>JAFEMH010001436.1:0-474319 GCA_022495995.1 Adenophora triphylla var. japonica
TGAATTAAGCATCAAATTAACACAAAACCCAAGCCCTAAGATCCGTTCTATACGATTAAATTGAATTTCATGAGATAGAATTTACCAACCTTAATTGCTTTCCGGTCTTGAGCTATCGAACAATTTATTGGTGTGATTTTGAATCACAATCTTCAATCTTCAAGAACCTTTCAATCTTCGAGATTGGAACTCTAGGCCTTGATCGTCAAACGAGCGAAGACCCTCTATTGTTGTATCCACACGTAAGAATGAACCAAGAACTGCTTCTTGAATTGCTAGATTCTTAAACCTACGGAAGAATATTGAGAAACTTTTGGTGATTTTCTATGAAAAATCGGCTCTATTTCGCCGTTTACGTACTCATATTTATACTACTTTAGTATTTAGAGTTTGTGCCCTAATCAAATTAGGAAACAAGTGTAAACCGCCTCTCGTGGCTAGTTATGTCACATACGGCTAAAGTATGTTGCCATATGGCTAGGTATGTCGCGTGACAAACGTTGCCATACGCAGAACTCTCAATCATTCTTCCTTTGTTTAACCAATTCATTCTAGCTGTGTGACTCAATAGGATTATATTATGTTAGCAATGAGCTCGATCATATCGATCCTCATAAGACATAAGCGGACTCTAGCAAGCCATTATGTTTACCCAAATAATATAACGTAAGAGTTCACGTTTCCAATGGTACACTTCCATTTCTCCCTTTGTCTCACGATGTTATATTGAACACAAGTCATGGTCCACGTCAACTTGTATTTGTTCAATGCTTTCTCGATCTTGAGTATAATGATAATCCAATCGCATTGGGGTATAGCCACACACTTTCCATCATTATCACTCATCGAGGGGCCCAAGCAAAACATCTCTCTTTCGAGGGACAAATTCCATCTTGACTTATCATCCTTCCCATCATGAATCCGATCATGCCAAAGATAGCCTTTGTAAATATCGTGTTAAGATATCGCTTGACTAAAATCAAACATGACTTTCATCATATGTAAGGTAATGATAATCTCAGGTCTAGGGACTAAATGAAGTGACCATATGAGATTTAATTATGACATTTGACCATGACATAAATCTCATACGGTCAAGTCTAGTCACTTGTTCTCTAACAAGTACCCATAATTTCAATGTGCATCTCTATGCATATAATCATCATATGATTATCCATTGACAATTATACTAATTATTCTCTTAATAATCAGGGACGGAGATTATTACAATAAATATGCAAACTATATAATAATCAAATAATAAACTTAAACGATAAAGATGATACATAACGGTTTTCTCGCTAAACATAACTAAAGCCTAGGGCATTACACCAACAGCCTCCCACTCGCACTAGGCTCCATTTATGTATCGAATACTCATGGATCTAACATGACCATCATGCTTCGCCTCGTGCGAGGGTCTTTGTTAGTGAATCCCTTATGTCATCATCGGTTGATACTTTGTATATCTTAACGTCTTCTCATTCTTTATGAATTCCTCGAAGAACGCCTAAGTGAGTTTGATCGTCATTGTGACCTTGGTTCCATTGTTTGCACAAGTGGCACCACTATTGTCATAACAAAAGTTTCACCGATTAGTGATACTTGGAACATTTCCAAAACACTAATGAACTTTTGATCCAAATCGCCTCTTTTAGCCACATCATATGTTGCTAAAATTCGGCCTTAGTAGTAGAATCGGCTACAATTTCTCGCTTGGAACTCTTCCAATCAAAACCGCACCTCTAATAAGCATAAACACAAATCCTAATTGCGATTTTAAAATAACTTTGTCCGCTTGGAAGCTAGCATCTATGTAACCCTTACAACAAGATTAACTTCCAATCTTTCAAATCCCAAGAACGTATCCTTAGTTCTTCTTAAGTACTTAAGGATCATCTTGATCGCCATCCAATGGTTCACATCAGATCAGATTGGTATCGACTCATCATGATTAGAGCATATGAGATGCCGGGTCTAGTACAAATCATAGCATACATGACAGATCCAAATGCCGAAGTGGAACTTCATTCATTTCCCTTTTGCTCATCAGTTGTCATAAGACATTGAATATTGCTAAGAGAAATACTATGACCCATTGACAAGCTACTCTTCTTAGACTTTTCTAAGAACCTTGTCAATGTGAACACTGACTCAAACCAATTTATCCTTCTAGATCCATCACTATAGATATTGATGCCAAGGATGTAAGCGGCTTCACCCATATCTTTCATTGAGAAACCTTTCCTTGACCAAGACTTGACAGTCTTAAGTGTCGAAACTTGTTTTTCCAATGAGTAAGATATCATTGTAATAAAACAATAGAAATAATACTACGCTCCCACTGAATTTCATGCATACACAAGATTCATTTTTGTTCTTTGATGAAGTCAAACTCTTTGACCAATTCATCAAAATGAAGATTCCAATCCTTGAAGCTTGCTTCAACCCATCTCATGGATCTTTGCAACATGCACACTTTATTAGAGTTTCTTGGATCGACAAACTATTCGGGTTGCGTACTATACACATCCTTAATAATCTTTCCATTTAAAGAAAGTCGTTTGACATCCATTTGTCATATCACATAGTCACAATATGTGATAATGGCAATTGAAATTCTAATAGACTTCGACATTGTAACTGGCGAAAAAGGTTTCAACATAGTCAATACTATGAATTTGCCTAAATACCTTTGTTACAATCCTTAGTCATGAAAGTACACCTTCACATCCATGTCGGTCTTTTAAGACCTAGTTGCACCCTTTAGTTTTTACACCTTCAGGTAGCCCAATCAAGTTCCAAACTTGATTGTCAAACTCCACAACTCCTTATGAACTTGGTTCCGTCTATACTTCTTGGTTCCATATTATTTTCGGGTTCTTGAACTTTTCCCCAAGATTAATTTACCCCACTAGATTCTTTATTGAGAAACTATTTCCTAACCATTTATCCAAATTAGGAGTGGCCATCGCCTCAAGATAGGAAGTAGGATTGTCATTCTCAATGACTTCCACCTTATTACTTTCCGAAATGAGAAATCAATATTTCTTGAGTTCGGATCGTAACCTATCCGATCTACGATGGACTTGTGCATCTTGAACCGGTTCCACACCTCCTTTATGAACTTGGTTCCGTCTCTACTCTTGGTTCCATGTCATTCTCAGGTTCTTGAGCTTTTCAAGATTAATTTTACTCCCACTAGATTCTTTATTGAGAAACCATTTCTCAAGAAACAAATCGTATAGAGCAACAAACGTTTTGTTCTCTTTGCGGTTGTAAGATTAATTTCCGAAAATAACCTTGTCAGATTTGGTGCTAACTTATCAGAGACAAGATTCGCAACCCCAAATATTCATGAAAGACAAACTAAATTTTCTTCCATGCCACATCTCATGTGGGGCCTTAGGAACCGATTTAGTAGGGACTCGATTCAGTGTAACCGCATTATTTCTAATGCATATCCTCAAAAGGAATTAGGAAAGTCAACTTGACACATCATCGAATGAACCATGTCTACAAGGTTCAATTCCTCCTTTCGACACACCATACAATGTGGTGTTCGGTGGAGTCAACTCGAAACGATTTCATAGTTTTGAGATGATTGTCAAACTCGTGGCTCAAATATTCACCACCTCGATCTAATCGAAGTACTTCATAGTTTTGCCAAGTTTGTTTTGTACTTCATCTTGAAATGTTCGAAACATCTCAAACGATTCACCTTCGACTTCATCAGACATAGTCATATCTAGAAAAGTCTTTAGTGAAATGTGATGAAATACCGAAGTCTTCTCCTAGCAATGCTACTTAATAGTCCACATACATCTCATGTATAATGACCAATAAGTCACTAGCCCTCCCACTACTCTTAGTGTAGGGTGGTTTAGTCAATAATCCCAATAAATAAGATCCACATTCCTCAAATGATTCATGGTCATATGAGTCTAAAAGTCCATATTAATGGAGTTTAGATATATGTTTCTTATTTATTTGACCAAGCCGGCAATGCCATATGAACGCGTTGTTCATATTGTTCGGTTTAGATTTCCCATTTATATTTTAGATATCTTCAATATTATTTTGTTTCTTAACATCAAGGATATGAAGACCATTCAATGACATATGCAATACAATAAGGCATATCATTAAATAAATATAAAACTTCTTATTGAAAATAAGAAAATTATATCCTTCATCATCCATTTAAGAAACGGAAATAATACTCCTACTCAAATCCGGAACGTAGTCATACTTGTTCAAAACAAGTACTACTTCACAAGGTAAAGTGACTTCATAAGTCCCTATGGCTAATGTAACAACCCTTGCTCCATTCTTACGCATAGGTTTAACTTACCTTCTTTGAGTAGCTTTCTATTCTTTGTTCCTTGCACATTTAAACAAATGTGGGATCCAATCCGGTATCATATACCCAAGAACAAGAAGTCGAAAGGAAAATATCTATCATATAGATACTTGAAGTAGTAGCAATCATATTGCCCTTCTTCACCTTTTAGGCCTTCCTAATAAGCCTTGCAACTTTGCTTCCAATGACAATCTTATTGCAATGATAGCAAAATGCATCCTTTTGAGACACTTTGGGTTTAGCCTCTTCGGCTATGACAACATTTGTCCTAGGTTTAGCAACTTTGCTTTTACCTTCTTTTCCTTCCTTTATGAACCATTTTATTGTGTCAACCATTAACACAATTTGCGGATTGCTCCTTCTTTCATCATATGAATTAAGAGCCTTCACCACAACATATATCTTTTGCCTAGCTTGCACTTGGAACATTTCCCTTTTGCGTTATGCTAGAACAAAAGAATAGTTATCATGTGCTCAAGGTTCTTCATAAGAGCCTTTAAACATGGTGGCAAATACAAGGCAAGCAATATTGTCCTAATCATCACTATGTTTCTAATGTTGCTTCCTTATTTGCCCTTTGCAACATTTGCAATGGGTTCGCAGGAACGGATTCGCCAAGAACATACACATTATGTATTGTTCCTTTCGAACTTTGTCCTTCATAAGGACGAATCGCAATTATCATTATGTAATGCTATTTCTACAACAAAATATACAAATTATATGAACACATATCAATATCAACACATTTATCATTTAAGAGCAAATAATGTATTTTACAAATACTCCCACTAAATCATACACCTTCCAATGCAAATAAGCATAATATGCATTTAATGGGCTAAGATCCAACTTTAATTTAATCTCAAGTACGCTATGGCGCACCGCTCAAGATTAAACTAATTAGGTAGAAAACATCAATCATATCGTATATGACTCTTAGATCTTTTATGAGATTTATTTAAGACATCATATGTCTAAGCATATTTTAATCTCATCTTATGCCTTGGGTCCAAAACCATTTTGATAACCCAATTAAGTTCATCCACTTTAAACGTATAGGAACCACCATTTCTCATCTTGCTCGCAAACGAATAGAATCAAAGCACCTTGCTATGGCAAGCCCACCCAAAACTATCCGAGTGGTCTCAAGTGTTTTAATCATGGATTGGCATAAAGAACTTAAAAGTTAAATGAAGGTTCTTTAAAGTAGATTATAAGCATATCAACAAAGATAATCATAATGTACACCGTAAGTTCCCAAGAAAATAGGTGAGCCACAAGGACCGCTTAAGTACCAAATCTTCCTTCGACGTAACTCTCCTAGTCATGCACAATTATAATACCAATTTGAATGCAACATAATCAATACTTTGTATACGATTTGTTTCTCATAAACAATCGACTCATAAACCGATTTGTTTCTCATAAACAATCGATTCCTTCAAATTTTGCGTAAACCGACTTGTTTCTCATAAACAATCGAAAACCAAAATTTAATGTTTCAACTAAACATTTAGGAAATTATGAATCAATGTTTCAACTAAACATCTAATAAAATTCTTAACACTTAAGAACAAATAATTCATGCATCGCAACAATTAATAAAAACACATTTAAATTAATTAAGACATGCATCATAAACAATGAATTAATCTAGCATAGTCTCCTATAAATTTTAGGGCCGCTTTCCAGAAATTCACAGCATCCAGCATTAAGACAGAAAAGATATCTCGTAAGGGTTATCAACATAATCATAGATTAAGGCAGAAAAATTATCAAAACTGATCTGCCCAGAGCTGGGCAAAAGATGCACACGCGTGATACATACTGTACCAGCCGGCTAAGAATGTTGGATGCAAAAGGCAGATCGTAGCCAGCCGGCAAAGTATGTTGTCGCGTGACACCACCTGTCATGTTTAGACTTCATTCGGCTGTGAAGTGATGTTGATCATGGAGATCCTCAGCTAGCATTTTTCAGGTTCAATCAATTCTAGCCATAAGGCAATTAAATCATATAAAACAACCCTTATTACAAATTTAATTCATCACAGATTTATATTCACATTGTTTCACATAAACAATCAAATATTCTATCCAAAACATATGCAATAGTAATATAAACGATTTATATCTTGATTCTAGCATAGTTAATTCAAACTTAACCATACGAACGGGTAGATTCTTCGATACCACTGCTGGGTTTTATGGGTCCGATGCGTAGCGGAATTAAGTACCCAGAATTAACATCAAAACTCAAGCCTTAAGATCAGGTTCTATACGATTAAATTGAATTTCTATGAGATAGAATTTACCAATGTGGCTTAGCCGGTCTAAAGCTATCGAACACTTTATTGGTGTGATTTTGAATCAGAACCTTTGCTTCAAGAACCTTCCTGGATTTATTAATATCGTGAAAAACTTGAGGCCTTGATTTGTCAAACTAGCCGGAGACCTCTCATTGTTGTATCCACACGTAAGAATGAACCAGGGAACAGTTCATTTGTGAATTGCTAGATTCTTAAACTGATGGAAGATTATCATTGAGAAAACCTTTTTGTATTTTTCTTTCTTGAAAAATTTTCGGCTCAATTCTCTATGCTTCAGCTGTAATGACTCATATTTATACTACTTTAGTATTTAGAGTTTGTGTTCTGGTCCAAATTGTAGGAAACAAGTTGTAAACTGCACTCTGTGGCTTGTTATGTTTGCGCTGACAAATGTTTGCCACATGGCTAAGGTATGTTGCGGCTGACAAGAATTTGCCACCGCAGGAACTCCTCAATCATTCTTCCTTTGGTTTACACCAATTCATCGAAGTTGCGCGCTGACCTAATACATTTATATCATGTTGGCAATGAGTTCGATTATATCACACGACTTTATAACATAATGCGTATCTAGCAAGCCATTATGTCTACCCAAATATATACATATGTAAGAATTTCAACCTTCCAATAGTTCACACTTTTCCATTTCTCGTTTGCCCTTACCAATGTTATATTTGGAATTACAAGTATGGTTCCATCGCCAATCCCGTACCCGTCTCACGTCTTGATTTCTATAATGACATTCCATAGTCTGTCATATCGTGTGCGCGAACACACTTTCCATCATTATCATCATCCAGCGGCTGAAGCAAAACATTTCTGGTCGAGTCAAATTCCATCTTGACTTATTCATCCTTCCCATCATGAATCCGATCATGCCAAAGATAGCCTTTATAAATATCGTGTTAAGATATCGTTTGCACTAAAATCAAACATGACTTTCATCATATGTAAGGTCGTGATAATTCTAGGTTATCGGGTGATCTAAATGAAGTGACCATTATTGAGCATTTAATTATGACATTTCGGACCATGACATAAATCTCACGACGGGTCAATGTTCCAGCCGACTTGCTCCCCAACAGTATCTATAATTTCAATGCTATCGTATGCATATATCACCTCAGGTATGATTATCCATTGAAAATTATACTAATTATTCTATCTAATAATTAGGATGCGAGATTATTTACAATAAATGATGCAAACTATATAATAATCAAATAATAAACTTAAACGATAAGATGATACATAACGGTTTCCATATGAACATAACTAAAGCCTAGGGCATCATGAATATAAACTACACAATCTTAGGCATCTTAAATTTGTCGGGAGGGTGTCATTGAGTTGGATCAACTAGGCTTTAGACTGCCGGAATCTCACCGCGACTTGTCAATCCGCCGCATTTGCTTTAGAGCTAATGCCGTCACTTCGGAGTCATTCCCGGGATCCGAAGGTATAGAAGGGGCCTACTTCGTCGATAGCAGGACTTAAGACAGATGGAACGTAACATGACCTAATCGGTGATTTAGCCTGGGGAGGCCAAAGGACTGGAACATTGATGTCGCCGTCTGCAACAAACACGCTAACTCCAAACCCTGATTCCCATGATGTCATAACCTGCCGAACTCAACATTATGAGCCGCTGGACCAAACTGAGCTGACCGGTACTCCAAACATGGCTTCCGATTGTAGCCTGAAGTTTTACGGGAGCTCACAGAAGGGATCTGAAAGACGGAGCTAACCAGCACATCGCATAGAAAGACTAGCCATGAGGTCCACTAAGGCAGTGCGGGAGAAGCCGCTTCGAACGAAGACCCATGACTTTGCAGGGACACTGTGAAATCATGGATTTGACAAACTTGGCTGCCTAGAATCCACCGGCATGGTTGTCCCTGCTGCTGCGGAGCCTAAAACACTCTGATGGGACGTGACGAATCTAGGTGTTTCGCACATACCACAACCATCCCTGAGACCACACTGACCTTGAGGCCCAGAGAATAGCTTAGGCAACTTGGAATGTAAATGCAAAACCACTGACCCGGCTGGGTCTGAGACCTTAGGAGCTGCGCGAGCAGTCAGTTAAAGAAGTTTAACCTGGCTACCACTTTTGGACTGAATCCATACTGAGCACCTTGGCCGCTACCCAGATTGGGGGAGTGTAATGCCCTTCCTAGGCTGTTAGTGTTATGCTTTAGGTGAGTAGCCGAGATAGACATATATGTTGACATTATTTATTATCGTATATGAAAAGTTTATTATTTGATTATTATATAGTTTGCATATTTATTGTAATAATCTCCGTCCATGATTATTAAGAGAATAATTAGTATAATTGTCAATGGATAATCATATGATGATTATATGCATAGAGATGCACATTGAAATTATGGGTACTTGTTAGAGAACAATTGACTAGACTTGACCTGTATGAGATTTATGTCATGGTCAAATGTCATAATTAAATCTCATATGGTCACTTCATTTAGTCCCTGGACCTGAGATTATCATGACCTTACATATGATGAAAGTCATGTTTGATTTTAATCAAACGATATCTTAACACGATATTTATAAAGGCTATCTTTGGCATGACCGGATTCATGATGGGAAGGATGATAAGGCAAGATGGAATTTGTCCCTCAAAAGAGAGATGTTTTGCTTGGGCACCTCGATGAGTGATAACGATGGAAAGTATGTGGCCACACCCCAATGCGATTGGAATATCATTATACTCAAGAATCGAGAAAACATTGAACAGATACAAGTTGACATGGACCATGACTTGTGTTCAATATAACATCATGAGACAAAGGGAGAAATTGAAGTGTACCATTGGAAACGTGAACTCTTACGTTATATTATTTGGGTAGACATAATGGCTTGCTAGAGTTCGCTTATATCTTATGAGAGTCGATATGATCGAACCCATTGCCAACATAATATAATCCTATTGGGTCACACACAACTAGAATTAATTGGTTAAACCAAAGGAAGAATGATTGAGAGTTCCTGCATATGGCAACCTTTGTCACGTGACATACCTAGCCATATGACAACCTTTGTCACGCGACATAACAAGCCACAGAGGCGGTTTACACTTGTTTCCTAATTTGATTAGGGCACAAACTCTAAATACTAAAGTAGTATAAATATGAGTCTGTAAACAGCCGAAATAGAGCCTATTTTTCAAGAAATAAAATCACCAAAAAGGTTTCTCAATATTCTTCCATAGGTTTAAGAACCTAGCAATTCACAAGAACTGTTCTTGGTTCATTCTTACGTGTGGATACAACAATAGAGGGTCTTCGCTCGTTTGACGATCAAGGCCTAGAGTTCCAATCTGAAGATTGAAAGGTTCTTGAAGATTGAAGATTGTGATTCAAAATCACACCAATAAATTGTTCGATAGCTCAAGACCGGAAAGCAATTAAGGTTGATAAATTCTATCTTATAGGAATTCAATTTAATCGTATAGAACGGATCTTAGGGCTTGGGTTTTGTGTTAATTTTATGCTTAATTCTGCTGCGCATGGACCCATAAAACCCAACAGTGGTATCAGAGCCCCGTTCGTATGGTTAAGTTTGAATTAACATGCTAGAATCAAGATATAAATCGTTTATATGCTTATTGCATGTTTTTGTATGCGATAGAATTTTGATTGTTTATGTGAAACAATGTGAAAATCGTTTTCTGATTGTGATGAATTAAATCTGTAAAAGGGTTGTTTTATATGATTTAATTGCCTTATGGTTAGAATTGATTGAATCAGAAAAATATGCAAACTGGCAACCTACGTCGTGCGGCATAGTTAGCCACGAGTGAAAATCTGGTAGTTGGGCAAGGTGTGTCACGCGACATACTTTGCCAACTGACTGATGTTGTCACGCGACATACTTTGCCAATCTGGGCAGAATCAGTTTGATAATTTTTCTGCTAATCTGTGATTATGTTGATAATCTGAGATGTTTTATGTCTTAATCTGGATGCTATAAATTTCTGGAAATAAAATTTATAGGGCTATGCTAGATTAATTCATTGTTTATGATGCATGCTTAATTAATTTAAATGTGTTTTTATTAATTGTTGCGATGCATGAATTATTTGTTCTTAAGTGTTAAGAATTTTATTAGATGTTTAGTTAAAACATTGATTCATAATATCCTAAATGTTTAGTTGAAACATTAAATTTTGGTTTTCTGATTGTTTATGAGAAACAAGTCAGTTTACGCAAAATTTGAAGGAATCTGATTGTTTATGAGAAACAAATCAGTTTATGAGTCTGATTGTTTAAGAGAAACAAATCAGTATACAAAGTATTGATTATGTTGCATTCAAATTGATATTATAATTGTGCATGACTAGGGGAGTTTTGTAGAAGGAAGATTTGGTACTTAAGCAATCCTTGTGGCTCACCTATTTTTTTGGGAACTTACCTGGTGTACATTATGATTATCTTTGTTGATATGCTTATAATCTACTTTAAAGAACCTTCATTTAACTTTTAAGTTCTTTATGCCAATCCATGATTAAAACACTTGAGACCACTCAGATAGTTTTGGGTGGGCTTGCCATAGCAAGGTGCTTTGATTCTATTACGTTTGCGAGCAAGATGAGGAAATGGTGGTTCCTATACGTTTAAAGTGGATGAACTTAATTGGGTTATCAAAATGGTTTTGAACCCAAGGCATAAGATGAGATTAAAATATGCTAAGACATATGATGTCTTAAATGAACCTCATAAAAGATCTAAGAGTCATATACGATATGATTGATGTTTTCTACCTAATTAGTTTAATCTTGAGCGGTGCGCCATACCGTACTTGAGATTAAATTAAAGTTGGATCTTAGCCCATTAAATGCATATTATGCTTATTTGCATTGGAAGGTGTATGATTTAGTGGGAGTATTTGTAAAATATATTATTTGCTCTTAAATGATAAATGTGTTGATATTGATATGTGTTCATATAATTTGTATATTTTGTTGTAGAAGTAGCATTACATAATGATAATTGCGATTCGTCCTTATGAAGGACAAAGTTCGAAAAGAACAATACAGATAATTCTGATTGGATCAGAAGCCTAAAGAATGGTTCTTAGGTAAATGTGTATGTTCTTGACGAATCCGTTCCTGCTGAACCCACTGTAAATGTTGCAAAGGGCAAATAAGGAGCAACATTAGAAACATGTTGATGATTCTAATAGCATTGCTTGCCTTATACTTGCCACCATGTTTAAGGCACTTATGAAGAACCTTGAACACATGGAAAAATGCTTTTGTTCTAGCACATCGCACAAAGGAAATGTTCCAAGTGCAAACTAGGCAAAAGATGTATGTTGTGGTGAAGGTTCTTGATGCATGAGATGCAAAAGGGAGCAATCCGCAATAGTGTTAATGGTTAACACAAGAAAAGGGTTCAAAAGGAAGGAAAAGTAGGTAAAGCAAAGGTTACCAAACCTAAGGCAAAAGTTGCAAAGCCAAAGAGGCTAAACCCAAAGTGTCTCAAAAGGATGCAGTTTGCTATCATTGCAATAAGATTGTCAATGGAAGCAAAGTCGCAAGTCTTACTAGGAAGGCCTAAAAGGTGAAGAAGGGCAATATGATTGCTACTACTTCAAGTATCTATATGATAGATATTTTCCTTTCAACTTCTTGTTCTTGGGTATATGATATCGGATTGGATCCCACATTTGTTTAAATGTGCAAGGAACAAAGAATAGAAAGATACTCAAAGAAGGTAAGTTAAGCCTATGCATAAGAATGGATCAAGGGTTGCTACATTAGCCATAGGGACTTATGAAGTCACTTTACCTTGTGAAGTAGTACTTGTTTTGAACAAGTATGACTATGTTCCGGATTTGAGTAGGAGTATTATTTCCGTTTCTTAAATGGATGATGAAGGATATAATTTTCTTATTGAAAATAAAAAGTATTATATTTATTTAATGATATGCTTTATTGTATTGCATATGTCATTGAATGGTCTTCATATCCTTGATGTTAAGAAATAAAAAAATATTGAAGATATCTAAAATATAAATGAAAATCTAAACCGAACAATATGAACAACGTGTTCATATGGCATTGCCGGCTTGGTCAAATAAATAAGAAACATATATCTAAACTCCATTAACATGGACTTTTAGACTCATATGACCATAAATCATTTGAGGAATATGGATCTTGTTTATTGGGATTATCGACCAAACCACCCTATACTAAAGTAGTAGGAGGGCTAGTGACTTATTGGTCATTATACATGAGATGTATGTGGACTATTAAGTAGCATTGCTAGGGGAAGACTTCGGTATTTCATCACATTTCACTAAAGACTTATCTAGATATGACTATGTCTGTCTGATGAAGTCCAAAGGTGAATCGCTTGAGATGTTTCGAACATTTCAAGATGAAGTACAAAACAAACTTGGCAAGCCTATTAAGTACTTCGATTAGATCGAGGTGATGGATATTTGAGCCAAGAATTTGACAATCATCTCAAAACTATGAAATCGTTTGAAAGCTGACTCCACCCGGAACACCACATTGTATGGTGTATCTGAAAGGAGGAATTGAACCTTGTTAGACATGGTTCATTCGATGATGTGTCAATTTGACTTTCCTAATTCCTTTTGAGGATATGCATTAGAAATAATGCGGTTACACTGAATCGAGTCCCTACTAAATCGGTTCCTAAGGCCCCACATGGGATGTGGCATGGAAGAAAACTTAGTTTATCTTTCATGAAGATTTGGGGTTGTGAATCTTATGTAAAGAGACTTGTCTCTTATAAGTTAGCACCAAATCTGATAAGGTTAGTTTCGGATATTGATTTTACAACCGCAAGGAGAACAAAACATTTGTTGCTCTACACGATTTGTTTCTTGAGAAACAGTTTCTCAATAAAGAATCTAGTGGGAGTAAAATTAATCTTGAAAAGGTTCAAGAACCCGAAAATAATATGGAACCAAGAGTAGAGACAGAACCAAGTTCACAAAGGAATTGTGGAACCAGTTCAAGATGCACAAGTCCATCGTAGATCGGATAGGTTACAATCCGAACCAAGAAATATTGATTTCTCATTTCGAAAAGTAATAAGATGGAAGTCATTGAGAATGACGATCCTACTTCCTATCTTGAGGCGATGTCCACTCCTAATTTGGATAAATGGTTAGGAACCATGAAGTCCGAATTACAATCCATGTTCGATGATCAAGTTTGGAACTTGATTGGGCTACCTGAAGGTGTAAAAACTAAAGGGGCAAGTAGGTCTTCAAGACCGACATGGATGTGAAGATGTATACTTTCATGACTAAGGATTGTAACAAAGGGATTTAGGCAAATTCATAGTATTGACTATGTTGAAACCTTTTTTCGCCAGTTACAATGTCGAAGTCTGTTAGAGTTTCAATTGCCATTATCACATATTGTGACTATGTGATATGACAAATGGATGTCAAACGACTTTCTTTGAATGAAAAGATTATTAAGGATGTGTATAGTACACAACTCGAATAGTTTGTCGATCCAAGAAACTCTAATAGAGTATGCATGTTGCAAAGATCCATGAGATGGGTTGAAGCAAGCTTCAAGGAATTGGAATCTTCGTTTTGATGAATTGGTCAAAGAGTTTGACTTCATCAAAGAACAAAGATGAATCTTGTGTATGCATGAAATTCAGTGGGAGCGAAGTATTATATCTATTGTTTTATTACAATGATATCTTACTCATTGGAAAAACAAGTTCCGACACTTAAGACTGTCAATTCTTGGTCAAGGAAAGTTTTCTCAATGAAAGATATGGGTGAAGCCGCTTACATCCTTGGCATTAAGATCTATAGAGATGGATCTAGAAAGATAAATTGGTTTGAGTCAAAGTGTTCACATTGACAAGGTTCTTAGAAGAGTCTAAGAAGAGTAGCTTGTCAATGGGTCATGGTATTTCTCTTAGCAATATTCATTGTCTTATGACAACTGATGAGCAAAAGGGAAATGAATGAAGTTCCATATGCTTCGGCATTTGGATCTGTCATGTATGCCATGATTTATACTAGACCCGACATCTCATATGCTCTGAGCATGATGAGTCGATACCAATCTGATCCTGATGTGAACCATTGGATGGCAGTCAAGATGATCTTTAAGTACTTAAGAAGAAATAAGGATACGTTCTTGGGATTTGAAAGGTTGGAAGATAATCTTGTTGTAAGAAGTTACATAGATGACTAGCTTCCAAACTGACAAAGTTATTTTAAAATTGCAATTAGGATTTGTGTTTATGCTTATTAGAGGTGCAGTTTTGATTGGAAGAGTTCCAAGCAGAAATTGTAGCCAATTCTACTACTAAGGCCGAATTTTAGCAACATATGATGTGGCTAAAAGAGGCAGTTTGGATCAAAAGTTCATTAGTGTTTTGAAAATGTTCCAAGTATCACTAATCGGTGAAACTTTTGTTATGACAATAGTGGTGCCACTTGTGCAAACAATGGAACCATGGTCACAACAACGATCCAAACACTCACTTAGACGTTCTTCGAGGAATTCATAAAGAATGAGAAGACGTTAAGATATACTCCCTCCGTCCCACGTTAGTTGAGACTAACTTTTTGGGCACACCAATTAAGGAAAATGAATAAGATAATGAAAATGTGTGGTAGAAAATGAAGAGAGAGAATGAGTGGAGTTAATAGTAGGTTGGTTGAATAAATTGTATGGTGGAAAATGAAGAGAGAGAATGAGTGGGTGGGGTAGGGTGAATATAAAATATTAAAATTTTTGCCATTTTGGGCAGTTTCAACTAACGTGGGATGGCCCAAAAGGGAAAGAAGTCTCAACTAACGTGGGACGGAGGGAGTACAAAGTATCAACCGATGATGACATAAGGGATTCACTAACAAAGACCCTCGCACAGGCAGAAGCATGATGGTCATGTTAGATCCATGAGTATTCGATACATAAATGGAGCCTAGTGCAAGTGGGAGACTGTTGGTGTAATGCCCTAGGCTTTAGTTATGTTTAACTGAGAACCGTTATGTATCATCTTTATCGTTTATGTTTATTATTTGATTATTATATAGTTTGCATATTTATTGTAATAATCTCCGTCCCTGATTATTAAGAGAATAATTAGTATAATTGTCAATGGATAATCATATGAAGATTATGTGCATAGAGATGCACATTGAAATTATGGGTACTTGTTAGAGAACAAGTGACTGGACTTGACCCGTATGAGATTTATGTCATGGTCAAATGTCATAATTAAATCTCATATGGTCACTTCATTTAGTCCCTAGACCTGAGATTATCATGACCTTACATATGATGAAAGTCATATTTGATTTTAGTCAAACGATATCTTAACACGATATTTATAAAGGCTATCTTTGGCATGATCAGATTCATGATGGAAAGGATGATAAGTCAAGATGGAATTTGTCCCTCAAAAGAGAGATGTTTTGCTTGGGCCCCTCGATGAGTGATAATGATGGAAAGTGTGTGGCCACACCCCAATGCGATTGGAATATCATTATACTCAAGAATCGAGAAAGCATTGAACAGATACAAGTTGACGTGGACCATGACTTGTGTTCAATATAACATCATGAGACAAAGGGAGAAATGGAAGTGTACCATTGGAAACGTGAACTCTTACGTTATATTATTTGGGTAGACATAATGGCTTGCTAGAGTCCGCTTATTTCTTATGAGAATCGATATGATCGAACTCATTGCCAACATAATATAATCCTATTGGGTCACACACAACTAGAATGAATTGGTTAAACCAAAGGAAGAATGATTGAGAGTTCCTGCATATGGCAACCTTTGTCACGCGACATACCTAGCCATATGGCAACCTTTGTCACGCGACATAACAAGCCACAGAGACGGTTTACACTTGTTTCCTAATTTGATTAGGGCACAAACTCTAAATACTAAAGTAGTATAAATATGAGTCTGTAAACAGCCGAAATAGAGCCGATTTTTCAAGAAAGAAAATCACCAAAAAGGTTTCTCAATATTCTTCCATAGGTTTAAGAATCTAGCAATTCACAAGAACTGTTCTTGGTTCATTCTTACGTGTGGATACAACAATAGAGGGTCTTCGCTCGTTTGACGATCAAGGCCTAGAGTTCCAATCTGAAGATTGAAAGGTTCTTGAAGATTGAAGATTGTGATTCAAAATCACACCAATAAATTGTTCGATAGCTCAAGACCGGAAAGCAATTAAGGTTGGTAAATTCTATCTCATAGGAATTCAATTTAATCGTATAGAACGGATCTTAGGGCTTGGGTTTTGTGTTAATTTGATGCTTAATTCCGCTGCACATGGACCCATAAAACCCAACAGTTTCCCGTATCCAAAGTTTGTGAAA
Source organism: Adenophora triphylla var. japonica (assembly GCA_022495995.1). Classification (NCBI taxonomy): domain Eukaryota; kingdom Viridiplantae; phylum Streptophyta; class Magnoliopsida; order Asterales; family Campanulaceae; genus Adenophora; species Adenophora triphylla. The sequence goes on from JAFEMH010001436.1 coordinate 17,077, forward strand.
ATTCAAATTCAGCCCCTGTACGTATTTGAGCCCGTATCTGGCGTATCTTAGGCATATGTATCTGATACGTATCGGATACACGAAACGGCACCTGGGAGGCGTATCGGTGCATCATAGCGGCCACTGAGGCCCACCTTTTCCAACCAAACCCGAGCCTTTCTTACCACCAGATTTGTTCGAACCTAACCCTATTTTTCCATTATTACTTTTCTTCGAGCCATTGTGGTTAGACAAGGGAGGCGCAACTAGAGAAGCAACTGAGAAAGTGTGGACTGAATCCCGAGCTACCATGGCTGAGGCGGCCATTGTTGCCTTCTTTTGTAAACCAGATTCTTCAAGAATTAACGTAGAACGGGCTTGATGGAACTTTGGCAATGGATTACTCTGACGAAGGAGAGTAGCCACACCGTTGTAGGCTTCGGTTAAGCCTGCCACCATTTGAAGTACCATTCTATCATTACCCACCGGAGACCCGACATTCTTCAATTGATCGGCAATTTGCTTCAATTTTTGACAATACGCTGAAGCTGACGGAAAGCTTTCCATAAGCGTGGCTGTAAATTCTTGTTCGAGACTAACCGTACGAGAATTTTTATTATCCTCGAATATTCCCTTCATGGTATTCCACACCGTCATGGCGGACTGACCTGCCTCTACAATGGTGTTAAGGAGATCGGGTGAGATGGTGCCGTAATTCCAACCCAACACCTTAGCATCTAAGGCCAAAAACTCATTAATCCCAGCATCCGTTGTCAGTTCCATAACCTTGGCATCAGGAACAATATGATGAAGGACCACTAGAGAAGTGCATGGACTTTGAAAACTTCGTCCCACGTCGCATATTGTACGTTCTCTAGCTCGAGAGTAACAGAGATGTTATTTCGGATATCGGTGACTTCCATAGCCGGATGAATCGAGCGAGAAGTCGACATGGCTTAAGGCAGGAAGGAGGAACCGAGAATAACAAATAAGAAGAGGAAAAATAATAATAATACCGAGTAGTAAACACGGAGGGAGGCACAGCGGAAGAAATTGAGTTGCCCTAGACCTCTCGTGATACCATAAAAGATGGTAAAATAATTCCTTGCCTTTCTCATTCAACAAACAACCTTTAAATATAGGTAATACAAGAAAACTAGGAAACCTTAACTAATTCCACTAATCTCGCCTAACTGACTATATACGTGATTTACATTCCAAAACATACTAACCATACATACCGACTAATATATACCGAATAAGATGGGATATTATTCTAATAGGTATTTGAATTTGATGAGCCCGTTTCGGATATATTTATATATACACTTATATACAATACAATACACATAAATATACGACCTATATACTTATACCAAATATATACGGTGGGACCCCCCAAAATGCAACATATACACTTACTCCTCCTATATATAACCCTCCTTTACGAGTAGAAAGGTATGTCCCAAGTCACCCATTCTTCAAAAGAACTCGACCCCGAGTTCATATCCGATATTTGAAAAGAGCCATTCCATCGAAATAAATTGTTTGAATAAATTCGCCCCTTTTGCAAGATTTGAGGTAAACCAATTTTGTCCGGATAAAAATTAAAACTATCAATCTAATCCATCCGTTGATCGTCCTTCTCAACCTCCCCATGATCAACAATAAAAATTTCATCAACAACAATATCGCCCCATACGAAATTCGATTTTGCAACAAACCAATTAATTCGGACTTCATCCTTCACCTCGGGTTCAATAGGGGTATGAACAGGTATGAAAACATCTGCTGTAACAATAGGACTACATACCTTAACTACGTCACCTATTGCAGCTTCAACCATAGCATCTTCTGTCGCTTCAACAAAGCTGAAAACATCTGCAGCTGCACCAACAGCCTTCTTTTCAACAACATCGTCATTGACATCAGCAATAATCTTGTCGTTAATAGGAACAATTTGGGCAGTAATTTTGTCAACAACAAGGCTGTTTTCGTCCTCAAGACACTTCAATTCAGCCTCCCTTCGTGCCTCCAAACGCTGAATTCTTTCCATAGAAAGATCGATTTGGACACCACATCGTTCGGCTTCTGCCCAAACATCATCCCTTTCGTCGCGATACCTATCCACCAAAAACTGATGACTTGTCTGAAGTCGGCCGCTTTGAATCTCAGATTCAAAATAAAGCATCAAGTCATTCTTATCTTCGGCCTCCTTATCAAGTTTATAAAACTTTATAGAAAATTTTCTTACCTGGCAACGATCATGCTTCAGACGCATATCGATCTTCTCAAGAAGTGATTTTTCTTCTCCACCATTTGTTGCTTGATCCCCCATAACGAATCAGTGATGAAAGACAGGTTAAGCCTGCTCTGATACCAACTGACGAAGCACGGAAGCAAGATAGATTCGTGTTTAGCGCACTAAACACAAGAATTCTTCAAGCGAAGAACCCTCAAACACAAGAACTGGATTCCACCAGAAAAAGAGAGAAAACTCTTCAAAATTGATTAATCAAAAGCTAATTTTCGGATTACACCACTAGGCCTATTTTATAGTGCCCATAAAACTTGAAAAACAATCCTAAACATTCTAGAATTACTCCTTGTTGGAAAAAAGTGTGTTTTGAAGGAAATAATGAGTTATTTTCTTAATTTGTTATTTGTTAAAATGACAAATTGATTGTTGGATTGTGTTCTACTCCATGAGTACATTGAAAACATATATTCATTTGTTCAAAATGGTTGAGAAATGAATGAGATATGAAGGCTCAAAGTTAATGGGTTGAAATGGGTAAAATGTGGTTATCCCACATTGGAAAAAGATGAAAAAGTGGCTAAGTTTAAATACTCCTACACTTTGGTAGGGAGTAAGATTGTGGTACATAGAGGCTCTCTCTCGCGCACAGGTGCGCAGGGGGGTGCAAATCATGGACCGAAATAGGCTTCGGGCTACCGAACTCATGTGCATGCGCGTCCTGCGGACACGAATGTAGCTCCGAAATAGCCTGTCCGCGCGAGCCCACTTTTTGCAATTTTTTTTCCAAAACTTGACCCAATGTTGGCGCCTGGCTTTCCCGAGGCGGACGCCTGGAGTCCAGAAGGGGCTGCCCTGTTTGTGTACCAACGAGGCGGGCGCCTGGGTGGGCTCGAGGCGGGCGCCTCGTTCCCAGCAGCTGAGACGCTGAAGCTGTTCCAATGCCAAAAACGTGCCAAAAATATTTGTAACTGCCGCAGGGAATTCAAATGCCTATTGATTATGTAAATAATGGCATTCATGAAGGAAATTAAAACTTGGTTTTAATTTGTTGGGCAGTTTTCCTTTGAGAAATGTATATAATTTGAAGGACACAACCAAGGAGAAAGACACAGATTTTCCAAATTCTCTCCACCATCAGATTTGTTGCATATTGAAATTCTTTCCCTTGGCCTCCTGCATAAATCATTGTGGTGATAACGTCCAAGCATCGACTTCAATTCGCCGGAGGTCTAATTGTGCAACCACCGTCCGGTTACTCCGTTTCATCCTGGGAGGCAAGCGTTCCGTAACAACTCAAGCACAACGTGGTGAGGGGGCGTAATTTGTCTTAAGGAGAGTGTGTTTTCACACGACTCGGACGACGACAAATTCATTTTCTTCTCTTGTATTTTCTATTTACATTTTAAATTAGTTTCTATATTTCCAAATAGAGATTTTGTAATAGTTATTCCTACAATCTTAAGACAAATTAGTTGGAAGGAAAACTATTTAAAAGCAGTGAACTAAACTTGTTTGTTTTGTTTGATGGCTACTCAATCAAACGTGGAAACCAACGCGGGAACAACTCCGAGAAGCCTCGTGTGGAGGAAGCGCTTCGTGTGGAAACTAACTCTCAAAGGGTGGTTGTCCAAAGCATTTCGAACCATCATGGTGAGAAACCGGAAAAGTTTGTTGGCCAAGACTTTAAAAGATGGCAACAAAAGATGCTTTTCTATTTGACTACCTTGAACTTGGCGAGATTTCTTAAGGAAGATCCGCCACAGTTGGGTGAGAATGAGACGGATGGGCAAGCCATCTCGGCTCTTGATGCTTGGAAGCATTCCGAGTTTTTTTACAGAAATTACATCCTTAATGGATTGTCGGATACGCTATACAATGTGTATAGTGTTAAGAAAACTGCAAAGGAACTATGGGAGTCCTTGGAATATAAGTATAAGATAGATGACGCGGGCACAAAGAAATTCATTGTGGGCCGTTTTCTTGATTATAAAATGGTGGACTCAAAAACTGTTAAAAGTCAAGTGGAAGAGTTACAAATAATCATTCATGAAATTCATGCCGAATGGATGGTAATTAGTGAAAGCTTTCAAGTGGCGGCAATCATTGAAAAGTTGCCTCGCGCTTGGAAAGATTTCAAGAATTATCTTAAACACAAACAAAAGGAAATGAATGTTGAAGCGCTTGCTATTCGTCTTCGGATTGAGGAAGAGAATAGGATTGCGGAGAAGAAGTTGAATAATCTTCTTGTGGCGAAAGCCAATGTTGTGGAGCATGTTGATAGCTCTAAGGCAAATGGCAAAGCCAAAGGCAAGTTTGGTCCCAAAAAGGGTGGTTCTAGTTTGAAACCAAAGGGAGGAATCTCCAAGAAGAAGTTCGGTGGAACTTGTTACAATTGTGGCATTGTGGGCCACAAGTCTTCCGAGTGTAGGAAGCCAAAGAAACAAGCAAACATGGTGGATGTCATCTCGAATGAAGTTTCCGATATGCACTTGGCGGCGGTAATTTCTGAGGTGAATTTGGTGGGTTCAAACCCAAATCAGTGGTGGATTAACACCGGTGCTACTAGACATGTTTGCCCAAACAAGGAAATGTTTAGTAGTTTTGAAGCCCTTGAAAATGGTGAGAAATTGTTCATGGGAAATTCTGCCACCTCCGATGTGAAAGGTCAAGGAAAGGTGGTGCTGAAGTTGACTTCCGGGAAAGAGTTGACTCTCAACAATGTGCTCTATGTGCCCGAAATCCGGAAAAATCTGGTGTCCGGATCGCTTTTGATTAAGCATGGCTTTCGTGTTGTGTTTGAATCCGATATGGTTACTTTGTCTAAAAGTGGAATGTTTGTAAGCAAAGGTTATGTTTGTGATGGTATGTTTAAGCTTAGTGCTATGGTTGTTAAAAGCAATGTAATGGCTAACAAGCCTAAGATGAATGAGATGAATAAGAATAATTCTTCCGTTTACTTGCTTGAGTCTTCCAATTTGTGGCATGGTAGACTAGGACATGTTAACTATGATACTATACGTAGATTAATTAACATGAATTGCATACCAAAATGTAAAATAGACTACAAACATAAATGTGAAACTTGTGTAGAGGCAAAGTTTACAAAACCTCCGTTCCATTCGGTTGTAAGAAATAATGAACCACTTGAGTTGGTTCATACGGATTTATGTGACTTCAAGTCAACACAAACACGAGGGCAATAAGTACTTTATGACTTTTGTTGATGATAGCACAAAATATTGTTATGTGTATCTTCTCAAAAGTAAAGATGAGGCTATAGAGAAGTTTGTTCTCTATAAAAATGAAGTTGAAAATCAACTCAACCGGAAAATAAAGGTCATAAGAAGTGATCGTGGTGGTGAGTATGAATTTCCTTTTGAAGGTATTTGTGCTCAACATGGGATAAAACATGTTACAACACCACCATACACCCCACAATCCAATGGAGTTGCCGAGCGGAAAAATCGGACTCTAAAGGACATGATGAATGCCATGTTAATAAGTTCGGGGTTACCGGATAACATGTGGGGAGAGGCCGTCTTGTCGGCAAATTATGTGTTAAATAAAATGCCCCGAAAGAAAGTAAATAAGAGCCCCTATGAATTGTGGCATGGAAGAGTGCCTTCATACCAATACATGCGAGTTTGGGGGTGTCTTGCAAAGGTTTCAATACCACCTCCCAAAAAGGTGAAAATTGGACCAAAAACTATTGATTGCATATTTATTGGGTATGCTCACAATAGTAGTGCTTATAGGTTTCTTGTGCATGAATCGAAGATTCAAGATATACACAAGAATACTATAATGGAGTCAAGAAATGCTTCTTTCTTTGAGAATGTGTTTCCATGCAAAAGAGATGATGCAAGTTCATCTAAACGGAGACATGATTCAATAGAAGAAGAAGAAGTCGAAGGAACAAATCATCATGATGAAAATGATGAAGCGGAGGTAGAACCTCGACGGAGCAAACGAGGTAGGGTAGAAAAATCTTTTGGCCCAGATTTTCTAACCTATATGCTTGAAAGTGAACCACAAAGTTATAAAGAAGCCGTGAGCTCTTCCGAAGGACCTTTGTGGAAAGAGGCCATTAAAAGTGAGATTGATTCCATTTTACAAAATCACACTTGGGAATTAGTGGATCTTCCTCCGGGAAGTAAACCACTAGGATATAGGTGGATTTTTAAAAGGAAAATGAAGACGGATGGAACAATTGACAAGTATAAGGCAAGACTTGTAATTAAAGGTTACAAGCAAAAGGAAGGCCTTGATTACTTTGATACATATTCTCCGGTTACGAGAATAACATCCATAAGAATTGTACTTGCAATAGCCGCATTGCGGAATCTTGAAGTACATCAAATGGATGTTAAAACAGCCTTTCTAAATGGGGATTTAGAAGAGGAAATTTACATGGAGAAACCGGAAGGATTTTCTGCGCCGGGGCAAGAAAATAAAGTGTGCAAGTTAGTAAAGTCATTGTATGGCTTGAAACAAGCACCAAAACAATGGCATCAAAAGTTTGATCAAGCCATGATGGAAAGTGGATTTAAAATAAATGAATGTGACAAATGTATCTATGTTAGAGACACGGGAAATGGCTATGTCATTTTATGTCTTTATGTAGATGACATGCTTATCATAGAAAGCTGTGATAAAATGATAAAATCCACTAAAGATATGTTGAACTCAAAGTTTGACATGAAAGATATGGGGTTAGCCGACGTAATCCTTGGCGTGAAAATTTCAAGAATGGCAAATGGACTTGCTTTAAGCCAGTCACATTATGTGGATAAAATTCTTGAGAAATTCAGCAAGGATGACTTAGCTATTGCTAGAACCCCAATAGACATGAGTCAACATCTATCAAAGAATAGAGGTGACACAGTTTCTCAAGTTGAATACTCGAGAATCATTGGAAGTCTAATGTACTTGATGAGTTGTACTAGACCAGATATTGCTTACACGGTTAGCAAGGCGAGTCGGTATACAAGTAATCCGGAGCGGAACATTGGAATGGTATAGTGAGAGTACTAAGGTACTTAAGATATACTCGCGATTATGCTTTACACTATACTAGACATCCAGCGGTAATCGAAGGATATAGCGATGCTAATTGGATATCCGATATAAAAGACTCAAGGTCTACAAGCGGATTTGTGTTTACATTAGCGGGAGCTGCTATATCATGGAAATCTTCTAAACAAACGGTTATAGCTAGATCCACGATGGAATGCGAGTTTATAGCGTTAGATAAATGTGGTGAAGAAGCCGAGTGGCTACGCCAATTTATAGAAGATATTCCAAGATGGACGAAGCCCGTGCCATCAATATGTATACATTGTGATAGCCAATCAGCGATTGGAAGGGCACACAATCATATGTATAATGGTAAGTCGAGACACATTCGTCGAAGACATAATACCATTAGACAACTACTCTCTACTGGCACAATATCCATTGACTATGTTAAGTCAAAGGAAAATTTAGCGGATCCGTTAACCAAAGGGTTAAATAGAGAGTTAGTTGAAAGCTCGACGAGGGGAATGGGACTTAAGCCTCTTAAAAGTTAAACACAGCGGAAAACCCAATCTAGATGACTGGAGATCCCAAGAACTAGATTCAATGGGACAACCTAACTGTTAAAAGACTTGTAGCGTCACTGTGGGGAATCAACCCCAAGTCCATTCCTGTTAGTGACATCCCGAAAGGACAAGGATAAGCATATGGCTTTTAATGATTCTTACGCGTCGAAAATTCGAGCGGGGTAATACGGGTTACCTTTAAGAAATCACCTATGTGAGAGAGAAGTGGGGCCGCTTCGAGGAGAATTGTGTGAGGCTCAATTCTTAGACCCTCTCGCGAGAACCGGGCGTATGTTCGGGCCATGATTGAACATAGCTATGAGAATTGAAGTATGTTAGGACGATACTTGTGTCAAGCATATGATCGGCTACACAAAAAGCATAACGATTCAAGGACATCGCGTCTATCGATTTGCGAGTAGAGTAAATATGCTTGTACGAGCGAAGATTCAATGGGCATTCCCACATCTTCGTATGCAAGTTTTCGTCTGCCGGGCTTTATCACCAATTCCGCATTATTCCTTCATGTAGGGGATTGTTGGAAAAAAGTGTGTTTTGAAGGAAATAATGAGTTATTTTCTTAATTTGTTATTTGTTAAAATGACAAATTGATTGTTGGATTGTGTTCTACTCCATGAGTACATTGAAAACATATATTCATTTGTTCAAAATGGTTGAGAAATGAATGAGATATGAAGGCTCAAAGTTAATGGGTTGAAATGGGTAAAATGTGGTTATCCCACATTGGAAAAAGATGAAAAAGTGGCTAAGTTTAAATACTCCTACACTTTGGTAGGGAGTAAGATTGTGGTACATAGAGGCTCTCTCTCGCGCACAGGTGCGCGAGGGAGTGCAAATCATGGACCGAAATAGGCTTCGGGCTACCGAACTCATGTGCATGCGCGTCCCGCGGACACGAATGTAGCTCCGAAATAGCCCGTCCGCGAGCCCACTTTTTGCAAATTTTTTTCCAAACTTGACCCAATGTTTCGGGTGAGGCGGGCGCCCGGCTTTAGGCGGACGCTCGAGGCGAAGGGGCTGCCCGTTTGAGTGCCGTACCAACGAGGCGGGCGCACAGGTGGGCTCGAGGCGGGCGCCTCGTTCCCAAGCGAGACGCCGAAGGCCGTTCCAATGCCAAAAACGTGCCAAAAATATTTGTAACTGCCGCAGGGAATTCAAATGCCTATTGATTATGTAAATAATGGCATTCATGAAGGAAATTAAAACTTGGTTTTAATTTGTTGGGCAGTTTTCCTTTGAGAAATGTATATAATTTGAAGGACACAACCAAGGAGAAAGACACAGATTTTCCAAATTCTCTCCACCATCAGATTTGTTGCATATTGAAATTCTTTCCCTTGGCCTCCTGCATAAATCATTGTGGTGATAACGTCCAAGCATCGACTTCAATTCGCCGGAGGTCTAATTGTGCAACCACCGTCCGGTTACTCCGTTTCATCCTGGGAGGCAAGCGTTCCGTAACAACTCAAGCACAACGTGGTGAGGGGGCGTAATTTGTCTTAAGGAGAGTTTGTTTTCACACGACTCGGACAGCGACAAATTCATTTTCTTCTCTTGTATTTTCTATTTCTGTTTTAAATTAGTTTCTATATTTCCAGCAGAGATTTTGTAATAGTTATTCCTACACTCCTAACCTATATGGTAACTAAATAGGACTCAAGAACTAGTAAATCTTCTCAAAATCTACTCTAAAATCATCTCTAATCAACCTATTAAAATTAATGACGAAAATAAGAAATAAAATATAAATTAAAACAAATTAAGTCCTAAGATAGTAATTAAAATACAAAAATAATTGATATATTTGACTTCGTCAAATATCCTTCATTGGTGCAGATTTCTTCCTCGGCTCCTCCTACATCAATTCCTTCGAATTCTGTGACTGAATTCAAATTCAGTTAAATATTTAACCAAGTTCGTTAACTTCGTTAGATTTATGCTTCTCTAATTCAGATGTGAAGAGAGAGTGAATTGTGTGATTATTGAGTGAATTGACAATCTGGTGGAGGTGTTTAAATAGTATATGAAGAGTTGTGGTACCTGTTGGAAATAACCACAATTGGTACCCGGTGGATCTACACCATTGGATCTAGGCTTGATGGAAGGCTGAGATGGCAGGGTCGACCCGTCCATTTGAACAGGTGTGGGTCGTGTCTTCAGCCCTAACTATTTGAACATATTCCATGAACCAACCGACTTGACCCGATTCATTTTACCTGGTGGAGCAGCCAGCCCATCCCACTGGCCCAAACCGCCCAAGCACCAACAACCCCACTGGACTGACCCAATCTGAACCATCCTAGAGCCGCACCGAGCCAACTTCCGTCAAAAGTTTAAGGCTCCAATAGCAACGTGCGAAGTGTAAAGTGCGCCCTAAACCGCCCTTCGCGGGTTGTGGGTCCATTTTGAGCTAGAACAAAACTAGCTCAATAACCCACATGGATGCATGGTTGGCCCAATGGTCCAACTAGGTTGGCCCAAGGAGATCAACTTGATGACTACTCCTTCCTTGGATGGTTCCACTTAAAAACAAGCATTACTTTCTTTCTTAAAGCAATGAGGGATAACTATTTCATATCCCATAAACTCTTCATAAACTTATTTTATTTTGCATATTTTGAGCATTAATTTCTCCTTCACCACAAATTGGTTTTGAGAAAGTAAATATATCAAATTAATCTACTCCAGATGTAGATTATTAATATGCAATCAATTTTTATTTTCCTAAAATGAAACCTTATGAAATTCTTGGTCAAAAATCGGTCAAACCTCACTTTTCCAAAATCAAAATTCCAACAAGTTGGTTGTAATTAATTAGAAATGGTTATATATTCTTGTTCTTCAATCAACTGTATAATTGCGAAGCCAATGTTGTCAAAATGGTTGTAATTGATTAGAAATCAAGGGTCCTCTCATTTTCACTTCTGCATATGACTAGATTTGGGTTAGATTTGTTTTGATTAAACTAAAAGATTTTCAAAGATTCCATTGAAACAAATTATTGTACTCCCTCCGTCTCAAAATATTTGTCCCATTTGACTTTTTTGTTGAACTTTGACTACAAATATATGACAATTTAATTATGTTCATGAAATTCTAAAAATTCCTATTGATTCACCATTAATAATATTATCAACAACAACTTTTAAAATATTATGAACATGATTAATCTCTCGTAAATTTGTGGTCAAAGTTCAACAAAAAAGTTAAATGGGACAAACATTTTGAGAAGGATGGAGTATGATTTTAAAGTTTGCATGAATGACTTGTATTTGAAGCATCCATAAAAAAATTAATTTTTTTGACATTGAACTTTGACAAGAACACAAATAATTGTGAAGATAAACATGGATGAATAGTATTCAATTCTTCATACATTATCTGCTATGGATCATATATATGATTGGGCTTTCTCAGGAAAATTAGCCATTTTCTTAATCATCTTTGCTCTTTCCAGCAACATAATAATTGGTTCTACAGGGTTAAATATATGATGTACTCCCATTGTCCCATAATGCATGACCAAAAAACTATTCAAAAAAAAAGTTTGTTCATTCATTTTGGGACAGAGGAAGTAGCTAGCTATCTAGTCAAGATGCCGCATTTAATTTTTAATTTTCATTGTTTAGTAGGTGAGTTATAAAGAATATTCATAAGTGGCTTTAGCAAGAATGATTATTATATGGAAATGAAAACAACAAATGTGTGGATTTGGAAAGGCTTAAAGGCAAAGAACAGAGTCAAAAGAGCACTTAAAGATCTCTTTTTGAACGCTCAAATGCATCTATATATTGGCTTTCATTTTGTTAATCAGTTAACAGTGCCCGCAAGCTGTCTAGCTTTTGGGATTCTTTGAAAAACAATGTTAGAACCAGAGGTCGAAATACCTTTTGTACTTCAAAATGCTGAGTCATTAATATAAAATTTGAAACATCTGAAAATCATAACTTGCATGCATAATGTTCTCTTCGTGCATAAGTTTTACTTTTAGTTAATTACTCATCGATCTACATTGACTTTTTTGACTCTTATTTGTTTTCAATATGCTAACACTTCCTCCCATATATAATATGTTACTAATTGTTTTGATAGAAAAAAACAATAGTACAGAATCTTAACTTTGACAAATGTGTGGATTAAACAACAAGGAGGGGACTGTGAAATTCGACTAAATGGAACAAAGACATGAAAAGAATGAAGGACACCACGATTTGTTAACGAGGAAAACCTTAGAGGTGATAACCTCTTTGGAAAAAACCCCGGGAGTTAGGTCTCCAACCTTAAAAGTTTCACTATAATAATTGAGTTACAATTGTGGAAGATGATGGAGAGGATTACAAGAGAGATGTGCGTAGAGTGTGTGAGCATGAGAGTGTGTGTTTTTTTTTTCGTCTCCATCTCCCCTTAAATATAAGTAAGTATGAATGGGTAAAAGTTGTTCCTACAATCTCGGGAATAATCTTATCCTCTTCAACGTCCGTGAGACCAAGTCATCCTTGCCGTTGAAGATGTGTTGAACGTGCTAGAAAAATATCCCGTATTCTTCTCTCTTATTCACTGGAAAATAATAATAAAGATATTAGGAAAAAGCAAATAAGTAAATATTAAAACGATACTTACAGTGGAGTAACATCTTGACATGCAGGAGCAACTGAAGATGTCACCATGCTGAAAAATACCCACAACAATTTGTCCCCAAAAATATTTGGCTATCTTGGCAATTGAAGAGGCAAATGTTTTTCTCCCAATAAATGCTCAACTGCCAGCTTGCATGATGGGACGGGTATTTGTGAAACGTGGAGACAATGGACGGTTGGGGAGTAATGCTTAGGAAAAAGTGATTTTTTGGAAAAAGAGTTCTTTTTTAATTTAAATAACCGCTTGGAAGGCTTAATAAGCTTCTCAAACCTTCCTTTTCACCCCTGCTTGCTACGGCGCTGTTCTTCTTCAAGGTAAAAATTTCTCCGTTTCTTATTTTCATCCATTGTTTACTTCTCTCTTTCGTCTGTCAACCATGGGTAGAACTAGGTGGAGTTCGTCCAAAACTAAGAGTGCCCCATCCCCACAAGGTCCCATAGAGATTAGTCTTACCGATTTTGTTTGTGAAAATCTCCTTGCGAAACCGGATGAGGAGACTTGTTTGTTTAGTGATACCCAAATAGAATCACTAAAACAACAATGTTACTTCCCCAAAGGTGCGATTTTTCACCCTTTCTCTGTAAACCTTAGATCTGACTTTGTTTCCGCCAAATGGATTTGCTTTCTTGAGTATCCTTTTCTTTTAGGGTTTAGTTACCCCTTCCCATCGTTGGTTTCTGAGTTTTTTCAAAAGACCCATCTTGCCTATCCTCAACTGATGCCCATGGCTTGGAGAGTTTTTGCTTTTATTATCAAAGTGAACAGGGAAAATGGGTTAAATCTAGGACTTCATGAGATAGCCTATTCGTACGATCTCCAACCTTTCGATTCAAAAAGGTATATTTTTAAGAAAAGGTCAGGTAGGAACTCCTTAATGAGCACCACGTCTTCTATTGATAGGGAATGGAAAAATAGGTTTTTCTTTGTTGATAGGGCATCCATTGGAAAAGGGAATGAGATATCAAGCAAATAGAACAAGGGAGGTACTTGAATTCCTAACTTTGTGACTTCCTGTTCTTGAAACAAACTGAAATCGTAATTGTTCTTACCTCTTTTCAGATATTGACTGGGGAGAACTACTTCCACCGGCCGAGGACACCTTGGCCAAAATTGACGAATTTTTCAAGCTTCCCTTGGACAAGAGATCTCCTAGGGGACTACTGGAATCACCTCTGGTTGTTTCGGAAGATCAGAAAGCGTCAACTTCTGTCATTATGTCTACAGGTAAGCATGTTGTCTTTTCACTATAGTTTTATCAAATTGATACATTACACTTCTTGACAATATTCACATGTCAATGCAGTCTCCAAGCCAGTTGTTTCAGGATCGGACTTTGATCTTGATGACATTGAGGCCATGTTTGATAAGCCCGCTCTTAAGATTGATATGAAACCTCCGCCTGCTCCTAAGAAGATCCTTGTTTTAGATGTGAGCGCAGGTATTGGCTCTAGGGTGAGAAAGAGAAAAGCTATTCAAGAGGAGGTGGTTGATGTTGGAGATACTTTTGAAGGAATGCCAGTGGGAGAATTCAAAAAGAAATGCATGAGTTTTGCAACTAGGGTAAGATGATACTAACTGGGTTTAGACTGTTTCCAAAGTTTTTTATAATATCTTTTGATGTCAAGTATATTATTTTACAGGCTGTAGGGTATTTGGAAGATCTGGTAAAAGAAATGGAGATGTTGAAGAAGAAATCTAAGGCTGATATTGCTTTGGTTAAGAAAGAGAAGATAATGTTAGAGAGCAAGGTGAAAGGGCATGAAAAGACCTTGGAGCAACAAGTTAAGTCGTTGGAAGAGCAGGAGCAGACGGTTAAGGATTTATTGAACAATTTGGCAAAAAGTGAGGAGGATCATCTTAAGGAGATTGCAGAAGTGAAAAGTTCTTGCAAGTTGGCTGCTGCTAAAACCGGGTCCCAATGTAAGATCAAGAAGATGAAGGAGTTCCAGGAAGGGAAGGCCCATAATTGGGATATCAACAAGGAATATGCCTACTTCTCCAAGCTGACAGGTGAGCCAATAGATGAGGGTAAGGTGTCATCAAGCCCATATGAAGCGATTTTAAAGGATGCAGCAGAAGTTGGAGAAGTTACCCCCAAAGAAACACCTGGGGCGAATGCCACCTGAAAAAAAGGTAAAATAACTTTGTTCTGGTTTTTTGATGGTATTACCGGGGTGGAATCCCTAAAGACAATTTTAATTTTTGTTTGGTTATGTAATAGGTCCATAAGGACCGAAGACAATTTCTTTTATGTGTTGGGTTGGTCCAACACTTTTGCGTTTTAACTTTGACAGTTTGGATGTTGTTTTTAACTTTTTAGGGATGTTCTTAGGGTAACTTTAGCTTAGTTGTGGTTTAATAATTTTCAAGCATGTCAAGGCTTGTTTTATTTTGGATGAAATTTTTCTTTGGATGGTCATTTGTTATGCTCGTAAGGTGACATGATAGTATGTCAAAGCTGTAGACACTTAAGATGACACGTATATGTCACAACCATAAGAATAAAACATGAGATCAATCATTTAACTGAGTGGGAATGGGTAAGCTATATGAGTTTACCCATATAGGCCCACCCCACACCTCAATTAAAGAGATAACTTGCGCTCCAGGCGAAGGTGTGGTAACCTAACATCTTAAGAAAGAGGTAATTAACTCTTTAAACCTTAGAAGGGATTATGTACCTTTACTTGAGAAGAGATGGCCAGTCTCTGACGGAGGAGAATTCGTTGTTCTTCTGACTTTGTGTACTTTCGATATGTCCCCATTTCCGTATGTCAACACCTCATACGACAAAGACATGTTAAAAATGGACGTCAACTATGTTGACGCCTCTCCACAAGTTGTGTTAGCGACATCTTGATTTGTAATGAAGTAAGAAAATAGTAAATAGGAAAATGGAAAATGGAAGGTTACAAATAAATAAAGGATTGTCCATACCTGGGATGAGATGAGTTTAAGAGGAGCATTGTTTAGATGTAATACCTTTTAAGGTGAATGGCGTTCCAACTTCGTGGTATCATTTGGCCATCCAAGGTTGACAGACGATATGCTCCTTTCCCGGCCTGTGCATCTATTAGGTAGGGTCCTTCTCACTTTGGGGCGAGCTTGCCTGCACTGAGCTCCTTTATATTTTGGAATGCCTTTCGTAGGACTAAATCTCCTACTTGGAACCTTCTAACCCTTACGTTTTTGTTGTAAGATCTGGCTACCCTTTGTTGATATGCTGCCATCCGAACTTTGGCCATGTCCCTTAGTTCGTCTACGGTATCCAAGTCATATGTCAAGATGTATTTATTATGTTCAGATGTCAACAAACTGTATCTGGCCGTAGGTACAAGTACTTCTACTGGAATAACTGATTCTGTCCCAAATACAAGTGAATAGGGAGTTTGACCAGTAGCGTTCTTAGATGTCGTCCTGTCAGCCCATAGAACCATTGGCAACTCTTCTGCCCATCATCCTTTCTTCTGGTTCAGTCTCTTTTTTAAGTTGCTTATGATTATTTTGTTGCTAGATTCTGCCTGTCCATTGGCTTGAGGGTGAACAGGTGAAGATGTCACCATCTTGACTCCCCAAGATGTCAAGAAATCTTAGGTTTTCTTACTAATGAATTGGGAGCCGTTATCACAAATTATCTCTGAAGGTATCCCAAATCGGCTGAATATATTTCTTTTGATGAAAGAGATTACTTCTCTGTCACGAACTTGTACGTACGCCTCAGCTTCTACCCATTTAGAGAAATAGTCTGTCATAGCTAATAGAAATAGTCTTCCTCCTGGTGCCCTGGGTAATTTTCCTACGATGTCCATTCCCCAAACCATAAACGGCCATGGCGACAGGATAGGATGCAATAGTTCAGCTGGCTGGTGCAGGATGTCCCCATGTCATTGACAGGAGCCACATTTCTTTGCATAGTCTGTGGCGTCTCTTCTCATTGTGGGCCAAAAATAACCCATCCTCAGAGCCTTGGTATGCAGACTTCTGCCCCCGGTATGATTTCCACACTGTCCTTCATGCAGTTCCTTGAGAACCTGATGGGCTCGGGCTGCTTCTAGACATCTTAAGATGATCAATTGCTGGGATGTCAACATGCAGACTTCTGCCCCCGGTATGATTTCCACACTGTCCTTCATGCAGTAGATTTTCTAAACAAAAGGTTATCAATAAGTAAATACTTAGATACTCTTACCCTGAAGGCTCTAGCATTTTTCTCCTCAGCTGGGATCGTATCATTTAAGAGATACTTGATAATAGGAGCTGTCCAAGAAGTTGCTGCTGGAGGGGAAGGTATGTCGACATCTAGAACGAACAGCTCAAGATGATCAATTGCTGGGATGTCAACATGCACAATTGGGATACTTGTCTGTGAAATGATTTTGAAGGCTGAACCTAAGTTTGCCAGAGCATCTGCCTGAGAATTTCCTCTCGTGGAATCTGTTCCAAAGTAAATGTTTAGAATTTGGCCGCCAGAATTTTTACAATTTCCAAATATGTCATCATCTTTGCATTTTTTGCTATGTAGGATCCGTTGTAATGGTTAACAATTAGCAAAGAATCCATAAACACCCAGATATGCTTGACATCTAGGTCCTGGGCCGCTGTTAAACCTGCAATTAATGCCTCATATTCTGCTTCATTATTAGTGGCCTTGAAACTGCAGCTGATGGATTGTGGTATTATGTCCCCTTGTGGCGATTTTAGTACAACACCAAGACCTGTACCTCTCATGTTAGAAGCACCATCTGTGTAGAGAGTCCAGATCTTCAGGATGTCATCATCTTGAAGTTCTTTGAACCTCCAATTCCACCTCTTGTTGCATGGTTGGACTAAAGTCGGCCACAAAATCGGCTAGAGCTTGAGATTTTATTCTTTGCAGGCTCATATTTAATGTCGTATGTGCTTAATTGTACAGACCACTTCGCCATTCGACCTGACATCTCTGGTTTTCTCATAACATTCTTAATAGGATAGTTAGTGCGTACAATTATAGTATGTGTTTCAAAATAGTGCCTTAATTTAATAGAAGAAGTTATCAAAGCTAAAATTAACTTCTGTGAATGAGAATACCTGGTCTCTGCATCTAAAAGTGTCTTACTTATATAGTTGATGGGTTGCTGACTACCATCTCGTTCTGTCACCAAGACTGCACTAACAAGTTGGTGCCTTCTAGCCACGACCTGCTGATTTCATAGATGTAAAGATGTTCCTCCTCCTGAGGCTTGGCTAATAATGGAGGTGTCGACAGGTAAGTTTTGAGCTCCTGAAAGGCTTCTTCATGTTGGTTCTCCCACTGGAACTTATTGTTCTTCCTTAGGATGTCATAGAAAGATTTGCATCGATCAGAGGATTTTGAAATGAACCTGGTGAGTGCAGCAATCTTTCCTGTCAATCTTTGAACGTCCTTGACAGATTGAGGTGACGACAGGTTAATAATAGCACGTATCTGTTCTGGGGCAGCTTCAATGCCTCTTTTAGTAACCATGTAACCCAAAAACTTCCCTGCCTTCATTCCAAAGTTGCATTTAGCTGGATTAAGTTTCATATTGAAACAATCCAAGATGTCAAAGGCTTGAGATAAGTTGCTTATGTGATCTTCGGCTTTCTTGGATTTTACTACCATGTCGTCAATATATACTTCCATTGTGTCCCCAATCTGATCTTTGAACATTTTGTTGACGAGCCTCTGATATGTTGCACCTGCATTTTTTAGTCCAAAAGGCATAGCAATATAACAATAAATCCTGTGGGCGTTATGAAGGCGGTGTCCTCCTGGTCAGATGGTTCCATCTGGATTTGCTGGAATCCTGAAGATGCATCCATGAAGGTGAGGAGCTCATGTCCGGATGTGGCATCAACTAACGAATCTATGTGAGGCAGAGGGAAAGGATCTTTTGGACAGGCTTTATTTAAGTCGGTGAAGTCAACACAGACTCGCCATTTCCCATTCTTCTTCTCAACTACAACCACGTTTGCTAACCATCTTGGATAATCTACCTCTCGGATCATGTTGGCTTTGAGTAAGCGCTCTACCTCTTCCTTGATGATCGCTTTCTTGTTTTACGCAAATTTTCTGCATTTACGGTGCCTTTGGTTTAAAACTAGGATCGATGTTAAGTTTGTGAGTGATGACATCTTTGCTGATGCCGGTCATGTCATCATGTCTCCAAGCAAAACTCTTTACTATGCTTTTTAATAAGTCCACAAGCTTCTCTTCTATATCTGATGGGATGTCACTGCCAATAAGTACCTTGATGTCCGGGTTGGAAGGGTCTAGCAATACTTCTTTCACATCGTTCTCCCTAGCTTCCAGGACTTCACGTACTTTCCTCTGTAATTGCTATGCTTGTTTTGGAGATGTCGACGCCTTCATTGAAGTTTTATAACATTCCTTGGCCACCTGCTGATCACTGTATATTTTGGCGACACCCCAAGGTGTTGGGAACTTCACACACTGATGGTAAGTGGAGGGGACAGCCTTCATCCCATGAATCCATGGTCTTCCAAGAATGACATTGTAGGATGTTGCACAATCAATTACACAGAACCGCTCCATGGTGTTGAGGCCCTTTGAGTATATTGGAAGCTTTATTTCCCCCACCGTTTCTTTGACTTCACCACTGAAGCCTACCAATACTGAGGATTTCTTGATGATCTCCGATTCTGGGATGTTCATTTCCTTGAGGGTGCTCAACATAATGAGATTGACAGAGCTACCCCCATCAACCAGGATACGCCGGATTGTACAATTGGCGATCTGCAAGGAAATAACTAGGCCGTCGTGATGGGGTTCCAGCAAGTTATCTCGATCACTCTCATCAAAGGTGATTGGATCATGGCAGGGTGTCGACATTCTTGGTTGTCTTTCTGGCCTCTCCTCTTTTGACTCCTTAGCATGTCGTTTTGCGGCAGAATAGGATGTGCCACATATTTCTGAGCCTCCACTAATGAAATTGATCACCTTTGTTGATGCTGGGGGAGAAGCTGGTCTCTCGACTTCATGAGGAGCTTCCGCACTTTCAGCCTTCTTCTTTCTGGATCCCAGCAACTCCTTAAGATGTCCCTTCGAGAGCAAGTAACTGATCTCCTTTCTTAGTGCGATGCAATCTTCAGTAACATGCCCAAAGTCTTCATGGTAAGCGCACCATTTTGATTTGTCACGCCATCCCGTAGGCTTATCCGTCTTCTTTGGCCATCTGGCTTTGTCCCCTAGGTTGCCCATTGCACAGAGTACACCTGAAATGTCAACAGAAAAACAATAATCAGAAATGTTAGGCACATTATCACTATCTTCATCCTCACCGTCTATTGAATTAATTTTGCTAGTATCAATTCTTGGGTAAGGATTGGAACGGTTGTTCCTGCGATGGGATGATTCAGTCTTCCTGTCAGGGTGGTCATATGTCGACAACTTGGACGAGGACTTTGATCTTCGCAGCTCATCTTCCTCCAATCTTATGAATCTCAATGCCCTGCTCCTGACTTCTTCCAACCGCTTACAAGGAGTCATCACCAAATCTTGATAATACTGTGAATCTTTCTTCAGTCCCATTTTGAATGCTTCTGTGGCTGTTGACATGTCAAGATTGGGAATTTCCAGCACTTCCTTATTGAACCGGTGAACATAATCTTTCAGAGTTTCATTAGGCTGTTGGGTCACATTGTAGAGGTCACTTGTCAGCTTCTCAAATTGTCGACTACACGAGAATTGGTTATAGAACATGTTGATAAGCTGGGCGTATGAACCAATTGAACCTAGGGGCTGCCTAATCAGCCATTTGAGAGCTGGTCCAACCAAGGTCGATCCAAATCCTCTGCATAAGCAAGCCTCCCGGAATTGAAGCGGAATATGGATTATGTCCATCTTCTCCTGATAGTGAGCAACATGCTCCTCTAGGTCAGTGGTGCCGTCATACAACTTCATAGATGGAACGTTGAAACGCTTTGGGATGTCGACATTTGCAATTGCTGGGACAAACTGAGATTGATTGTAGCAGTTCTGAGTCACTGTTTGGATTGGAGGAGTTATGCCGGGCACGTTCATTATCAGCTCCCTGAGATCCTGCATCTGTTTGGCTAGTGGGTTTCCTGCAAAAGGGTCAGCCATAGGAATACGATTGAAATTATTATTATTTAAAAGATTATTCAGCAAACCAGAGTTATCCGTGGTAGTTGTGACAGTGGTGTTGTCAATGAATGGAATGAACGGGGTGAATCCTGCTGAAGGTGGCGTCATTAGGGTGTCCCCAGGTAAGGATGTTGAGGAGTTTGAGGTGGACTATTCATTGGAATAAATTTATTCTGGAGCGTAGATCCTTCGGTGTTGTCGAAGTTGAGGTTCCTTGCACGCAATGGTGAGACGTTTTCAAGCCGTGAAGCGATGAGCTGTTGATCCCTCTGCATCTTGATCATGGAATTGGCCAATACCTTGGAATTGCTATCTTGTTGATCCAACCTCTGATTCAACTTGGTTAGGATAGTCCGGATGTCAGCATCTACACTGGAAGAAGTCGCTTCCTTTTGTGGAGTCTTTGTAGGTTGAGTTTGCTGAGGTCCGGTCTGAGGAGGTGGTGGCAACAAGCTGGTTCTACCTCCTGATGTTGGAGTGACGGCGGTACCCTTGCCGGCGGCGGACACATTGGGAGGTGCAGACATGATGAATTCGCTCAGGAAATGATCCAAATAACCGATAAACCACGAGGCCCCTCGGTGGGCGCCAAATTGTTTTGGTAGAAAAAATAATAGTACAGAATCTTAACTTTGACAAGTGTGTGGATTAAACAACAAGGAGGGGACTGTGGAATTCGACTAAATGGAACAAAGACATGAAAAGAAAGAATGACACCACGATTTGTTAACGAGGAAAACCTTAGAGGTGATAACCTGTTTGGAAAAAACCCTGGGAGTTAGGTCTCCAACCTTAAAAGTTTCACTATAATAATTGAGTTACAATTGTGGAAGATGATGGAGAGGATTACAAGAGAGATGTGCGTAGAGTGTGTGAGCATGAGAGTGTGTGTGTTTTTTTTTTCGTCTCCATCTCCCCTTAAATATAAGTATGAATGGGTAAAAGTTGTTCCTACAATCTCGGGAATAATCTTATCCTCTTCAACGTCCGTGAGACCAAGTCATCCTTGCCGTTGAAGATGTGTTACACGTGCTAGAAAAATATCCAGTATTCTTCTCTCTTATTCACTGGAAAATAATAATAAAGATATTAGGAAAACTCAAATAAGTAAATATTAAAACGATACTTACAGTGGAGTAACATCTTGACATGCAGGAGCAACTGAAGATGTCACCATGCTGAAAAATACCCACAACACTAATCATAGTATATCAAAGAAACACAGCTTTAAAAGGTTGAAATGGAAGTTGTTTGTGAATTAAGTTGTACAGCTATGTTTCTTCATCTGCAGGAGCGGAAATGTAAAATGAAATTTATAGTTGGAAATGGCTTTTGTGTCAATAGCTGACGATCCAAGACAAAGAATCTTGATTTGATCAAGACCTTTTAACTGAAAAATAAATAAAACCCAATAAATAAATAAAATCGGAACACGGAAAGTCGAGTCTTGTGTTAGACAAAATCTCCGTAAGACGTAATTGTCACGCACAGGTGCTAACGGTCACCGACAATCTTCTCGTAACAAGCAACGACTTTAAATATCGTTAATAGGAGCATGCCAAATTAACGACTTCGGCAAATAAATCTAAATTTTTGGAATTTCTTGACTTGAAAGAAATAAATGCTTCAGTATGCCCCCCCCCTCTCTCTCTCTCTCTCTCTCTCTCTCTAACTTGCTATTGAATTTGCATCACTGAATTAATGAAATTGTCAAACCTGGGTGTTCTTTTATAGTTTTTCAAGAGCTGTGTTGCATTTTAGGGAATAAACACAATTTAAATCGGATGGATTTGGGCCGTCCGATCTGATCCTGATCAAGACACCAGATTTAGCAAAGCGACCCAAGCCCATTCGAGAAGACGCATATCCTCCACCTGAATTGACCCATGTCCGTTCTAGAAGGCACATTCGCCCAGCTCACACCCGTTCGACCCATCGTACCTATTCGGTTCAAACCTCGCCAAGCCCGTGTGTCTATTCGGCCCAATACGCAGCTCATCCCACCTGGACAACCTAGATCGAACAAATGACAAGCCTGAACCTATCCGGCACCTCGTCCGAACCAATGCAACACCGAACCGCCCACCTGCACCCGAGCTAGCTAAGCCACGAACCTTGAATGAATTTATCAAAAGTTTAAGGCTCCACATGATCCCAGCGAGCGATGCGCATGTGTAAAACGCGCCTCTAAAGTGCCTAATGCGCTCATTGCACGGGCTGTGATGGTGTTTCGCACGATCCTCGTGGTACGAATTTGAGCTAGTCCAAAATTAGCACAATTTGGCTACTATTTGCATGGTTGCCCAATGGACCACTAGGTTGCATGGTAGAAGGATAACACTTGATTGTTACCTCTTTAAATCGAATGAGTTTAAAAACTCTCCAAATTTTTGTTTTTTAGGCAATGTGAGATATGGCTTTCCACATTCACAAAACTCTTCATAAACCATTTCCAATTGCATACTTTTAGCATTAAGTTCTCATTCACCACAATTTAGTTTTGAGAAAATAAATACTCCCTCCGTCCCATTCCACTGTGGACCTACTTTTTGGGCACGGGAATTAAAGAAAAGTAGGAGAGAAAAATAGGTGGAGGAGGTGTTTGTGAGTATGAAAAATTAAATAGGAGAGAGAATGAGTGGGAGGAATAGTTAGGAGAGAGAATGTTGTGAGTGTAAAAGTAAAGTATGAGAGAGAATGAGTTGGTGGAATAGTAAATATTCTTTGTCGTTTTGGACAGTTCACACTGGAGTGGGACGTCCCAAAAGGGAAATAAGTCAACACTGGAGTGGGACGGAGGGAGTATATCACATTAATCTACACCAAATGTAGATTACAAATACGCAATTTATTTTCATTTACGTAAAATTAAATTTCATTTAATTTTTTGTAAAATATTGGTCAAACACAATATTTAGAACCAAATTCTCACATTCCCCTACATGAATGACAATTAATGCATGTATGCAGATTCGTCCAAATGTTCCGGCGAACTATTATTTAATCGGGATATGTAGCTTATAACCTTGAACCTCCCTAGTAAAATACTATCGGATATATTAGTCATTTAGTAGCGCGATTCTTTGAAATTGTGATTCTAAATGTATACCAATACAATAGTACTCACACACTAATAATTCTAACACTATTTTTTCTCACGTTGTGTCCATTTCGGTCCTGGACCATATCTCATTCATAAGTGTTCATTCAGAGGCGGCCTTATTACTTCTTACTTATATATGTGATTCTGCTATAAAGAGTATCCTGCTATACTCCACCACCTAGGTATTGGAAGCATTAAAAAAACTCTCAACTTAACCTCACAATTATTGCAGGTACATACACTTGGATGTTTTAGAAATGAGTATGAAACAGATTCCAAGTGTTTCTACCGCACGTCATAAATTAGTTGTCTCATTTAACCAAGGTTTTGGGATCTTCTATTCTCAACGTTGAGTGTCCACTATGAGTTCTTTTGTTGTGGATTTTAAACCCATTTCCCTTAAAGTTTATACAGTTGATCTCTATTTATACCTTTCGTAAACAAATCCACTATGTTATCATTTGACTTTACATAGTCAATTGTGAAAACACCATTCTTGATCAACTGTTTGATGTTATTATGTCTACGACTAATATAAAGTACACTAGGCACATGCTTATTCCAACAAGGAATATCCTCCAAAAAGTTCTTTAGTCATTCAGTTACTTCTCTAGGCTATACACGTTTGTTTGGAGGATTTCTATGACACTGCTACTCCACCTATTATGAATATATATCCTGATAGCCAAATGCCTAAGAGAATTAGCCGAACGGAAAAACAACCAAGATTCGGAAGAAAAGCTTCAGCTTTTTCTATAAAATTTCAATCATCAAAAACTCTAATTTTCGGATTACAACTTTAAGGCTATTTTATAGAACCCATAAAACTTGGAAAACAAGAAATAAAGTCCTAAAATAATGCCTAACCTATAAGATAACCTATTAGGAGTCTAAAACTAATAAATCAAGTCTAAATCTACTCTAAAATCTCCTATAATTATTCTACCAAAATTAATTCCGAAAATAATAATAAAATCATAAAAGATATGAAAATATATTCCTCCATTCATGTCTCGATCTGCATCATTCTTCCCTTCTTTGAAAAGACTCGGCCACGAGTCAACATCCGCAGCAAGAAATTTACCCTTATACCGTCGACGCAATGTATACTTACGATTGCTTTTCACTAAATCCATCAAATCCGCCCAAAAATATGTAATACAATTTTCAAATAACAATTTCTTGACAGTCTGATGACAAATCTGATCGGAGAACAACCAATTGAAAGGATCTTCATACGGATAAAAACACTTAACGAACCCATAAATGTAGGACGGATATTTCATCCAGTCAAATATATTAATTATCTTTATATTTTAATTAGTATTTTAGGATTTAATTTGTTTTAGTTTTTATTTTATTTTTTATTTTCGTCATTATTTTTAATAGGTTGATTAGAGATGTTTTTAGAGTAGATTTGAGTTGATTTACTAGTTTTTGAGTCATATTAATTTACCATATATGTTAGGCGTAATTCTAGAAGGTTTAGGAGTGTTTTTCAAGTTTTATGGGCACTATAAAATAGGCCTAAAGTTGTAATCCGAATTTAGACTTTGTTTTTTATTAATGAAAATATTTTCCGTTGAGCAATTATCTAGGGTTTCAATCCCATCTTGTTTCAATTCCGTTCGGTCCATTCTCATATAACCCTCCATTTACATCATTTGGTATCACCTTCCAGGTTGATTATCAATGGCCGAACGAGGACGAGGTGATCGTGGTAGGGGCCGCAAATTAGAACCCCAAGAAAACGAATCACATCGACATCGCAACCTGCGTAACATCGAGAAGGACGAATTGCGAAGACAGATTGAAGACCTCCAACTTCGCTTTGCGCATTTTGAGGTTCAAGAACTCCATAGGCACCTTGATGGTTTGTAGATTCAGCGAATCCAGCATCGCCCTGCGCGTTTGGAGACTCCCACCGACATGGGCTCGGATTCAGATATGTGGTCTAATGATGAGAATATCTATACCTTTGATCGGGATCAAGAATTCGGCGACAGGAATGGGGTAGATCCTTCTATGGATATCGGTATGGAGATCGAGAGTCCAAAGCTTGGGGGTAAGGCACATCCCGACGACATTTTTGACCCGTTCAATATTGTTACTGTAGAATCAAAGGTTCAAGACCTTGTCATTGATTGGTTGAAACCACCAACCTATGACGAGGGTAATTGTGAAAGATGTCAATGTGAAGCTGCAAAAAGCGAAGTAATTCTGGTTTGTGATGACATTATTATTGCCAATATCATGTCGTCTGATTATGACTTAGTCCAGTCAAAGAAGGAAAAGAGTATTATTTTGGATTTTGTGACGGAGTCTAAGGAAGTGGGTGATATGGGGAAAGAATTGTCTGTTCCATTTAAAATTATTCAAGATGATGATTCGACAGATCTGACGGAGCAAGAGGGAATAATTTTATATCCGAAAGAGATCATCTTACGTTAATTTGTGCTTAAAACGAAGATTTATTCAAAATATATTTTTAAGTGGGACGGCACTTTCCAAACATCGGATGAGAACTCGGGGACGAGTTCTTTTGAAGAGAGGGTGAATGATGTAGGACGGATATTTGACCCAGTCAAATATATTAATTATCTTTATATTTTAATTAGTATTTTAGGATTTAATTTGTTTTAGTTTTTATTTTATTTCTTATTTTCGTCATTATTTTTAATAGGTTGATTAGAGATGTTTTTAGAGTAGATTTTGAGTTGATTTACTAGTTTTTGAGTCATATTAAGTTACCATATATGTTAGGAGTAATTCTAGAAGGTTTAGGAGTGTTTTTTCAAGTTTTATGGGCACTATAAAATAGGCCTAAAGTTGTAATTCGAATTTAGACTTTGTTTTTTATTAATGAAAATATTTGCCGTTGAGCAATTATCTAGGGTTTCAATCCCATCTTGTTTCAATTCCGTTCGGTCAATTCTCATATAACCCTCCGTTTACATCATATCCACTTGTGGACATGGAGTCTTTCGTGTCAGATATCCAATTGGCATCATAGTATCCCTCTAATACTGCTGGATATCTCTTATAAAGTATCACATGTTTCAATGTATACTTTAAATATCTCAATACCCTCATTACACTACAAGAAAGTTGGTTATTTACGGCCCTTATTTACGGCGGGTGACACACGTCCGCCGTATATATTAATTATATACGTCGGAAGATATGCGTCCGCCGTATATAACAAATATATACGGCGGTATACACAACCGCCGTATATATTTGTTATATACGGCGGCTTGAGCCGCCGTATATACTTTATATACGTACATTTGACGTCTACGTATATGAGATTTAAGTTATATATGGCGGTTGATACGCGTCTGCCGTAAATAGTAGATTATATACGACGGTTAACACGCGTCTGCCGTAAATAGTATCATTATATATGGCGGCGTATAATATCCGCCGTAAATATTAATAAATATCGCTAACCCAAAATTTCCCACTCTCAGTTGGCGGAAAAAACAATTGCTTCTCTCTCTCTCTCTCTCTCTCTCTCTATCCTCTACGGCAATTTTTGAGACCGTCGCCGGCGACCATTGAAGCATAGCGACCGTGTTTTCTTCAATCAACAACGAATCAGGTATACATTTCTTCCCCCTTTTCTGATTTTCTTTTAATTTCCTGGTTTTGTTGTTCTCGATGGGTTCTTGAAGCATAGTGACCGTGTTGATGATTATTCTTGGGTTTTTATTGTGAATCGTACAGATTTGTGGCTAGTTTCTCTCGGCGTAAAGAAAGTAAAGAAACTCAGGATTGGTGACTCCTACGTACTTCGAGTAAGACTCCTTTCTTCAACCAAAATATGGGTGTAACTGTATGTGTTTAATTATGATGCTTTTTGCTTAATTTGCCTGATAGACTAATGGATTTTGAGTGTATGATTTGATTTGATTTTGGCTGTGAGGTTTTTTTTTTTTTTTAATGTGGATGCATGACATAACAACGATGATTTCAAATTTTTGACATTGTGATTTGGGTTTTATTGGATTTTGAGATGAATATTGAATCTGAACTTTGACCTTAATTCATTGTTTGAATTTGGTCCCTTTTTCTTTAAACCGATTTTTGTTCATTATTTTTTTGAATCTTTTATGTTTTTTAAATTTTCCAGTTGCAATGTTCTGATTTTGGTCTTGATTATTTGGGTTGGGTCTAAGTTTTAGTTTGGTTTTGTGATAATGGTATTTAGATTGGGAGGATTTATGAGAGGAATTAATGGTGAGTTGGTGTATGGTTCTAAGGTGGATTATGGATTCAACTATTTGACAAAAGAAAATGGTTTCAATTATTATAATTTTTAAACTTGACATGAAAAAGAGAAATAAAAACCAACCAAACAAACAAACCTAATGGTGCGATGAGGTTGTACCGAACAATGTTTTAATAATGGGGTGGGCTTCTAAGGGTGGTTCTATTGAAGGATATTGAAGCGAAAGGAAGGGGAAGTGAATGGGTGTGGTAATGAAATTCCAACACATTCTAAATTTACGGGTCACAAAGAGAGGTTGAACATTCTAAATTTATGGGTCAAAAAGTGAGGTTGAGGACAAGGTTGCGGGCAATCCCTTTTAAGTGCATACATGCATGTGAACCCCTAAGTTTATGGTTATAATATACAATCTCCCTTAAATAAATATTTAATTCACTTTAAATAAATATTTAATTCACTTTGATGGACATTTAAGTAATTTCAATAACATAAATAGATAATTATTTTTAACGATCTCATCATATTGTATCATGAGTTTATTTATGAATTAGAACTTATTATTTTAGAGTAAACTGCCAAATGAACCTGCATACATGTCATTCAATAAACATTGAATTAGCTTTCGTACTTTCTAAACAATGGTTATAAGTAACATTCCTTTGTGTTTATTTCATAGCCTAGAGTGGTCATTCATAGATGTACATATTTAGACTATGTTTCTTTATGAGTTTATTTTTATTCTAAAATTTGTGTCTCTCGGTCTTATATATAGGTTGTATTTTAACGTTAAAAATATTAAGTCATATATGAACAAAAGTTGGATTGATTTGGGTAACCGAATTTCAAATGAGTATATGTCTGGGATTGACAACTTCCTCGATTTTGCATTCTCAAAAAAGTCTCTTGGTGCTAAAGAAATATATTGTCCTTGTAAAAAATGCGCAAATCGTTACCAAAAAGACCGTGCAACCATGAAATCACATTGTATTGAAGTGGGATGTCAAAAAGATTACAAGAATTGGACTAGGCATGGGGGGAAGAGTACATTTCAGCGTATAAGAATGATAATAATGATAGGACAACTGAAAATGGCATTGAAATTGAATTGGGCATGCAAGATTGTATGAGGCGAATGATACATGAAGGGGTGGGTATGCCGGATAGTAACCAGCCAGGAATTGAAGAAATCGTACAATCAGATGTAGCCACCGCAAAGTTTCTTAGACTTTTGAGAGATGCTGATCAAGCCTTGTGGGAAGGGTGTGATAAGTTTACAGTACACTCATTTATTGTAGAACTTATGCACTGAAAGGCTAATTATTGAGTATTCGATAAGGGATTTACTTCTTTATTAAAAAATTTCATTAGGGCATTGCCTCAGTCAGCAAAAGTGCCAAGTTCCTATCGTGAGGCGTACAAGATGACTGCAGATTTGGGTTTCAGTTATAAAACATGGGACGTGTGCATTAATCATTGTATGTTGTTTCGAAATGAAACTGAAAAACTTACTAAATGTGAAATTTGTGGTGCCTCTAGATATAAACAACAAGAAGAAGAGGGTAGCGGTGAAGGTGCGGAAACAAGTGGCAAGAATAAACTTCCCAAGCAGGTAGCGATGAAGAAAGTATGGTATTTTCCCTTAAAGCCAAGGTTGCAAAGGTTGTATTGGTCATCTAAGACCGCGACAATCATGAGATGGCATGCCGAGAAAAGAATAGACGAAGGTGTGCTGAGGCATCCTGCAGACTCTCGTGCGTGGAAGGGATTCGATGAACGTTATCCATTATTTTCAAGTGAAATTCGGAATGTTAGATTGGGATTAGTATCTGACAGATTTAATCCTTTCATAACAATGACTATATCTCACAGTACTTGGCCGGTTGTGCTTATGCCATACAATCTTCCACCTTGGTTATGCATGAAACAACCATATTTCTTCTTGTCGGTGCTTACTCAGGCCCAAAAAGGGCCGGGCAACAAGATAGATGTGTATCTCAAACAAAGTAAAACAAACCTAAGCAATTCATGATTAAAGTTCTCTTATCTCTCTAGATTACATAAATGGTCATACCCTGAAATGCACTATCACAAGACACCATTAAAGAATCCATGAAGAACACCTTTTTTTATTAATAAGAAAAAGGCATAACCTGATCAAAGAGGATCTTTATCTGTCATTCTTGGTTTCTTGCAAGGGGTAAGGCTTAGTACCAAGTGGTCAAGTAGACATTCAAACCGTAGAGGCCAGAGCCCTCTCTGCAGTGGTGGTTAAAACTACTTACTTTATAGGTGTCTGTCGTGTCTAGGTTTTCTAAGGTCACAATTATTTGCTACTTATGTACCACATTGATGCCAGCCAAAAAGTGATTGCTACAATGCATGTCTTTTTTTTTTAATTACAACTCATTGTATCATTGTTTCTCATTAAACTCTATTTATTATTTGTTTAATTACAACTCATTGTTTTATGAAGTTTTTTTGCCAGATATGCCGCCAAGGAAGGAATTAACAGGTGAGGGCTCAAGAAAGAAAGAAAGAGGGCTGGCAAAATCAACAAAAAAATAGGGTAAAGAAAAACTAAATATAATATGGAATGAATTTGGACAACCCGTTGGTGGGGAACATGCAAAACTAGCTACTCAGCTAGGATATTTTGTGAGAAATGGGGAACATTTTCCATTAACTAGAGAATGGCATTAGATGGAACGTGCAATTCTAGATCACATTTGGAGAGACGTTCTAGTAAGTTGTAATCCATATTCATTACATAAATCTCACGTTTACTTGATTATTTTTTCTTGGCTTTAGTTTTGTATTCTAGTAAGTAGTCAAAAGTCTTATGATTCTCTAACAATTGTTCTTTTTCTTTGTTGAATTGTATATAGGATAATACCAATGCGCCTCCGGAGTATGAGCAAATTATGCATCTAGCTCTCAATAAACAATGGAGAGACTGGAAATATCAGGTGAGACAAGCATATAATAAGTATGCAACAGACGACTTTATTTACTTGTAATATGTATTTGTTTAGATCTCATTTGCTTACTATGCAATTTTACTCACATTTATGATTATGACTTTGTAATATGGAAATGTCAGGTGAAATGTATGTATAATATGTATGAATTTGACGAGGAGCGATTGGCTAACCCACCCCATGCGTGTGTTGCGAATCAATGGACTGGACTTGTTGCAATGTGGAGTTCAGAAAAGGCTCGGGTATATTTCAAATTAATCTCAATCTATTATCGTGAATGTCTTATATAAGTAGTCAAATTAATACTAATATTATCTTCTTTTTTTTCTAGGAATTATCACTAATAAACCAAGAGAATCGATCAAAGCAAGAGTGCCTGAACAGGACTGGAAAAAAGTCGCATTGCACTATCATAAAAGAGGTTTGTCATCGTTCAATTTAGTTGTCAGTTGTCAATTAATGCTTCTTTTTGTATCGTATATAAATATTTTTTTGGTCAAATGATTATATTATAAATGGTAGAGAGGAGACGAGGGATTACCCACTGATCGCGTTATCCTGTTCATAGCTACGCGCACGGACAAAAGTGATCAGGCTGCAGACGAAACCACCTCTCGTATGATCGTAAGTTAAAGTTTCAACCTTTTCTGTTTCAGTTTTGTTCTTGTATAGAATAATTTTCCTTTCCTAACTTCATTTTCATAATTTTAATTAAAGTTAAAACAATTGTATTGAACATGTTGTTTTTTGTTACAGTTAACGTTAAATGATGCAATTGAAGAGCTACCAGAGGAGGAACAAAACTCTCCCAGCAAGCGAGAACAGATATTCACAAATCTTATGGGAAATGATGACCATGGGAGAGTGCACTGTATGGGACAAGGTCTTACCAAAACTAGGGTGTTTGGTAAAGCCTCAACTTCTCAAAGTGCTTCTGCAGCCCGTGTTGCTGAACTTGAGAAGACGGTGTCATCCATCAAAGCAGAATTTCAAAAGCAACTTGAGGATCAACGCCAACAGATAGAAGATTTGAAACGTTGTTTTATGCAACAGCGTGTAAATGGCAGTAATGAATAGGCGGTGGTATGTTTTCTCAAGTTCTTGATCCGATTCTATCCATGATGAACTATCGCTGTTGTGTTTCTTGCACAATTTGCTCCCTTCCCTTGTATTTTTAACAAGTAGTGCACATCTAACATTTTTGACTACCCTTTTTGGATCAGCAGTCCATACACTTGATGACTTGGTTGTTGGAAATGTTGTGCACTTAATAATTGGTGACTAAATTTCAGCTGATGATGAAATATTTGTATCAGGATTCAGTTTGTTGATTGTAAACATTGATATTGTGTTGTATATATTGAGTTTTGGATACATGCAACTATCTTTTTTGTGTTAATGGTTATTATGTTGATATTGTGTTAAGTTGTATATACATTTACGAAGCCTAGTTATTTTATATGCAGGTTGAATTTGGTTTCTGCAGGTGTATTTTTGGTTATATACAGGTTGCATTTGTGTGTGTACAGGTTGAATTTGGTTTTTGCGGGTGTATTTTTGGGGAAAGTGAATTATATAGAGCTGACTGGAAAAAAAAATCTAGTTATTTATGGCGGATTTTTGAAACTGCCGTAAATAGGTCATTAGACGACTCGTCCCCATAGGTGGACGAGGGTATCAGAGTGGGGTAAAAATGGGACGATTCGTGCTCTAATGGACGACTCGTCTCATAACTAATTATTTACGGCGGTTCCCACCATCCGCCGTATATAAGTATAATGGACGACTCGTCCCCAAAGGGGGACGAGGGTATCAGAGTGGGGTGAAAATGGGACGATTTGTGCTCTCTTGGATGACTCGTCTATTATATACGGCGGATCTACACCGCCGTATATAAATTTTCATTATATACGGTGGTTATATACCGCCGTATAAAGCTTTCTCAAATACGCCTTTTATACATACGGTGTATTTTTATTTCATTATATACGGCGGTCCATAAGCCGCCGTATTTGTACTCGATTATATACGGCGGTTGTATATAAGCCTGTTTCCTATAGTGTTAGGGCATTCCAATGATCTGCACTGGGATTACTAGTGAACCTACTTAGTTTGCTAACTGAATATACAATGTCTGGACGTGTACAATTTGTTAAGTACATCAGATTGTCAATTATTCTTACATATATTAGTTGAGAAAGAGGTTCTCCTATGGTATTAGCTAAGCATAGAGCCGTGTCTACCGGTGTCATAGTCGAAGGGTTATCAATGGAATCAAACTCTAATTACATTTTCTAGATAATGGGACTGCGATAGGACTATTCCTTCTGATGTTTTAGAAATCTTTATTCCTAATATAACATCAGCTAATCTCATGTCTTTCATGTCAAAATGTTTTTTTAACATGTATTTAGTATCCATAATCAACTCATGATTACATCCCATGATCAACATGTCGTCTACATAAAGACAAGCAATTATAAATGATTCAGATTTTACTTTAATGTAGACACACAATCACATTCATTTATCTTGAATCCATTTGACAATATAGTTCGGTCAAACTTCTCATGCCATTGTTTAGGTGCTTGTTTTAGTCCATACACTGGCCTTACAAGTTTACACACCTTTTGTTCTTTACCAGGAACTATAAACCCTTCAGGTTGTTCCATATAAATTTCTTCATCTAGCTCTCCATTCAAGAAATTTGTTTTCACATCCATCTGGTTTGTCTCAAGGTTATGCACTGCAACAATCACAAGAAAGATATTCTCAATAATATAGCATTCCTTGATTCTATCGTCATTCCTTAATTCATATCAGGAATGTCCGATATGTACAATATAAATTGATAGGCATTACTATTACTAGCATATCCAATGAAAATGCAGTCAATCGTTTTTTGTCCGAACTTGACTTGTTTTTTGACTTAGGTATTTCAACTTTAGCTAGGCACCCCCACACTTTAAGGTATTTATAACACGACTTACGATTATGTCATATTTCGTAAGGAGTTTTATCAATTCCTTTCTTAGGTATCTTATTAAAAATATAGTTGGACGAGAGTATGGCTTCCCCCCACAAGTTTCCGGGTAAGCCAGAGCTTATTAACATTACATTCATCATCTCTTTAAGAGTACGATTCTTGTGTTTAGTTACTCTGTTAGACTGAGATGTATACAGAGCTGTCGTTTAATGAATAATGTTAGATTCCCATCATATATTTTCAAATGGCACTACATATTTTCCTCATCTATCGCTTCGAAACTTCTTAATCTTTACATTAAAATGATTCTCAACCTCATTCTTGTAAGTCTGGAAAGCCCCTAAGGCTTCATCCTTGCTTTTCAAAAGATATATATAGCAATATATTGTGCAATCTTCTATAAAAGTAATGAAATACTTTTCTCACCTCAATTTCGCACATGCTTTAGGTCATATATATATGTGTGCAAACTAATTCAAGAGGTGTCGTGTTTCTTATTAATGAGGGGAATGATGTCTTTGTCATTTTAACTGCAACACAAATTTCACACTTGTAAGTGGAATCAAATTTAGACATAGGAATAAATTCTTGACCCACTAACTTCTTAATTGTGTTGAAATTCACGTGACCTAATCTATCATGCCATAGATTATGACTATCCAACAAATAAACGTAAGAAACATTGTTATCCTTCACTCGGGCGGTAACATTTATACTGAAAAGACGTTAATCAAGGTACCCTTTTCCAAGGAAATGACGATTCTTGGTCAATACAAAGTTATCTGACTTAAACACTAGTCTAAATCCAGCCTTGCTCAACATCGATCCGAAAGCTAGGTTCTTGCGAATTTCTGGGAGTTGCAACACATCTACGAGAGTCAGTTCTTTGCCTGAAATCACCTTCAGCACAACCTTCCCAAGTCCCACGATGATGGGAGTGACAGAGTTTTCCATGTACACCTTCCTTCCATTGATGGGAGTAGGATTAGAAACTCTCCCTATCGGTACTTATGTGGCGGGTAGCTCCAGTCTCTATCCACTATTATCTTTGTTTATCAACCAACTTTGTTAACTTGGCTTCAAACACCATGGCTGCTAAATCAAGCCTATTTAGCCTTTCAATGACGTTGGCTTGATTTCTGGAGCCGGTCTCTTGAATCATATAGACCAGTTTCAAAGAGTTCCATAACTCCTTGGCCGTGTCCACGAGATAGTACTCTCTGTAAAGGGAGTCAATTAGTCCACTAAATATGTACATCTTACATATGAGATTACTATGATCCCATGCCTCTTTGGCTATCCGCCTTTGTGGATCGGGATCATCATCTTGAATAGGAGGGTTGTCTTCTTCCATGAATTTCTTCGGACTAAGGATGGTCAAAAGGTACAAATCTTTTGTTGCCAACTTTTGAAGTCCGCCCCTTCGAACATTAAAGTTCGAAGGGGCAGACTTCAATTTGGTTCGCTGCATTTGACTCTTGACGGGGTGTAGCCCGGATGAATGAGAGGGTTTGTTTTCAGTTGTCATTTCCTTAAAAAATGTAAATTACTTCTTATGATTATTAGGAAAAATATAACGGAAATTCGAAAAGACTTTCTTAAAGAAATAACTATTAAAAAGAAATAAAACTCAATAAATAAATAAAATTGGAATATGGAAAGTCGAGACTTGTGTTGTACACAATCTCCGTAAGAAGTAATTGCCCTACACTATTGCTAACGGTTACTGACAATTTTCTCGTAAAATGCAACGACTTTAATGTTGTTAATAAGAGCACTCTAAATTAACGACTTCACCGAACAAATCAGAATGTTTGGAACTTCTGGACTTGAAAAGAATAAATGCTTCAATATGTTCTCTATCTACCTATCTATTGAATGCTAATCACTGAATTAATGAAATTGTCAAACATGTAGGGTTCTTTTATAGTTTTCCAAGAGTTGTGGTGCCTTTTAGGGAATATATACAATTTAGATTGAATGCATCTGGACCGTCTGATCTGATCTTAATCAAGACACCAGATTGAGCGGAGCGACCCACACCCATTTGAGACGCGGATCCTCCATCTGAACCGACCCATGTCCATTCGAGAAGGCACATTCGCCCAGCAGACACCCGTTGGGCACATCGTACCTATTCGGTTCAATCCTCGCAAAGCCCATATGTATATTCGACCCAATACACATTCCGTCCCACCTCGACAACATCGTATTATTCTGTTATTTCTCAGCTAAAGTTTCAACAACAACATTATCTCAGTATCACAAGGCTTCCACCTACGATATGGTAAGGTAGATCAGATATATGCAGCATTGCCCCCACTACAAAAAAAGATATCTTTAGGGTCTAGGTTTTTTGGGTCGGACTAAGTGAATAGTCCCTATTAAATAACAGCGACACTATTTTCGGAAGACCCATGATGCAAATTGCGTCGAAAATTGCTCGAACTAACTGTTGCTTTATGACAAAGAAGCATAATAGTGAGCCATTTTGCTTCATAACATCATATTTTTTAAGCAAAAAAATAATGAATCTTTGGCTAAATCAGAGAAATGATGAACAATTCTCAGCCAAAGTTTGTTTTTCCATGATTAGTAGCCAGTCTTAGGTTCCAAAGCAGAGTATAATATAGGTTCTCAAGTGGTGTAAAATGCATGCTCTCATTCTTTTTAACTTTCTAAATATCGACTACCTCGGGTTGTATGACACTATGGTCATGTTATCGGACTTCCTAGATTCCTTTGGATATTATTGTGTAGAAAGTTAGATTTAGTAACTTGTTTGGTAAAAAAAAAATTCACCAGACGATCACTTTTGCAATACACTTTAGAAACACAAATATTAAGAAACAAATGAATGATAAGATCTAACATTTCTTTAGTTTTATTGTTTTTTACTTTCTTCGTCTTTGAAATTTTCTTCGACATTTATTTAGAGAGAGAGAGAGAGTAGTCATTATATAAAGACATTATATTCTTTATGTATCAGCTTCATTTCACAGGTATTCCTATATACTTTCTCCGTCTCACTTCAATGAGGACTTTTGAGCACAGTGACTAAGAAAAAGTAGGAAATAGAATGAATGGTATGAGGTGTTTTGAGTATAAAAAAATAAAAACTTTTTCATTTTTAGCAGTCCCCATTTAGCTGAGATGAACAAAAAATGAAATTAGTCCTCATTGATGTGGGACGGAGGAAGTACAATAGAGTCTTTGATGTTTGAAAAAATTCAATGAGCCTAGAGGTTTAAAGTCGCACGTTACTTTGACAATGTATTAGTAATTATTATATAAGTTCTTTTTCGAGTTATTATACTAGTTTGGATCCAAAATTAGCGTGAACGTTAATTATGCGAGAATGAGTTTAAATGATTGTCTGCCTAATTTCAATGCCAAACTCTGAAACTATGCATCGAGGGTGGGGGTGTAATCACAATTATGGTGCTTATGAATTATAATGAGAGAACTCTGTTTATAGGAATTTTCTCTATGGAATTGATATACAGTTGGCCAAGGATTGAGTGTGAGAATGGGAAAACTTAATTTTCTTTATTCACAACTTGTAAATATATAATACAAGAGAGAGAGAGAGTCCTATTCTAAATACGATATTGAGTTTCCTAATCTAAATACAATATTTAGTTGCCTATTCTAAATACAAAAGAATATTAAGAATATTTACAAGAATCCTAATCAAATACAATGATTGAGAAACTTTAGGGGGAGCGGGATGTCCTAATCTATGATGCCACAACTGCGAAGAAACAATGCTTGAATGAGCTTGAATGGGCGGAGGGTGCCAAATGTAGACGCCATCCTCAAGGTTTCCATGGATAAGAGTTTGACTCGTTGCTTTGTCATTAATGAGAAAAGAAGAGTGTGAGAATTCAATGATATCATTATTATCACGACAGAATTGAGACACGGAGAGAATATTACGGGTGATAAGCGAAACATGTAAGACACTATTGAATTTAAGAGAGGAAGAGGGTGTGGAGAGAGAGAATGAACCTATGTGAGATATAGGAAGACAAGAACCATCTCTGATAATGACGTCGTCACTGCCATTGTAGGGTGTATGCAAGGCAAGGTTGGAGAGTTCATTGGTGATGTGGTTGGTAGCACTACTGTCGATGAGCCAAGAGGGAGGGGAAGGGGGGTTGTGGTAGGTGGCGGTGTGGGCTTGGGGGTTAGGGTTTGGGTTTCTGTTTTTGTGAGGGAGTGGGGAGAAGTTTACGGTGGGGTAGGCACGTTTAAATTGGCGACATTGGGAGATGACATGACCAATGTTGCGATAGTATTGACACTTAACCTTAAAGGAGAGGGGAGGGGTGTGGAATTCGAGCCAGAGGAGGGGGAGGGATTGGTGGTACAATAGGGGTTGCCATTGGGGGGTGGGCGAGCTTGGGCGGTGAAGGAGGTAATGGGGAGAGGGTTGGTGGGGGTGGATTGTTTTATGGTGAGTTCATGTTGGATAAGTTTTTCGTGTAAGGCTTCAAAGGAGATGGGGTTGTCACGGGCGCGGGTTGAGTCTATGATGGGTTTGAAGGTTTCATAGTCCAAACCATTTAGGATTGTGTAGATAATGTCTTCGGGATTCATGGGTTTGCCGAGAATGGCGAGCTTATCGGTGTAGGATTTGACGGCGTTCATGTAGTTCGAGATAGAGAGTTGGTTTTTGGTGAGATTGGCAAGGTTGTCTTTAATTTGAAGGATGTGACCACGGGAGGGGTTAGTATAGGTGGTTTTAAGGGTGGTCCAAGCTTCATGGGAGGTGGCAGCTTGGTGAACTAAGGGAGCAATGGCGGGATCTAGGTTACCTATGAGAGCCCTAAGGATGAGGCAATCTTGGCGACACAATGTTATTGTGGGCGGGTTAGGGACGGATGTGGGGGTGGCGGGTTTTGCAGGCTTGTCGTTGGATTCAACGACGGCTTGGTTGGTGATGATGTTTTTATCATCGGGTTTGGGGTGGGTGAGTGGGGTGAGGGTTCGGCAGTAGGATAAGTTGACCAAGAAGTGGGGTTGGTCGGGTTCGCCGGCGTTAGGAATGGTTGAGGATGAGCCGACCATGGGAGGTTGTTGGAGAAGGCTGCCGAAAATTAGAGGAGGCTGCCGAAAGTTTGAAGTTTTTAGGGTTTTTGATCTTTACTGCTCTGATACCATGTGAGGATAGGAAAACTTAATTTTATTTATTCACAACTTGTAAATATATAGTACAAGAGGTAGAGTCCTATTCTAAATACAATATTGAGTTTCCTAATCTAAATACAATATTTAGTTGCCTATTCTAAATACAAAAGAATATTTAGAATATTTACAAGAATCCTAATCAAATACAATGATTGAGTAACTTTAGGGGGAGCGGGATGTCCTAATCTATGATGCCACAACTGCGAAGAAAGAATGCTTGAATGGGCGAAGGGTGCCAAATATAGATGCCATCCTCAAGGTTTCCATGGATAAGAGTTTGACTCGTTGCTTTGTCCATAATGAGAAAAGAAGAGTGTGAGAATTCAATGATAGCATTATTATCACAATAGAATTGAGACACGGAGAGAATATTACGAGTGATAAGCGGAATATGTAAGACACTATTGAATTTAAGAGAGGAATAGGGTATGGAGAGAGAGAATGAACCTATGTGAGATATAGGAAGAGAAGAACCGTCTCCGATAATGACGTCGTTACTGCCATTATAGGGTGTATGTAAGGCAAGGTTGGAGAGGTCATTGATGATGTTGTTGGTAGCACCACTGTTGATGAGCCAAGAGGGAGGGGGAGGGGGTTGTGTTAGGCGGCGGTGTGGGCTTGGGGTGGGGGTTAGGGTTTGGATTTCTATTTTGGTGAGGGATTGGGGAGAAGTTTACGGTGGGGTAGGCACGTTTAAATTGGCGACATTGGGAGATCACATGACCAATGTTGCGACAGTATTGGCACTTACCCTTAAAGGGGAGGAGTGTGGAATTCGAGCAAAAGGAGGGGGAGGGATTGTTGGTACGGTAGGGGTTTCGGTTAGAGGGTGGGTGAGCTTAGGCAGTGAAGGCGGTGGTGGAGAGAGGGTTGGTGGGGGTGGGTGAGCTTGGGCAGTGAAGGTGGTGGTGGAGAGAGGGTTGGTGGGGGTGGATTTGTAAGTACCCAAATCTGGCTCATGCCTTCCGGTTAATTTTCCCGACATTTCGGTAAGTTTTCCGGTAATTCCCCGGACTTTCCTAGTGTTCCGGAAATGTCCTGGAACAGTCCAAATTTAAATTAGGGCTGTAAGGAGCCTTCCTAATTAAGAAAACACGTTTTTCTTAATTAGGGAGAAGCTTCTAGAATAATGCCACCTTGCATGGTTCTAGAATGCTGAGTCATTGTGGATAAGACCGCACGGCCTCATTTGCAAAGGGCCTGCAGCCGCACGGCTTCATTAGCCTTATCCAGACTGCCTATAAATAGAGCCCTCCTCTACCCATTTCAACAACAACAACAACAACACAAACAATCACACACACACACTCCATAGCAGTCCAGACGTGAAGAAAAACCCTTGAAGGCTCAAGAAGGCGAAGAAGAAGCTCAAGAAGCCATCTCCCTCCTCCTTGAAGACCCAAGAAGAACCTCTCCTCCTAGCTCCGTCCGAAGAAGCGAAGGAAACGATTGGTAACCTCGCACGCCCTAACCTTGCATTTTAATTGATATACTTGCTCATTGCATTCATATATCTTGCTTGGGACTTGGCATTTATTCATAAAGATCATATCTTTATCACCCCCTTTCCCCTTTGCATGCATTAAGACCTCATTTGTCATAAAAATGTAGTCTTTTTCATAAAGGTGCATCCTTTGCACCTAAAATCCCTATTTTCCAATAAAAATGTTATCTTTATGCATCATTTGCATACAAAGATCAAATCTTTTTCAATCAAAAAGCATCATTTGCATCAAAACCCCTTTTTCAATGCATCATTTGCATAAAATCAAATCTTTATGCATCATTTTCATAAAGATCATTGCTTTAAATCAAAAAGCATCATTTGCTAAAGCCAAAATGTCATCTTTTCATTAAAGAGTCATTTTTTATCATGCATTTCCCTTTCCCCAACCTTGGAACGGACCGGTGTAAAAGTTCTCATCTTTGCATCGTTCCTTCCATTAAAGGTTCATGATTTCTTTAGGAAAAGGATAACCTTGAACCCTATATCTCCGATTATCGCTTAAGAATGAGTATGAAGCCTCTATACGAGCTCGACCGTCTTAAAGCGTAGGATTGATGGGCTAAGGACATTCCTTCCTAAAGAACCTCATCTTTGACCCAAAAGAGAGTCATTCTCTCGATCACGCAAGTCCCGAGGGTCCCGAGGTTTAAAATGCGATGATCATAAGTCATAAGATGAGGACGGGATCATAATCCCAAATACATAAATTCCAAGGAAGCCCGAGCGACAACCAACAAATGGTTTGTACGTCCGAAGACAACTTGGGACATCCCCCTTATTTTCAAACACATGCACACAAAGAAAGCACGCAAGCAAACATGATTAATGAAATCTAGGGAGACTTGCTCCGGCAAGGCACTTTGGGTGAACGCCAAACGTTCTTCCCAAGGGGTAACTTAACCTCCGAACCCATAAAACCTTTTTTCAAAGTTTTGAGGTAATCAAAATGGCGTGGCGACTCCGTTTTTCAAATAACTCGGATGTCTTCAAACTCGCGTGAATTCCAATAAACAAAAGAATTTGGGCACCACATTCACGCTTTGGCGACTCCGTGGGATCATCCCAAAGGAGAAAAGCTTTATTTTCAAAACAAAAGTCGATACTTGGTATATAGGTGGACCCCACTTACCCTTCCCGTATCGCTCCCTAACCCGGCTTGGGATAACAAGGTGGTTTAACAATCCCACGTACCAAGCATCCCTTTTTGAAAAAAAAAATTTTGAAAAAATACAAAAAGCTTTTCCCTTTGAGCGGGTTAGACTCCCATCGCCGATTTCATTAATCGTGCTTGCTTTCTTTTACCATGCATTGCATCATTTGCATCTTGGAATCTGTGCATACTTTGAAACGGGAAACAACCCGAAAATAGCAAAAGGAGTGGAACCCGGAAAATTGATCCATGCAACCGTACGGCTAATCCTCATAGGATTCTCGACCATACGACCTCAGTGGCAATTCCACCAGAAAATCATGGTTAATCCGGGCAGCCCTAGCAGCTTGGGGCTATTCAGCTCCATGACCGATCGGGCTCCTTAAAATTTACGTGCTTATGTGTTGCATTTTCCCCGTCCCGAAAATCATTCCTTTAAAACACATTTATGAAAATCTCTGTTTTAACTCAAAAAGGAACATTTTTAGGAGACCGCACACTACGCGCACCCGATATATCCCGTACACTTTTGCACGCACGTCCTTCAAACCCGAGGGTGGTTCCAAATGCAGCCACGGACAAATTTACGATGCTCCCGGCGCGCACGGAATCATCCCAACCTCCCCATGGCAGCCAAATGTCGACCAATGCACAAACCGTGTCACACGTTTCAAAAATCCGTGACTTTTGGTTGGTTTTTGGTCTAGTCCGTGTCATATAGCCCAGCTTGCATACCCACGTAAAGGTCAAGCCTTAGCTCATAACGGAAACCAAGATTTTCGCTCAAGCGAAATTCCCGCCGAAATTCCGACAAGGAAAATCGGTGG
Source organism: Adenophora triphylla var. japonica (assembly GCA_022495995.1). Taxonomy (NCBI): domain Eukaryota; kingdom Viridiplantae; phylum Streptophyta; class Magnoliopsida; order Asterales; family Campanulaceae; genus Adenophora; species Adenophora triphylla. The sequence goes on from JAFEMH010001436.1 coordinate 59,660, forward strand.
GATCTTGACTCCGACATTGACTATTGACCTTGACCCGCACGGAATGCGTAAGAGTCAAGACCAAGTCTTTGCCAAAATAAAAGATCTTTCGCTCAAGCGAAGCTCGCCAAAATTCCGACAAGGAAAAATTGGCAAGATCTTGACCAAAGATTGACTTTGATTCCGACTCGCACCGCGTATGCAACGAAGTTCAATGTGACACCGTGTCATCCGGCTTTTGCCGCCCGACCCATGCCTATTATATTCTCGGACATTACCGAAAGTCAAAAACCGTCATTCGCTCAAGCGAAACTCGTCGAAGATCCGTCGAGGCAGAGACGAGACTTTCACGGTATTGCCTTGACTATAATCCGCATCGCTCGTGCGTTGAAAGGTCCTATGACCCGCTAGACCCGATAGGAGCGTTCTTTACTCTCGGCCGGTGGGATCCGCGTGCCCTATAGGACCTCGCCCGGGCCGCCCACCCCGGGAGGTCGAAATACAGTGGAATACGAGGGGCTTATAGACGTAGTGACGGAACCCACCGATCCAGATCTAGAGTAGTTGTGAAAAAGAAGGGCGTAACCCCTTTTCCAACCAAATAGATATTAATAAAAGACACTGTTTTTAAGTAAACTTGAAGATTCTAATTTGCATATTGCCCGAGCCTTCACCTAAACACCTACCCCGAGTCTAAACCTTTCCTATCCCTTTCCCGCAGCCGAGAAAGAAGTGGGTGAGAACACCGGGTCGCCGACTTGTTAGCGCAGTAATCCTCGTACAGCCCGCGTAATCCTCGCTTCCTCGCCCGTAGAGTCGAATGACCGATTTGACAGAAAAACAAAGGCCGGGTTTGGGTAACCAGATGACTAGGGAAGAGGAGCTAACCTTAGCCCCGGAAAATGCCAGTAAGGCCCATGAGGAACAAAGAAGCCACGCTCATCGAAGCGCTTCGTCGTCATGGAGTTCAAATCGTGGTCGAGTCCAACGGTTCCTTGGTGATGATAGAAGATGAGCCTTCGTAAGCGCCCATCTCACTCCATCCACCTATAACCAATGCCCTCCTCCATCCTCATACGATCCCTTATCCAGATTACCCTCTTCGCCCTTTCCAACATCCCAAGCCATCAGATCCCAACACCCTCACCTCCTCAAGTGAGACCTAGCTTTGTCCCCTACCAACCGTAAAGCAAACGCCTCGCCTATCCCTAAGCATGCAGCCTCTCGCATTACCCCATGGGATTCACTCCCTCTCCTCGCATGGGCCATCCTGTGCATTCCCTAGGCCTCAAAATCAGCTCAATGACCCTCTCAATTCATGTCCCGCCACAAACAGATCTTCCACCTCCAACTTTGCCCACAGACCCCGTGAGGTTCCGTATCCTTTTTCCTACTTCGGAAATTATGAGCCTAATTCCTATGCCTCCGCCGCCTCACTGAACACGGACCCGGTCAAGTTTACACTTACTTCCCCTCCAAAGATCCCCAAGCCTTGGTACCAGCTACCACTATGCCACCCACCGTCCTTCCACCCAAGTCGATAAGCCTTCTCCGGAATCGAGCAATCCTAAACCATCCCCCGACTCGACATGGCTTGGCTAAGGGAACAAGTTAGGTCCATGCAAGAGAAGTTTGGGGAAATAGACACCAAGAGGACAAAGATACCGTATCACCGATCCCAACAAAGTTGTCCCTCTCCCTCCAAAATTCCGAATGCCGTAAATTGAAAAGTTCAACGGCACCGATTGTCCCCTGACTCACATTGAAAGCTACATTCTTGCCATGAGAGCCAAAGATTGTACACAAAGCAACAAATGGCCGATCATTTTCGCTTATCATTAAAAGGTTCAGCTCTTAGGTGGTTCCCGCATGTGAAACCAGAGGCCCGAGCTACTTGGGACCGCATCAAAGAAGCGTTCCTAGAAAAGTATAAGGCCAATTTGAATTGGGAAACCAAATGTAATGACCTACAGGTACCCTACAACGTTCGATGAGCCAAGAAGTGAATTCTACAAGAGATGGAATTGGAAGCTCAATAAATGATGACCCCACTCAATGAAGAGGAACAGATGGAGATCTTCCAATCTTGCCCTCGAAACCTCAACTAAGAGTTCAAATTGGCAATTACTACTATCCCGACCTTCGGGCAATGGTAAATGCCGGCACCAAGTTTGAGAATGCCTTCAATATGGCCCCGCCACAGAAATGCGCTTCTTATCGCTACAAAGCACCGGTGTCAAATGCCCCAAATTGTCACCGTAAAAGGAAAAGAAGTGATTGGCGCCGTAATTACATTCGTAATGAGAAAGCGGATGTAATGCAGCCAAGCCGCCGCAAAGCCAAAGCTCCCTTTCTATACCGCCGAAGATTTCTAATGCCACTAGAAAAGGTCTTCGACGGTTTGGTAGCCCAAGGACTCATCGACCTTTGGAAAACCGGAAACCCGTAAAACCCCAAGACGAATGGACGAGACCAAACACCGTCGCTTTCACAATTATCATGGCCATAACACTAATGATTGCACCTACCCGAAGCTCCCGATCTCTCGCCTAGTTGAAGAAGGCAAGTTAGAACCACCTCGGGGTCCCAATGTGGTCAAGAATCCTCTTCCCGCTAACAACCGAGTCAACATGATCGAGTTCGGAGGAACAAATGGAAATGGTTTTGGAAATCCAAATGTCATAGATATCCCGAAATTCAATGTTCCTTATGCCGAATTACAAGGGAAATGGAAAGATCTCGATTAATGCCGCCGCCATGGAGGGACAGCTTGGACCCATAGTCGGAACCGATTTCGTTAATGTTGTCGAGCTCGGCCTCTTTTCTACGACATCGAACCAAGAACTATGGTCAAGATTACGTAAGAAAGGCTCACTTATGAAGACTCGCGAGTTTGAAGTAAAACAATCCATGTTAATGAAAGTCTCTCCGTAACCCTTCATTACCCATGACGAGCATAATGTGTTTGTAATGGCTCTTACTACTCCAGAGGATCATTCCCAACCCCCGTTTGGGAAAAGGTAGAGAGAAGAGTGAACAAGCCGTAAGACTTTTGGGATGAAGAGAGCCGTATCTCGTATGCCGAAAGCACAACCGGTCCTACCGCCCGGAGGTACAAATGGATGAAGTTAAGTTCGTAAAGGAGATTCTCACAAATCACCCGAGTACTTCCTATGGAATTGGCATCGACAAAGGCAATAATGATCCGCAGAGTGCACAATCAAATGACAACGCCGGCGATCGCTACTCCCTGTGGCAACAAAGAAGAAGGAGCGAGATCCCTGGTCCAACCCTTGTCAAGTTCCCTCGAGTCAATAAGTAGTGTAGGGTCCAGAGTCTATGTTGTCTTTTCGCTGAGTCAGAATCTTCGAATTCCAGCCCTCGTAGTCATCCGAAGGCCTCACGCCCGAGGATTATGAAAATGTAATCGATGTCATCTTTCCCCTTATCTTGAATGAAATGACAAATCTTTCGATTATCCTCTTATTGCCAACTTAACAAATGATAAATTAACTCAAAACTTAACAACAAGCTTAATGATGAATCATTTGAACAAGATGCAAACACACTAAACGAACAATACATTAAAGAAATCTTTAAGGTGTTTCGTAAAAGAGGAAAACCGGGCCCAAGCCGCCGAGGAGATTTTGATAAGTGTGAACTTGGGTACTATTGAGGAACCTAAAGAGACACAGATTGGAAGCTTCTTCCAGGGGGTTGAAAGGGACAGACTAATCGAGCCGCTCGTAGAATACGTCGACGTGTTTGCATGGTCATACAAAGATATGCCGGGCTAGACAGCTCGATAGTAGAGCACGTAATCCCTCTAGCACCGTATGCTAAGCCGCAAAGCAAAACCGAGAAAGATCAAGCCGGAATGGTCTCTACAGTCAAAGAAGAAATTGAGAAGCTACCGCGGGTAGGATTCATCGTAGTTATTGAATACCCGACATGGTTGTCCAACATCGTGACCGTAACCAAGGCCAATGGGAAGGTGCGCCGTTGTGTGGATTTCCGAGATCCGAACAAGGCCACCCCAAAGACGACTACCCTCTCGCCAAACATAGACATCCCGGTGGACTCCACCGCCAACTACGAAGTCAAATCCTTCGTTGATGGTTTTGGTGCTACAACCGCATCAAGATGGCCGAGGAAGACCAAGAAAAGACAGCCTTTACCACACCGTGGGGAACCTATCATATACAAAGCAATGCCATTCGGGCTCAAGAATGCCGGGGCTACTTACCAAAGGGCAACACCGCACTTTTTCATGACATGATCCACAAGGAGATTGAGGTCTACGTAGACGACATGATAATCCACTCCAAAGGAGAAGGTGGGCAAGACTTTGTTGACCTACGAAAATTCTTTGAGAGGCCGAGACAAAGATTCCATGAGACTAAACCCCGCCAAATGCACCTTCGGAGTGACAAGGGGAAAAGTGCTCGGGTACATGGTCACTGAGCGAGGTATAGAAGTTGACCCCGAAAGATCAAAGCTATCATGGATATGAGGCCACCTCAAACCCGCATGTAAGTCAAAAGCTTCATGGGTAAATTGCAAGACATTAGCCGCTTTGTCAATCGCTGACTACTATGTGCGAGCCCATCTTCAAGCTCATGAAGAAGAATGTGGACACGTAATGGACCGAAGAATGCCAAGACGCCTTTGACCGCATCAAGGCATACTTAGTACATCCCCCTGCACTATGCCCCCACATAGACGTAAGCCTCTTCGCTCTATCTCACCGTCACGTACACGGCAGCTTGGGGCTATGCTTGCTCAAGAGAAGAAAGACTCTCGGGTAGAAAATGCCATTTACTTTGTCACTGAAGCTACAAGGGAGTGAGCTCAATTACTCAAAGATGTGAAAAGACTTGTGCAGATCGGTCCGGTAGTCGGCAAGTTGAAGCATTATATGCAAGCCCACCCCGTGAATTTGGTCTCGAAAATGGACCCCATCAAGTACATCTTTGACAAGCCTTCCCTCTCGATGCGTCTAGCGAAGTGGTCCTTCTTCTTGGCGTAATACGACATCAACTATGTGACCGTAAAGGCCATCAAGGGTCAAGCATTGTCGATCACCCGGCGAACTTCCCGCAATGAAGACAGAGGGCCCGAACCCCAATTTCCAGATGAAGGGATCTTTGCAGCTGAGCCTCGAAAATAGATGGCGCTTGTTCTTTGACTGAGCCGCTAACAAAAGAGGAAATGGTGTAGGAATGCTATTGGTCGATCCGAAAGATGAGCATACCCCCATAGCCCTCAAGTTGAACTTTCCCGCCACGAACAATGTCGCCGAGTATGAAGCCCGCATTGCCGGGTTTGGAGGCCGCCTTAGAAAGAAATGTCAAGGAGCTCGAAGTTTACTGAGACTCACTCGATCATCAACCAAGTCTCCAACAAGTGGAAGACTCGTAGACCCTAATCCGCAACGGTATCATGCCCATATGGAGGAGTTGGATCGGACAGCCCGAGAAGTGACTTTCCACTACTTGCCGAGGGAAAAGAACAGATTCGCAGATGCTCTAGCTACTCTAGCCTCATTGGTAGAGATCCCCGAGGGAAAAGCCATAAAGCCCTTCAGAGTGGGTAGAAGAGAAGCCCCATCTTTCGTTGTGAAGTGGACCTGGGACCCGAGCCTATAAAGGAACCTTGGTATAATCGTATTTACCAATTTCTCAAAGACGGAGAGTCGCCTTTCAGAGACGAAGAAGGTAGACCAAAAGAAGGAGTCGAGCCAAAAGCTTGCAAGCCCCGAAAAGGTTGGCTTCTCGCATGTCATTCTAGGAGGCAACCTATACAAGAAGCGGTATCAAGGACCACTCCTCTTATGTGTCACTCAAGAAAGAGCCAGAGAGTTGATGACCGAAGTCCACAATGGTCCCCGCGGTCCTCACATGAATGCCAGAGCCCCGATGCAAGTGATCCTCGTAATGGGTTACTACCGGATCTCCATGGAAACAGATCAAGCGTTCAAAGACGTCCGAACCTCGCGACAAATGCCAGCGGTTTGCCAACCTCAACCATCTCCCACCTCATGACCTCGTACCGCATGACGACTCCTTGGCCGTTTGCAACTTGGGGCATTGACGTGATAGGGAAAATATCCCCTACAGAAGCAATGGGCACGAGTTCGTTTTGGTAGCCATTGACTACTTCACCAAGTGGGTAGAGGCCAAGTCCTACAAGGTCCTCACTTCCGTAAAAGTGGCCCAGCTTCATCAAAGAAAACATAATGTGCAGTATATGGGGTGCCCAACGAGATCATTTCTCGATAATGGGTCACACTTCGAAGGAGACTGTGATAGACCGCCGTCGAGTTCGTAGTTACTCGCCACAAGTCGTCCCCGCATGCACCTCAAACCAATGGAGCCGTGGAAGCCGCTAATAAGACACTCGAGCGGATCATCCTAAGATGGCCACCCGTGGTCGTGATTGGCCCGAAAAGCCGCACCTAGCACTCGGGGCTACGTAACGTCCGTCGTAATGCCCACAGAGAAACTCCTTTTGCCCTAACTTACGGGATGGAAGCAAAGTGTTACCAAAGGAGTTGGAAATCCCGTCATTAAGGGTCCTCCCGGAAAACAAAGGTCAATGAAGTGGAATGGTTGCGCAATGCATGATGAGTTAGCCCCGCTGACGAGAGAAGGCTAAAAGCCATGGAACACACCCGAGCCTACCAAAGGCGAATGGCCGTAGCGTTTGATAAAAAGGTCAAGGCCGTAGACATCAAAGAGGGCGACTTAGTGCCGAAAGTAAAGCCCCTACCGTAGACAACCCCGGGAAAATGGGAACCCGTCTCGGATCGGCCCTTATGTGGTGCGTAAAATACCGTCAGAGGAGCAATGAAGCTTGCGTACTTGGATGGCAATCCCTTTGTCCACCCGGCCAATGGTGATAAACTCCGAAGATACTATGCCGATAAAAAAATATAAAAAAAAAAAAAAAAAAAAAAAAAAAAAAAAAAAAGAAAAAAAAAAAAAAAAAGTGCAAAAGAGTAATGCCCACTAGGCCGAAACCCCAAAAAGGGCGGTCTAGGCAAAAGACAAATGGCCGCACATGAAAAAATTATTAGTTCACCGTAATGAACTACGAAGACCTCGAGCCCCTTAGCCTTTCTTGTAAAAGGGGAACGTAGGGCACCATATATGATTCGGTCTAAACAATAAAAAGGACGATTAAGTTTCCATGAAATGTGTCCTAAACAATAAAAAGGACGATTAAGTTTCCATGAAATGTGTCCTAAATAATAAAAAGGACGATTAAGCTTCCATGAAGTGTGTCCTAAATAGTAAAGGGCATTTCGCCATAAAACGGGTCCCAATCAATAAAGACATTTGAATTTCCATGAAATGTGTCTTGATTAATTTCTAAAATAATATTTCTTGTTCATTACAAGTTAAAAACTTCTTGATGAGTTCAAGCACGGTCTACCTCTTAACTCTGCTAACCTGCTAAAAAGATCTAAAATACAATAAAATGCCTAAATAAACTAATGTGTTTGCAAATGGCAATAAGAGGATCTTGAGAAAAGATTTGTCACCGTCATTCGCCGAGTCTTCTTCGCCTTTCTTCCCTTTTCCGCCTCGTCGAGTCTTCTTCCTTTTCTTCTCAATAATGCTCGGTATCCCTCATCCCGACCTCTCGGTATCCTCACCGGAGCCTCTACCAACCCCGTGTCAATGAGCGCTCTCTATCCGAGCACGAGTCCGCACCTCCTCCCTCCGAGCCTCACCAAAGGAGCAACCTCTGACAATCTCTTGTACCGAGCCTCCATATCCCCGACCAAGTCACCTCGATTGGTTATGGCAACTCGCCTTAGCCTCGCCTCCTCGTAGTCCTACTCGAGTCACGCCGCCTCCCAATAAAGCTCGACGTCTATCCTCCAAGATAGCCCGAGTCGCTCCCATCTCCCTCTCGTACTGTCCAAGTAGACAAAGTGGTCAAGATGGTGCTCTTCCCGCTCCCGAAGATAGCCCCGGGTGGGAAAGCAAGATGTGTCCAAGCCCTCGAGAAGAAAGAGAAGCCGGGCCGGATCTCTCATGTCCAATGACACCACCTCCATGGTCCGGATGTCCTCCCAATCACTCAATGGCTCCCGTAAAGCCCCAAACCGCCCGGATACCAAGCAGGTATGTAGAAGGACGACCAGCAGAATCCTCGGAACCCTCACAAAGATAAGACTCCCGAAATATCCTCCTCGGTCCGCAACCTCCAAGGTGGTATCCACCAACGGATGTCCGAAGTGGATAGCCTAGCCATCATCAACTCCCAGCCTACCCCCGTTCCTCGCCGCCTAGGTGCACCTCTCCGAGAAATCACCCAAGGGCACCGAGTCGGCAAAGCCCTGTGCAAAGCCCCGAGCCTCTCCCCGCAGCCTACGTAGTCAACATAGCCGGACTCCCTGACCTCATGAAACGGTCTCCCGAGCCATCCTATCAATCCCATGAAATGTCTCTCCCAAAACCAGCGGGACAATATCCTTCCTGCACTCTCGCAGCCTCTCGACCATGTCCAAGAGGCCACTATGACAGATCCCCACTGACTCAAGCAGTTGAACAAAATAGAGAATACGCAGAGAATGAAAGCATCCATAGCCACCGTGGTCGCAGCCATATCCGGAAACCCAAACTTGCCCGGGATATCGAAAGGTCAATCCTATCCGGTGCTACCATCATCCTCTCACCTCTCCCAAAGGAATCTCGCAAAGATGCAAGCTTTACCGTCACCGGCACGTCTCCGATCAGCGGAATAGATATAGCCTCGCCTCGGGACTCCCAATCAAGGCTCAAGTCTTCGTGCGTTGGGACGATTTCGTTGTAAGAAAAGCAATAAACATGTCTCCTGACGTCCTGTAACTTTGCCGCGGCTCTCAACAGATCCCAATCGGGCGGGAGATCCCTCAAATGCCATAAAGACTTGATCTTGAAGGAAGAATCAAGCAGCCCCTTGTGATTTTGGAAGTTATATCTCGCCCAAGATTGAAGACCGGATAGAAAATGGTCTCGCTTTCCCTTTGCAATCTAACGAGCTTCTCCATCGCAAAGTGATCAAAGATGGTGCTTTTAGGTCCAAAATATGCTCTGGGAACAATTGGGACAAGTCTAGAGTGAAAATGAAATGAAATGGCCAAGCCTTGCTTTTATTCGTAAAATAACCAGGTCGTACAGAACCGTTAGCCGCACGGCTACATTTGCCCTCAAGGCCATGCCGCACGGCTACATTAGCTCTCTCGCAGAAATTCTGCAAAGCAACCAAAGTTGCTGCCCAAGGGAGTTTTCACCCCACTTTTTCAACCAAAACCCGTACAAAACATATCCGTAAGCCATTCAAGCATTTATACACCATTATAAATCATTTTGGCCCATTTTCAGCCCCAATTCCAAGCAAAAAAGTCGCCCCAAGGCTCAGATAATATGCAAATTGAAAAAGCATGAATTAGAAAAGCAAATAAAACATAAATACAATGTTTTCGCCCCATCGGCGCCCAAATAAAGCAAAAAATAAACAAAGTGTGCATCAAATTGTAAATTGTTTGTTTTTGTTCCAAATCTATTCTAGAGACCTCCTAGGCCTCCGATTCTTCTTCCTCCTCATCGCTGCTCAGCTCATAAATGCTAGCCTCCCTCATCAGGTCCTCCTGGTCGCTCACATCAGATAGATGGACATTATCGTGCCCGTACTCACTCGCCACCGCCTGCACGTCGGGCTGGGTCCCCGCCCCGAGGCATAGCACCGGAAGAGTACTCCGAGGCCGATGAGGTAGACGCCGTGCCCCGACGTGCCGTCTCTTGCGCCTGTGCTCCCGCGCATCCGCCGCCGCCTTCGAAGCGCAGCGCCTTCCTCGTAAGAGACCGGCACATGTCCTTCCAGCCCCTATTCTCGCCTAACCACCTATCGTAAGTGCGAGCCGGAACCCGAGAAAAAGAAGAGAAAAATCTCGTAAAATCTCGTAAAACTTGCAAAAGCGTAAAATCTGAAAGCTAAAAAGGGAATAAGACCCTAAGAGTACACTTACAAAGGCTATCAAAGGCAAGGTGTACCGGGGCTCCCTAGCATCGGGGACATGTATCCTCATCCTCCTCGGCACTCCATGGACCACGTAGGACAGTATGCGCAGGAGGGATCGGCGGGTCAAGAGGCTCATCCTCCCCATATCCCCGAGTGACCGCCGCCTTCACTAGCTTCGTGGCGTCCTCAGCGCCGCTCCACAAACACAGCCAGTAGGGGGTACCCATATCAAAATACTCCTCCGCAGCCTACGCTCGCCCGGTACCTCTCAATCTCATCCACCGCCTCCCTCGGGCCGCAAATGATCCGTGCCGGAGGGTCGAAGGAGTAATGGCATCTAGTGGGGAACATGACCATGCCGCTCGAGAAGCGGTCCCCCAAGTAGATGACATCACATGTCGCCCCGCGAGCCACCTCCTCTCGCCTCGTCACCTCTATAGCATCTCCCAAAGAAAATCTCTCGGATACCGCCCTGTGGGTAGAAGTCCACTCCATCGTGCCCATCCCCGTTGATGACCGGCCTCACCATTTTGTAGTCGAAGGTAATCCGGGTCTTCCCGTGAATTTATCTCTCGCATCTCCTCCAAATAACCATAGCAGTGGAAGATGGTGACATCACTCGCCGGGTTCCAAGGGAAGAACCCGATCACCTCACAAAACCAGCCCGCATGTTCAAAACATCAAAAGGTCATTTTCTCTCTTATAAAAGTCTCAAGACAGAAAAGAGAAAAGAAAAAAAAAGGAGACTACCTCAAGGGCAATGAGAAGCACCCATGGAAGCAAATTTTGTTCCGACCGTACATGTCCAAAGAGAAGTAGAGCTCCGCCAATCCGGCCTCTCCCCAAGAGACCGTCCCTATCCCATCAACATCCTCCAGAGAGTCGAGGAGGCAAGTCATAGCTATCGTCCTGCACTGGCAAAGATGGTGACTCGATAGCATCAACCATATGAATGCTCTAGCTACCCGGCAAGCCACATCATTAGCAAGAAAATTCTCGCATGCTAGTCTCGAATCGCCACCTCGACATTCCGTGTCTCCATCCCTGCACCCTCGGGAATCAGCTCAAACCCGACCAAAGCCCGGAACTCCTCCGCCGTAATATGGTCTCTCCAAGTCACGGGCCTCCCAAAGGAACTCGTAAGCCCGTAATAGCAGAAATCGGCAGAGTCACCGTCGCCTCTCCCCACCAGTGAAAGCTATGAGTACCGTCCCACTGTAACTCGTAAAGGGCCTCGGACCAAGCCCTTGCTCTTCGAGGTGATGTGGACACCCCGCCGATAGCCTCTACAAATGCATCCAGCCGGTAGCCCTCACTCACCGCTTGGGATTCACCCCATCCTTCTCAAAATCCGGCATCCTCTCGCCAAAGCTTGACCGCTATCTCCGACGGTCCTCTAGACTTGTTCTCCGTAGACAAGCACATCAAAAGAAGCGTCGCCCTTCATATCATTTCAAAAGCATGCATATATTCAAAAGTGCACATATTTTCAAAAGAAAAGCATTCATAAAAGTTTTTCTAGCATAACTTTTGCATCAAAAACGTGTCTTTCATCACTTGAAACGCGTCATTGCTTTCCTAAAGCACAAAATCACAATTTTTTGCACATAAGCATTATTTTTCAAAAATGGCATGCATGAATCATTTTCATCTTCAAAAATCATGTTTTCTCATTGAAAATCAGAATTTTGACCTAGTTCTAGCACAAGGCAAGAACTCCGTCTCATATTTTGAAAAATTCTTATTTCATTTTGCGAGAAAAAGTGAGTCATTCTCATAATTTCTCAAATAAAATTGCACATGCATATTCTTAGCCTCATAGGTTGTTCATGCATCTCAAAATCATTCAAAAAAAAAAAAATCATTCAAAATCCTATAATTCGGGTCAAGCCCTAAATCATTCAAAAATCAAGCAAAATCATCGGATTTGAGCAAAATGAGAATGCTTACCCCAACTGATCGCGGGTTCGTTGATTTGTGCTCCCTTCTCCCCGGATAAAGCTCCGATGGAGGCGTAAGGAAGTCATACTTCCTCTCCGTCCTCACGAGCTCCTTCCTCCTCCTTCTCGCGGCCGCCGAGATGTTTCTCCTTGCTTGCCTTGGTATGGGATTGCCCTCCGGATCCATTTCAAATCAAAGGGAAGCAAAAGGGTTGAAGAATTTCGAAATTCTCTCTCTCTTCTCTCTCTCTCTGCGCTTGGGCGGCAACAAGTGCCCAATGCCCGTTCAAAACCCGATTTTAAATAACTGAAAAACAGCTTCTAGCCGTACGGCTTCTTTTTCTCCATCTCATGCCGGCGGCCTCATTCGCTCCGAGCATAAATTACAATCCCGCCCGGACCTTCCACTTGGGCATGCAATTTCCGTTATCTTTAACCAAGATAACATCTTTTCGTAAAATATCCCTTATCTCTTTAGCAATCAAGCTTTATTCCCGCCGCTCCGTTAATTCCGTTATAACGGGATAACACTAGGTGACAACCTCCGAATTGTCGTAACTCTAAACTTGTGCTACCTCTATCCGCTAATATTGAAGTATGCCCAAGTCATTCCAACTTGTGCTACCTCTATCCGCGAATAGTGAAGTATGCCCAAGTCATTCCAACTTGTGCTACCTCTATCCGCGAATAGTGAAGTATGCCCAAGTCATTCCAACTTGTGCTACCTCTATCCGCGAATAGTGAAGTATGCCCAAGTCATTCCAACTTGTGCTACCTCTATCCGCGAATAGTGAAGTATGCCCAAGTCATTCCAACTTGTGCTACCTCTATCCGCGAATAGTGAAGTATGCCCAAGTCATTCCAACTTGTGCTACCTCTATCCGCGAATAGTGAAGTATGCCCAAGTCATTCCAACTTGTGCTACCTCTATCCGCGAATAGTGAAGTATGCCCAAGTCATTTCAACTTGTGCTACCTCTATCCGCGAATAGTGACGTATGCCCAAGTCATTCCAACTTGTGCTACCTCTATCCGCGAATAGTGACGTATGCCCAAGTCATTTCAACTTGTGCTACCTCTATCCGCGAATAGTGACGTATGCCCAAGTCATTCCAACTTGTGCTACCACTATCCGCGAATAGTGACGAATGCCCAAGTCATTTCAAATTGTGCTACCACTATCCGCGAATAGTGACGAATGCCCAAGTCATTTCAAATTGTGCTACCACTATCCGCGAATAGTGACGTCCGCTCAAGTTTCCCAACTTAAGTTACCTCTATCCCCGTCATAAAGAGATAGTGCCATAAGCTCTAGCTTCATCAGGTGACAAACCTCCGAATTGTCAAAATCCCAAGGATCCTAGACATCGTTCCTAACTATCTAGTGATGCTTGAACTACGATCAAGGCTTGATTCCTCCGGAATACGTAGGTAGCCTTTTATAAAAGGTCCAGCCATTCGACCACTTTGGTCACCCTGTTTCTTTGTCACTCCTCGCTGATAAAGCGCCCTCATAAAAGTTCAAATATTCGACCACCCGGGTCACTCCTAGCATGTCCCCAAAAGTAGGATCAATTGCTTGACCTCCTAGGTCATTTTCTCTTCTTCCTTCCCCAATGATCCTAAGCCCGAACTACGGCCCGGCTTGATTCCTCCGGATACGTAGGTAGCCTTCCAAAAGGTTCACCACTCGACCACCTCGGTCTCCCAATCCGTCTCGGCATTCGCCGCATCGGATCCTTTTCTATCGACAACCCCACTCGCCTTGCAAGTGACGTTGCCGAGGGGCTTCGTAAGTACCCAAATCCGGCTCATGCCTTCCTGCTAATTTTCCCGACATTTCGGTAAGTTTTCCGGTAATTCCCGGACTTTCCTAGTGTTCCTGAAATGTCCCGGAACAGTCCAAATTTAAATTAGGGTCAGGGGAGCCTTCCTAATTAAGAAAACACGTTTTTCTTAATTAGGGAGAAGCTTCTAGAATAATGCCACCTTGCATGGTTCTAGAATGCTGAGTCATTGTGGATAAGACCGCACGGCCTCATTTGCAAAGGGCCTGCAGCCGCACGGCTTCATTAGCCTTATCCAGACTGCCTATAAATAGAGCCCTCCTCTACCCATTTCAACAACAAGAACAACAACACAAACAATCACACACACACACTCCATAGCAGTCCAGACGTGAAGAAAAACCCTTGAAGGCTCAAGAAGGCGAAGAAGAAGCTCAAGAAGCCATCTCCCTCCTCCTTGAAGACCCAAGAAGAACCTCTCCTCCTAGCTCCGTCCGAAGAAGCGAAGGAAACGATTGGTAACCTCGCACGCCCTAACCTTGCATTTTAATTGATATACTTGCTCATTGCATTCATATATCTTGCTTGGGACTTGGCATTTATTCATAAAGATCATATCTTTATCACCCCCTTTCCCCTTTGCATGCATTAAGACCTCATTTGTCATAAAAATGTAGTCTTTTTCATAAAGGTGCATTCTTTGCACCTAAAATCCCTATTTTCCAATAAAAATGTTATCTTTATGCATCATTTGCATACAAAGATCAAATCTTTTTTCAATAAAAATGCATCCTTTGCATCAAAACCCCCTTTTTTCAATGCATCATTTGCATAAAAATCAAATCTTTATGCATCATTTGCATAAAGATCATTTCTTTAAATCAAAAAGCATCATTTGCTAAAACCAAAATGTCATCTTTTCATTAAAGAGTCATTTTTTTATCATGCATTTCCCCTTTCCCCAACCTTGGAACGGACCGGTGTAAAAGTTCTCATCTTTGCATCGTTCCTTCCATTAAAGGTTCATGATTTCTTTAGGAAAAGGATAACCTTGAACCCTATATCTCCGATTATCGCTTAAGAATGAGTATGAAGCCTCTATACGAGCTCGACCGTCTTAAAGCGTAGGATTGATGGGCTAAGGACATTCCTTCCTAAAGAACCTCATCTTTGACCCAAAAGAGAGTCATTCTCTCGATCACGCAAGTCCCGAGGGTCCCGAGGTTTAAAATGCGATGATCATAAGTCATAAGATGAGGACGGGATCATAATCCCAAATACATAAATTCCAAGGAATCCCGAGCGACAACCAACAAATGGTTTGTACGTCCGGAAGACAACTTGGGACACCCCCCCCCCTTATTTTCAAACACATGCACACAAAGAAAGCACGCAAGCAAACATGATTAATGAAATCTAGGGAGACTTGCTCCGGCAAGGCACTTTGGGTGAACGCCAAACGTTCTTCCCAAGGGGTAACTTAACCTCCGAACCCATAAAACCTTTTTTTCAAAGTTTTGAGGTAATCAAAATGGCGTGGCGACTCCGTTTTTCAAATAACTCGGATGTCTTCAAACTCGCGTGAATTCCAATAAACAAAAGAATTTGGGCACCACATTCACAGGATTGCTTTAGGGTGAGTTCATGTTGGATAAGTTTTTCGTGTAAGGCTTCAAAGGAGATGGGGGTATCACGGGCGCGGGTTGAGTCTATTATGGGTTTGAAGGTTTCATAGTCCAAACCTTTTAGGATGGTGTAGATAATGTCTTCGGGATTCATGGGTTTGCCAAGAATGGCGAGCTTATCGGTATAGGATTTGACAGCGTTCATGTAGTCCGAGAAGGAGAGTTGGTTTTTGGTAAGGTTGTCTTTAATTTGAAGGATGTGACCACATGAGGGGTTGGAATAGGTGGTTTTGAGGGTGGTCCAAGCTTCGTGGGAGGTGGCGACTTGGTGAACTAAGGGAGCAACGGCGGGATCTTGGGTACCTATGAGAGCCTCAATGATGAGGCGATCTTGGCGACACCATGTTATGGCAGTCGGGTTAGGGACGGATGTGGTGGTGGCGGGTTTTGTAGGCTCATCGTCGGATTTAGCGACGGCTGGGTATGTGATGATGATTTTATCATCGGGTTAGGGGTGGGTGAGAGGGGTGAGGGTTCGACAGTAGGATAAGTTGACCAAGAAGAGGGGTTGGTCGGGTTCGACGGCTTTAGGAATGGTGGAGGAGGAGCCGGCCATGGGAGGTTGTTGGAGAAGGCTGCCGAAACATAGAGGAGGCTACCGAAAGATTGAAGTTTTTAGGGTTTTTGATCTTTACTGCTCTGATACCATGTGAGAATGGGAAAACGTAATTTTCTTTATTCACAACTTGTAAATATATAGTACAAGAGATAGAGTCTTATTCTAAATACAATATTGAGTTTCCTAATCTAAATACAATATTTAGTTGTCTATTCTAAATACAAAAGAATATTTAGAATATTTACAAGAATTCTAATCAAATACAATGATTGAGTGACTTTAGGAAACCTTAGGAGATGTATCCTTAATATTGAGGACATGGTCAAATAATGTCAAATCAGATCAGTTTGTTTAGTTAGAAAATGGGTACACAAAATGGTTCTGCTTTTAAAATGATTGAATATCATCAAATTTTGAAGAATATTTCTTGTACTAGCTTCCTAACTAAACTGAAATTATGCATTTTGACCACAGAAGAAGCAGGATTAGACTTCCAACTACAAGGGAGTGAAGGATCCCATTTCTGCTCGATTTTCATGTTCCCTAGAAAAATTAGAATGAAGATATTGTGTGACGGGGCTTTTGATGGACTAGAAGCATCGGCCAATAAGCAACTAAAAGTGAGTAGAGAGGCGACAGAAAGATGAAAAATTATTGTCACTTCAGATCGTCCTCCTTCATGACTGCTCTAATTATTGGTAGGTGAACTAAACACAGGTCTAATTAGGGGTCTTTCGTGTCCCTTATTTTGATGCCTTGCGGCTAGAGATTAAAGACCGAACAAGAAAGAATCAAGATTCGATAAAAGAAAGCTTCAATCTTTTCTTAATAATTCATAAATAATCAAAGTCTAAGTTTTCAAAACCCTAAAACAAGTATAAATACTCCCACACAAACCCTAAAACGACTGTAAAATTGCCACTTACAAATCGTAATTAAGCTAATGTTGCTACAGTTGATACGAGCAGCTCTGATGGGGATTATGCTCTAGTGACAGAACAGTCTGCAAAATAGTCGGATGCATGGATTCTTGATTCTGGGGCTTCTTATCATATTTGTCCGAGGAGAGAGTGGTTTACTAATTATGAGCAGGTGGATGGTGGTAATATTCATATGGCTAATAGTTTTACTTGCAGGGTGGTTGGCATTGGCTCTATCAAGCTGCAGACTCATGATGGTAAGTTCTGCACTTTGAACGATGTGAGTCATGTTCCACAAATGACAAAAAACCAGATATCTCTTAGTCACCTCGTCAACAAAGGGTACAGTTTCAAAGGTAAAGGTGGAGCAGTTCATGTCTTCAAAGGTTCTGAAGTGATTCTAAGAGGCATTAAGCGGGGTTCCTTGTATTTCCTCCAATGCAGGACGTTTTCTGGGTCAGTATTGGTTGCATCATCAGAAGTGGTCAAGATTTCTAAGGAGGTTCATAGAATGAAGGGGCAGTCTGGAATACATTTACTAGGATTGTTGGGGACCTTCAAGTCAGGAATCATTGAGAGGTCACATGTATTTCTTGTCTATGATTGATGACTACTCGAGGAAGACTTAGGTGATTATTATGAAGCACAAGAGTGAGGCTCTCACCAATTTCAGATAGTGGAAAACATAAGTGGAGAATCAGAGAGGGAAGAAGATCAAGCGACTCAGGACAGATAATGGGTTGGAGTTATGTAGTGCTGAGTTCGATGAGTTCTGCAAAGACGTGAGGATTTCTAGGCATCTCACTATCAGGGGTACACCACAACAGAATGGTGTAACAGAGCACATGAATTAGACTTTGTTGCCTAGAGCAAGGTGCATGCTCTCCAATGCAGGGTTGGCTAAGCGGTTATAGGCATAAGCGGTTAGTACATCATGTTACTTGATAAATTATGGATCACAAATAAGTATCAATCTTAAAATTCCCAATGAGGTATGTCAGGTAAACCCATTGATATTTCTAATTAGGAGCTTTTGGTTGTATTGCTTATTATCATGTGGATGATTGGAAGTTAGACCCGAGGGCTAGAAAAGGAGTTTTCATGGGTTACGAGATGGTGTAAAGGGATACCAGATTTGGTCTCCATCAGAGGGTAGGGTTATCATAAGCAGGAATGTTGTCTTTGATGAAAATTTAGTGCTTAATCCTATTATGAGATATGTCATTGTATCAGGTGTTAGTAGTGTTGAAAAACAGGTGGAGCTACAAGATAATTCAAAGTTGAGCGGTCCACAGTCAGATGTTCATCAGGACCTACCGTCAGAGACAGAAGCACCAGACAGTTCATCACCAATTTTCGAGGAACATGGGTTAGTTCAAGATAGGCCTAGGCGGGCTAACTTTGGAAAGCCTTCTGTGAGATATGGTTTGAAGACATGGTATTTTATGCACGTCAGGTTGCTGAGGAGGTGGAGCTTGATTTTTCGTAGCCAACCACTTTTAAGGATGCCGTTACATTTTCAGAGTCTGCCCAGTAGCATGCATCTATGTGAGATAATATGGAGTCACTTCATAAGAATCAGACATGGGAGTTAACCAAGAGGCCAGAAGGCAGTAAGATTGTCACTTGCAAGTGAGTCTTCAAGAAGAAGGAAGGTATGTCAACATTAGAGGGGGCAAGTATAAATCTCGTGTGGTTGCTAGGGGTTTCACACAGAGGGAGGTCATTAACTACAATGAGATTTTCTCACCAGTGGTTAGACAGACTTCCATCAGAGTATTATTAGCAATGGTTGCACATCAGGATTTGGAGCTCGAGCAGCTAGATGTGAAAACGGCATTTCTACGTGGAGAGATGGAGGAGGAGATTTATATGACACAACTAAATGGGTTTCAGGTTCCAGGGAAAAAAGACTACGTATGTAAGTTGAATAAGTCCTTGTTTGGGCAAGCAATCGCCTAGTTAGTGGTACAAAAGGTTTGATAGCTATATGATAAAGATTGGTTACACGAGTAGCCCGTATGACTGTTGTGTCTATCACAATAGGTTGGTGGATGGTTCGATCATCTATTTGGTTCTTTATGTTGACGATATATTGATAGCGGATGTCAAGAAGTCGGATATTCAGAAGTTGAAGGGTATACTATTTGTAGAGTTCGAGATGAAGGATTTAGATGCAGCAAAGAAAATTATAGGTATATAGATCTATAGGGATAGAAGACAACGAAAACTGTTCTTATCCTAGAAAGGTTACATCAAAAAAGTTTTAGAGAGATTTGACATGTCTACATCAAACCCTTTAGATTCTTCGAGTGCAGCGAATGCATGTCTTTCTGTTGATTTTGCACCAAAATTGGATGAATAGAAAGAGTATATAGCTCAAGTACCTTACGCAAGTGCAGGCTGTAGTTTGAGGTATACTATGGTTTGCACTAGGCCGAATCTTGCTCATGTTGTTAGTACGTTTATGGGGAATCCTGGTAAGGAATATTAGCTAACAGTGAAGAGGGACTTTAGGTACCTTAGGGATACATCGAATGTTTGGCTCATTTATGGAGATGGTACAGAATGTGCAGTTGAGGGTTATTTTGATTCGGACTACTCTGGGGATGTTGACACGAGAAGATCTATGATCGGGTACGTATTTACTCTTGGTTGGTCAGTTGTCAATTGGAAGGCTACTATACAATCTATGGTGACATTGTCTACTACGGAGGCGGAGTACATGGCATTGAAAGAAGCTGCTAAGGAGGGAATATGACTAAAGGGTTTTATCAGCGACCTTGGGTTACGTCAGGATCAGGCTACAATATTTTGTGATAGTTTGAGTGCAATTTATTTGGCCAAGGATCAAGTTCATCATGAGAGGTCCAAGAACATAAATGTGAGGTATCATTTTTTGAGAAGTGAGAAATGGATCAAGGTGAAGAAAGTGAGTACTGCGGACAATCCTGCTGACATGTTCATGAAGTCCGTTCCAACTAGCAAGTTCCAAGATCGCTTGGACTTGCCGAATGTTCACAGCTATTATATAGCATCTGAGGCAGAGGGGGAGTTCTGGTTATGATCTTGAGGTTAGATGTCATGGTGAAGATTTGTTGGGTTTGGTGCAATCTAAATTGGGGATGCCCGAATTAGCGGATTGAACCAAAATTGAGTTGTTATGTGGCTTCAGTTGGGCGACCGCACGGAGGTTGAGGGCGCGGTCGTGTTGTGTTTCTTTCAAGACCGGGCGATCGCACGCTCCCTGGGCGATCGCGCCCTTCATAGCGGGCGATCGCGCGCCTAGGGAGGGCGGTCGCGTCCTAGGCCGGAATTGGCCTGTTCAACGGCAGATCCAGTACAGGGTTTGGAGTAGGCAGTATAAATACCACCTACCCCTAACCATATTCAGTAGTTCAGTTTGCTAATCTTTTTTCTAGATCTATAGTTTGCACATACATGTATTCTTATGCCTAAGAATTCGTGCACTAGATTATAGATTGTAATCTGTTGATATTCAGAAGATAATAATATTATCTCTCTCTACCCATGGACGTAGATAAGTTGGTGAACCACGTATATCTGTATGTTGTGTGATTTTTATTTGTTTTCTATCTTTTACATAGACTCTATTCTAACACTTTTTCCTGTGCAAGTTTTAATGTTAGTTAATTACTCATCCACATTAGTTAAAACAGAATATATGTATATATATACTCCCTCCGTCCCACTATATGCTACACACTTTTCTAATTGGACGTCCTACTACAAACTACACAATTTCTAAAATAGAATTGTTTTATTACTTTATTTTAATGGGACCCACATGTCAAACTCACAACAACAATGCAATTATTATTTCATACCTTACTTTTCATACTCACAACACCTAATCCACTAACACGTTTCTTAATTTTCATGCAAATAGTAAGCGTGTAACTTGTAATCGGACGGAGGGAGTATATATATAAGTGTGTGTAATTTAAAATCATACACATTAAATTATTTACATCGAAATGACTTTCACTAAACAGATAAGGATGAATTCCGGTTCCAGTCTCCAGCATGGTATTATTCTGTATTTTCTCAACTAATTTTTTTTTTCCATATTTAGTAGCTAGTCTTATTTTTCAAAGCAGAGCATAATATAAGTTTTCAAGTAGCATGAAAATGCATATACATGGAACGAAAACATCCTCCATTCTTTTTAACTTTCTAAAATTGACTACGTCGGGATGTATGGCACTACGCTCAAGTTGTTGTACTTTCATATATTCCTTTGGATAATAGTTTGTATAAATTTTGAAAGTTTCGTATAGATAGGAAACTTTAATCATCCAACAGACAACGAATGTGAGTACAGATGTGTCTTACAACTGTCCACACATCCACAGATAATGCAGCGGAATAAAACAAATTAAAAGCAATAGCTCAAGAATTATTTACGCTTACTGATCTATGAGATCAGCAAACTAGGCTTACGCCCAAAAATTTTTCACTATAAAAACTTTTGATGCTTACAAAAACAAATAAGTGAAAAACTAAAATACTAAAATACTAAACGAGTTCTAATCACCTTCTACGACAAGAACAACTCCCCTTTTCCAAGTAGGACCTATTCTAGTCAGAAATAAAACAAAGAACTCTATGAAAATCTAGATGTGAGTTACGGATGTAAGGCACAACCTTCACTCACAACCTAAAACACAAAGTCGAAAACTATGAAGAATATGTATTTTTCTCTCAGAATTTCCGTAACTTCTCTTGTGGTGAATGCTTTGTATTTATATGCACTTTGGAGAAGATCTTCAAGTAATCAACCTATTCCTTTGTGAGATCTCTTTTCCTATAAGAAAACATAAACACACTCACAAAGAAATAGAATATTAGTAGGTTAGTCCTAATATAAAACTATGTACATAAATAAAAGATATTTACTTTATTTACAATGTCCTAGTCAAAGTAGGACAATAATAAATCTTCCATGAAAGTCCCAAAATCTTCTTACCATAATAGAAGTATACCGAAATAAGGAAACAAGAATTTGTTCCCTAAAAAGTCCACGTTTTCAATCTCCCCCTATTTTAGACTTTCTGGTCAACACCAAAAATTTATAGTAATCACATTTTGTGACCACAAAATTCAGATATAAGCACAACTCCCCCTGAATGGATGTGTGTCCAGATGTGTTTACACATCCACACATAAAAACTGCATAAGCCAAGTTAGAGCAGAATAGCAATAGTTCATTAAAGAGCAAAAGCAAAACAACCATTCAGCAACATCCTAATTAAAGTTATTACAATCCATTGTTTAAAACTAAAACAGAAATTAAAAATTGTCTTAAAACCATCAAAGTAAAACAACTATTAAAAAATCTTCTCCCTCTTAATTCAAAGTTCCCAGCTCCTCCAAAGAAGAAGAACAAGAAGATCCCAAACTCGTTTCCAAAGAAGAAGAAAAGTGTGCTCATCTCCCCCTTTTTGAGAAGAAAGATTAGCATGCCAATTGAGGAGTCGATCCTTAAGGGCCTTGAGATTATTGACATGAGAAATGGAGGCTTGAAGTTGATCAGATAAGGCAGAGGAATGAGATTCAGCAACTGCAATTTCAGCATCCAAATTCTTCATTTGAGCATTAAAAGGATCTTCAGATGTGGGTTCAATTGTGTCCACATCTGGCATAGAAATTTCAGGGACAGTACCCAAAGGGAGATCCACAAATCTTTGCTTGATATCTAGGAGGGTTTTGGTCTCCTTAAACAACTCAATTTTATCAACCCTATCTTCACCTTTCTTAGGCTTAACACCATTGGCAATCAAAATTTGAGAGATGAGAGAGGGATAGGGTAAAGACCATTTCTTAGAAGGGGATTCTCCCTAACCACAAATTTTTCTAAAAATAAATTCTCCGAAATTGATATCTCTTTTAACACCCAACCTATAGAGCAAGTCAGCTTGCACCCTAGTAACAGAGGTCTTGTTGTTTGAGGGGCACAGGTTGGCAGCAAGCACAATATGCAGAAAACAATAAAGAGAGGAGAGAGAACCACTTCCCAAATCTTTTGGCTTTACAGGCCAAGAAGTCACTTTGCCATGGGTGATGGCAGACACAAGATCTTCCTCAGAAACAACACACAGCTGATCCAAAGTAATATCTAACCCAAGAAAATCATTGATCACAGATGGGGAAAAGGGGAAAAATTTTCCTCTAACATAGAGAGTGTAGGGAGAGGAGTATCTATCCAGCCCTTTGGTTAAGTTGGCATAAAACTCATACACCATTTTAAGATAGAATGGAAGAGGGTGATCCACAGTTAAAAACAAGCCTCTCTCTTCAAAAAATTTATCCATACCTAATTTAAAGAAAGTTTCTCTATCTCTTTTCATCTCCACAATAAAGACCTTATTAGAGATCAGACCAAACCTATCAGAGGCATTCTTGGTTAAAAATTTCTTAGAAAAGGGTTTAAATGCAGGAGCAATAGAGAGAGATGTAGAAATACCCTTATCAGCCTTCTTCCGAGTGGATGTGCGCCTGGATGTGTGCACATATTCAGACACATCCTTTGCAGGAGATGGTATTTTGACAGACTCCACCTCTGTCTCATCATCAGAAGAGGCATACTTTTCTTGATCCTCCTTTTCTTGTTCAAGCTCATCTCTTCCTAGCTTGAAATTGGCATCTGAGGCAGTATCATCACTATCATAACTAGACTCAGATCCATCAGCTTCTTAATCAATGGGCTCTAGGTCTGTAGCAGCCACCTTTTTCTTACCTTTCAACTCCATCAAGATGTTTGCTAAGGGCTCCTCATCACTAAACACAGAGTACTCATCAACAGGATTTGCAACCTCAGGGGCAGGAGTATCAACAACTGGAGTAGGAGAGGGAATAATGGGATCAGAAGGCTTAATAGGAGAGGATGGAACAGGATCAACAGATTCAGCATGGGGAATTTCCACAGAAGGAGTAGAGACAGGGGCAACAACAGAAGGAGTAATGGTTGAAGGTTGATCCCTAGTCCTAACAAGAGGAGCAACTTCCTCTTCTTCTTCTTCAACATCACAAGCTATGGCAGTAGAGGGCTTACCACCAGGTTTCTTCAGATTCTTAAGCTTGTCAGCTTCTGACAACTTCCTAACCTTGTGCGATCGACGTAGATTGCGTTGGGGAACTTGAATCGCAGCATGGCCCAAGGGTTTTGCAAGGGTTAACTTCCTCTTCTTTGTTGACGAAGGTTCAACAGAGGGTAAAACAGGGGCGACAACCGATGGTTGTATAACCGGAGAGGTTGGAGCTTTAGGGTTTTCAGAAGCTGTTGGACCAGATAGGGGTTCCAATGTAGGAGATTTAGAGGGAGATCGTTCCATTGAAGAGCTATACGAGGATGAGGGAGGAGGAATTTTAGCAAGAAATTTCAAGATTACAGGGTTGGCGGTAATTGGAGCTTCAGCAATGGCGACAGAAAGGGGTTCAATGTTGAGGACGTCTTCCTCACGAATATTTGAGTGATCAGCCATTTAAACAACTCAAAGAGCGTTAGGTTGAATAGTGCAAGGGAATTAATTGCAATGTGTGTGTGATTGTGTGCAAAAGATGGAAGAACAAAATGTTTTAGCAAGGGTTTATGGGGGATGGGACGGATGTGAGGTCTAATTAATACTCACAGCTCCCCCTTTCCAACTAAAACTTGAAATCCTTTTCCAAAAAGGTTTCACACATCCTTAATACCTTAACATTCCTCCAGCGGCTAGAATCCTTTGAGATTACCACACACAACCACCTTCAAAGAAATAGGGGATTAAAATAAACAAGATTTTGATAGATTTTTATGGAAACAAAAATAATTCAGCCATATCTTTTTCAAAACAGAATCCCATTCGAAATCTTCAACCTTTTCAAACAAGGATTGATACACAACTTTTTCTTTCATGAGAGATATGTAAGATCAAAAACCTATAAAATCAAAGAGTAAATTAAGAATGAAAATAAATTAACTGGCATATTTACAAAGCACCTATTTGACCTAAAGAATGCAGTATGCCTAGCATTATGCAAACACACAGGTGATGGAAAAATCTCAGCTTATAGATGTGGCATAGGATGTGAGTCACATTTGGGGACACATTTAGATCACAAAAAATCAATGAGCAATAATCCAATCTGCACAGCCTCTAGGATGAATCCACCATTTTTTTTTGTTGTGAATTTTTGCATAGTGAGTAGCTTTCACTTTACTTGATCCCAAAGATAGCCCTTTTTTCCAATGATCTAGTCAAGTTTGATTTCAAGTTTTCTTATGAAAATTACTTGATCACAATGGTCTGGCTTCATACTAAGGGTGAAGCAGCTGTTTCTCACATATATATTTTTTTTCTTTTTATAGCACCCACTGTGAGATACCTAGGAAGGTTATATCAAGTCATCAAAAGATGACATGAACAGGAAGTGCTCACAATTAAGTGATCAAAAATAATGTCAAAGATGAAGACTCACAAGTGACCACACTGAGAAATTTCGTGCTAATGCATGATATTTTTTTTGATTTTTTATTTTTATAATTTTTTTTCAGTTAATCTAATATACATATGTGTTAGAGGATGTGAGACACATTTGTGCTCACAACCTTAGATATCACACAAACGAAGAGACTTCCTCAAGGAGGAAAATCTCTCCAAATCTAATGCCTTTGTAAATATATCAGCCAATTGATTTTCAGTCCCAACAAATTTCAGACACACTGTTTTTTGTTCTACAAGATCTCTAATGAAATGATGTCTAATATCAATGTGCTTTGTTCTAGAATGTTGGACAGGATTTTTAGATATATCCAAGGCACTTTTGTTATCACAAAAAGCAGTCAAAATTTTGCTATTTAATCCATAATCTTTCAACATTTGATTCATCCAAAGCAGTTGTGTGCAGCAACTCCCAAGGACAACATACTCAGCCTCAGCAGTAGATAAAGACACACAATTCTGCTTCCTACTATACCAAGACACAAGGTTATTTCCTAGGTAGAAGCATTCACCTATGGTACTCTTTCTATCATCACTATTTCCAGCCCAATCAGAATCAGTGTATCCAACCAAATTGATGTTTGTTTCTTTAGAGTAATGCAGTCCTAGGTTCACAGTCCCACTCACATATCTAATGATTATTTTCAAGGCTTTAATATGGGACACCTTTGGTTTGGCTTGGTATCTTGCACAGAGACACACACTATACATAATGTCAGGTCTACTAGTAGTGAGGTAAAGCAGACTTCCAATCATGCTTCTGTACAAGGTTTGATCAACACTCTTACCATCAGAATCATGACTCAGCTTTTGGAAAGATCCCATTGGTGTTCTTTTATGTGAAGAGAGTTCAAGTTCAATCTTTTTCACTAGATTCTTGGCATACTTAGACTGTGAGATGAACATGCCATCTTTGAATTGTTTAATCTGTAGGCCTAAGAAAAAGTTCAACTCACCTACCATACTCATCTCAAATGTGGAAGTCATGCTATCCACAAATTCAGCAAGCATAGGGTCAGAATTTGACCCAAACACAATATCATCCACATAGATTTGTGTCACAAGAATCTCCTTTTTATTTTTCCTCACAAACAATGTTTTGTCAACCTCACCTCTCTTGAATTCTAGGTGAAGCAAATGGTCAGTCAACCTACCATATCAAGCTCTAGGGGCTTGCTTTAGCCCATACAGAGCTTTCTTCAGCTTATACACATGGTTAGGATACTTGAAGTCCACAAAGCCTTTAGGTTGTTCAACATAGGCTTCCTCATTTAGTATCCCATTTAAAAAAGCACTCTTAACATCCATTTGATGAAGAGTAATCTTGAGGTAACAAGCAATGGCTAACAAAAGCCTAATGGACTCAATCCTTGCAACAGGAGCAAATGTCTCCTAAAAATCAATTCCCTCAATGTGAGTGTAACCTTGAGCAACTAACCTAGCTTTATTTCTAATGATCACACCTTGCTCATCAGTTTTGTTCTTGAAAATCCATTTGGTTCCTATGACATTACCATGTGAGGGTCAAGGAACAAGAGTCCAAACCTCATTCTTTTCAAATTGAATCAACTCATCTTGCATAGCAAGAATCCAGTCAGCATCTTTCAATGCTTCAGCAATATTCTTAGGTTCAATCTTTGAAACAAAACAACAAAAGCTTACCTGGGAGTATGCTGAGGAGAAACTCCACAAACCAGCCATCTTTCTATAGTCCACTTTGTCCTTTTGTCTATTTCTCACTTGAGCATGCACATCTCCCACAACTTGTGAAGTGGGGTGGTTTTTTTGGATTTTAGAAGGAATATCCTTTGATCTATCCACACAACCATCCACATTACCTTTTGGAGCATCATCCTGATCAGAATCAGAGGAACTATCC
This sequence comes from Adenophora triphylla var. japonica, assembly GCA_022495995.1. Lineage (NCBI taxonomy): Eukaryota > Viridiplantae > Streptophyta > Magnoliopsida > Asterales > Campanulaceae > Adenophora > Adenophora triphylla. The sequence goes on from JAFEMH010001436.1 coordinate 86,926, forward strand.
TTAGTTATAAGATTTTGAGTGGATGTGGGAGCATATGTGGGTTCAGATGTGGAAGCAGATGTGTCTACATCCTTGGTTACATCCTTATCAGGTTCAACATGTTTTTCAGCACTGGAAGTTTCTGTTGGTTTTTCAGCACTTGTTTCTTCATCCTTTCAGTCCAGTAAGCAACCTGAAACATCATTCTCAGCAGTCTTGAGGTTAAGATCAAGTGAGTCATCAAATATAACATTAGCAGATTCCATAATGGTCTTAGTTTTGAAATTAAAAACTCTGTAAGCTCTACTATTAGTGGAATAGCCCATGAAAATTGCTTTGTCACTCTTTGAATCAAACTTGGACAGATATTCTCTATTATTGAGAATGTAATCGATACATCCAAACACATGAAAATACTTCACAGTTGGATTCTTTCCAAGGAGGATTTGGTATGGAGTGACAGTGCTACCAATCCTTAGAAACACTCTATTGCCAATGTGACAAGCAGTGTTTAAAGCTTCTGGCCAAAATTTCTTGGACAGGTTTTTAGAACTTAACATGAACCTAGCCATTTCTTGCAAAGTTCTATTGTTTCTTTCAGCAATTCCATTTTGCTGTGGAGTGATTGGTGCAGAAAACTCATGGGTGATTCCCTTAGAATTGCAAAAATTAGTAAACATTTGGTTCTCATATTCAGTGCCATGGTCAGACCTAATCCTCACAGTCTTAAGACCATAAAGATTTCTCACCCTTTTGTACCAATTTCTGAATTCATCAATGGTTTCAGATTTCTCTCTTAAGAACATTATCCAAGTGTACCTAGAATAATTATTAACACACACAAAGGCATACTTTGTCCTATCAAAGCTTTCTACTTCAATAGGTCCCATTAAATCAGTGTGAATCAGCTCCAAACACCTAGAAGTGGAGCATTGTTGAATCTTTTTATGTGATACTTTTGTTTGCTTTCCCTTTTGACATGAACCACAGACATCAGGTTTCTTGAAGTTCAGTTTAGGGAGGTCTTTAACAGCTTCAAACCTTTGAAGTTCTTCCAAAGTTCTACAGCTAGCATGCCCTAATTTTTGGTGCCAAAGATTGACATCATTAGCTTTTGAGCTTAGGCAAGAATGATTATCACCAAATTGGTAACAATTGTCAGCAGATCTAGGACCAGTAAACACACATTTATTATCCTTATCAAACACTTCACACAAGTGCTTATCAAACTTCACATAAAGGTCATCATCACACAGTTGACTGATGCTTATTAGGTTGGCTTTCAAGCCTTCTACATGGTACACATTGTGCAATTTTGGGAGACCCTTGACATCTAGGATTCCTTTCCCAACAATTTTTCCTTGAGCACCTCTACCAAAGTTTACTTTCCCTCCATTAATCACTTCATAGTCAAGGAGGACTTCTTGGTTTCCAGTCATGTGCCTAGAGCACCCACTATCAAAATATCAAGAGCCAGAGACAGTACTCTTGAGGGAAGAGTAAATAACATTGCAAGTGGCAATTGGTTTGGCCACCCACTGCTTTACAGCTTTCTTTTTGGGTTGCAGAGGTCTCAGATTACCAGGATGTGTGTTCGGATGTGCATACATCTTCTCACACATCTGAGGCTGATTGAAGTGACCAGACTTTTTGTCAGCCTTGAGTTTGTAACAGAAGGGCCTAATATGATCTGGAGCAAGGCAATAGTGACAGATGTAGTGCCTCTTCCTTGGTCTTTTCTCACTTAAAAGGGGTTTTTTCTCTAAAAATTGGTTTTTCCACACCTTCTGAAGTAGAAGCCTCACATCCCTCCTTTACAAAATTACCTTTTTCAAAGCCCAAACCAGCTTTGTTGAGCTGACCTATAGAGATAGCTTCATCAAGTTTCATCTTACTTTTGTTTAACTTGGTAAATGTACTCTCAGCTTTCTCACATTCATTTTTGAAATTTTCAAGCTCAACTTTTCTTTGGTTATAAGGACTTCAAGTTTGGCAATGGTATCTTTTTGAACATCATTTTCCTTTGAAAGTACAGCTTTTCATCTTCACAAGCAGTCAATTTATCATAAAGAGATTTATTTACCTTAACAAGTACATCAATCTTGTCCAATCTTTTCATCCAATCTGTATGCAACTCCTTGTATGTTGCAAAAAATTCCTCATAGGGGATGTCCCTTTCTTCATCTTCAGAATCTCCTTTTACTGTGAAACAGTTCATCATTAGGTCAGGTGTGACACCAGATGTATACACATCTGAGACCACATCCAAAGATTTTTCAGGAACTCCATCTTCTATATCTGCACAAAAGGCATTAAACACAGAATGGCAATTGATAATAGACATGTTAGCCACTTCATCTTCATCCTCACTATCACTAAGAGTAGCAGTTAAGCTCATTCCCTTCTTTATGAGTGTATTAGCACACTCATTGGCATAATGACCAAAGCCACGACATGCCCTATATTGAACAGACTCAGAGGATTTTTTGTTTTCAAAGCTTGGTTTTTTGAATCCAGTGTCAGTGCTAGGTTTTGGTTTTTCAGGAGCACTGTGAGTAGGTCTATTTGGAAACTTACTTATCCTTTTATTTTTCAGTATGGAACTGAATTTCTTTGAAATAAGAGCTACATCCTCTTCTTCAAGATTTGACTTGTCAATCTTAAAGGATAATTCCACAAGCTCATTTGGAAGTGCAACAGCACTTTTGAGTGCAAGACTATGAGTTTTGTTCTTTTTCTGAGCTTCAAGGTTTAGCTCAAACACAGTCAAAATCCCTACGATTGTATCCAGACCTACGGTATTGGTGTCATTTGTTTCCTCAATCACAACCACTTTTATGTTGAACCTCTCAGGTAAGGTCCTCAAAATCTTACTCACAAGTCTTGCATTGGAGATTGACTCTCCTAGACTTGTGCACTCATTTGAAATCTCATGAATCTTAGCAGCATATGATACAATGTCCTCAGTTTCTTTCATTCGAAGTAACTCAAACCTATCCATTAAAATTTTAAGTCTAGTAGCTTTTACACTTGGTGCACCCTCACATTGTGTTTGCTGGATATCCCAAGCAGCTTTGGCTACATTCTCATTAGTGATAAGCTTGTACATATTCCTAGAAACATGGCTGAAAATAGCACCCATTGCTTTAGAATTATAGTTAGCCAAATGTATTTCATCAAGAGTCCATTGACTTTAAGGTTTTCTTTCGAAAATTGACTCACCAACACCAGATGCAGGCTTTTTCTCCACAGTAGGAGGTTGCCATGCAACAAGGATGCACATCCAAGCCCTTTCATCAATACTTTTGATATAATTACGCATCTTAGACTTCCAAAGAGAGTAATTGGTGCCATCCAAGACAGCAGGCCTGTTTTGGTGATTTTGACATTCCATAATGACTACACTTTCTGGATCAACACTAAGTAATATATCGAGAGTTGGCTTTGATACCAATTGAAAGTTTCGTGTAGCTAGAAAACTTTAATCACCCAACAGACAACGGATGTGAGTACAGATGTGTCACAACTGTCCACACATCCACAGATAATGCAGCGGAATAAAACAAATTAAAAGCAATAACTCAAGAATTATTTACGCTTACTGATCTATGAGATCAGCAAACTAGGCTTACGCCCAAAAACTTTTCACTATAAAAACTTTTGATGCTTACAAAAATAAATAAGTGAAAAACTAAAATACTAAAATACTAAACGAGTTCTAATCACCTTCTACGACAAGAACAATTTCCCTTTTCCAAGTAGGACCTATTCTAGTCAGAAGTAAAACAAAGAACTCTATGAAAATCTAGATGTGAGTTACGGATGTAAGGCACAACCTTCACTCACAACCTAAAACACAAAGTCGAAAACTATGAAGAATATGTATTTTTCTCTCAGAATTTCCGTAGCTTCTCTTGTGCTGAATGCCTTGTATTTATATGCACTTTAGAGAAGATCTTCAAGTAATCAACCTCTTCCTTTGTGAGATCTCTTTTCCTATAAGAAAACAAAAACACACTCACAAAGAAATAGAATATTAGTAGGTTAGTCCTAATATAAAACTATGTACATAAATAAAAGATATTTACTTTATTTACAATGTCCTAGTTAAAGTAGAACAATAATAAATCTTTCATGAAAGTCCCAAAATCTTCTTATCATAATAGAAGTATACCGAAATAAGGAAACAAGAATTTGTTCCTAAAAAGCTCACGCTTTCAAATTTTGATGTAAGTAACTTGTTAGGTAAAGAACGTAAGTAACTTGTTAGGTAAAGAACCATCCACAAGACGATCTATTTTGCATTGCACTATCAAAGAAACACCAATAATATGAACAAAGAGACGAATAAAAAGATCTAACCTTTTTTACTGGTATATGTGACTTATTTGCAACTGATACGATGAGATTTGTTCTACATTATTTAAACAAAGAAGATGTTTAGTGATATTTATTATATTACAGATTCTATTGTCAAGCACTGGTTTAATTAATATCTTATCAAGTTATATTCCCCCGAATTCATACTTAACTTCGCTTTTTGGTTGGTAAGAACAAATTGTGTCTTATCCATATTTCAACAGCCGTTTAAATTTATTGTTTCTTAAGTCATTTAGATATTAAATTCTTTGCGTGTCACCTTTCGCAAGTATTCTTTAATGTAGCATAATGCATTGGCGGAGCCACGGCTGACATTAAGTGTCCCCCCTTTGTTTTTTCAACGTTAACAATTTAGTACTGCAAGATTTTAACATATTGTTTTTCACCCTTAAAGAATATAATCCCCACCCCCCCCCCCAGCTTGAAATAAAAAATCAGGTATTGCATTATAATATTTATGGTCAAAATAATATTGGCCCCCTTTAAAATAATCTTGGCTCCGCCACTGGTATAATATAGTGTTTGAAGTCTGAAAATCCAATGAGCCTAGAGTTTTCTAGTCGAACATTGCTTAATTTGACAAGAGTATTAGTAATACAGTAATTTGTTTAGTTGCTCTTTCCAGATATTATACTCTGGATAGAAAATTAGGTAAGTATTCATGAACGGCTTTGGCGATTATCTACCTAAATTCAATGCCGAGCTCTGAAACTATGCATCACCTCAAGGGGAATGAGCTCGCAGTAATGATGCTTCTGTGTATAGGAATATTCTCTGTGGAACTCATTACGGCTCGCCATAGAATAAGGACAAGGTCAATCAATGTCAACTCAGATCAGTTTGCTTTATCAGAAGTATACAATAATGTTGTCTTTGATGGGTATAGTAGAGATCAGTTACGGTAGTACTACTCTCTCGGTCCCAAAATGTCAGCAGTTGATTTGACAATTTATAAGAAAAGTGCATTACTTGTTTGTATATTGTTTGTATTATGTTGGAAATGGATAACGGAAAGTTAAGTTTAACTTAACGTTGATCTAGTTTCTAACGGAAGTTCGTTATGTGTTAACGGAACTAGTTACAAATGGTAATCTACATTTGTTGTAGATTATATATAACTCATTTAATGTCTCAAAACCATTTCCGTGTGAATGAGAAATTAATGACAAATGATTTGTAACTTAAATATTGGGTCAAAGTGTGTTTTGGGTTGGTCCCAAAATTGGTGTGGACTTGTTGTGGCTAAAGGGTCACGAGCAAAGCCGAAGAAGCTTCGCACGCCCGTGCAAGTGTCTAGGACACGGCCGTGCACCGTGCCTTGCCTTGCCACTCGACCGTGCAGAGCCATGAACTCGACCGTGCATATTGCCTTGCACGGCCGTGCAGTTCATTGGACACGGCCGTGCAAGTACTGTTATACCCGAAAAGTTGTGACTTTTCAAGGGAAAAGCCACCAAACCCTTTGACTCTTCTCTTTATATACTTCCTCCGAATTTCAATTTACATACACAAATATTCTCGAGCCTTTTACCCTCTAGAGAAATAGATTAACATACCCAAATCATTGCATATTGTTACATTCAATCTTTCAAGTCCAAAGTTCTAAAACCTTGTGTTGTTCGTTAGATTAGTTATATTGGAGTGCTCCTTATAACTAATAGTAAGTCGTTTTATCTTACTAGAGTTTTGTCATACAACCGTAAGCACCAGTGCGGGACAAATAACTCTTACGGAGATTGTATTAAATACAAGACTCGACTTGAATTAGTTTGTTTTTTCAATCTCCGTTACTTTTGCTGTCAGTTTTTCTGTTAAGTCTTAAAGAAGCCATACACAAGTTCCAACAATCGTAAGAGTTATTTTGCCGCTTCTTCAAGATCATCAAGATGGCAAACGAGAAAGATACCACTTCATCTAGTCAAGGGAATGTGACGCCTCCATCGCAAGGAGATACTACATTCAACAACGTTGCTCCCGCTCCTACAACTCATCACATCAGTCATGGTGAGAAACCCGCGAAATTCACCGGTGTGGATTTCAAGAGATGGCAACAGAAGATGCTCTTCTACTTGACCACCCTAAGCTTGCACCACTTCTTAAAGGAAGATCCTCCGGCGGTAGAAAAAGGTGATCCGGACCCCCAAAGGCAAATGACAAAGGAGGCTTGGTCTCACGGTAATTTTCTTTGTAAGAATTATATCTTAAATGGACTTGACGATGCACTATACAATGTGTATAGTACAGTCAAGTTAGCCAAAGCGTTGTGGGACACTTTGGAAAGGAAGTATAAGATCGAGGATGCCGGGTCAAAGAAATTTGTCGTCGGTAAGTATCTTGACTTTATGATGGTCGATTCCAAATCGGTAACAACTCAAGTAGATGAATTCCAAATCATTCTACATGGGCTTGATGCCGAGGGGATGATCATGAATGATCCATTTAAGGTGGCTTCTATCATTGAAAAGTTGCCTCCTTCGTGGAAGGATTTCAAGAACTATCTCAAGCATAAACGCAAGGAGATGTCCTTGGAAGACATTGTTGTTCGTCTTCAAATAGAAGAGAACAATAGAACGAATGAGGCCAAAGTTGCTAAAGGCAAGATGGAGGCTAAGGTCAATCTCGCCGAGGCTAGCACGAGTGGCACCAAGAGAAAGCATTCCGAAACTGCCGGGAATGCTAAGAAAGGGAAGAAGAAGACCTCTAAGAAGTTCAAGGGGTCTTGCTATAATTGTGGCAAACCGGGCCACTTGTCAAGGGATTGTCGTCTCCCGAAGAAAGAGGCAAACAATGTTGACCACATGGACCTAGACTTTGCAGCGGTTGTCTTTGAAGCCAACGTTGCAAATTTGGAGGAAAACCCTAAATCATGGTGGATAGATACCGGTGCTACCCGCCATATTTGTGGTAACAAGGAAAGTTTCTCTTCCTATACTCCCATCTCCGGAAGAAAGCTTTACATGGGAAATTCAGCGACCTCCGATGCTCAAGGCATTGGAAACGTGATTTTGAAGATGACTTCCGGAAAAGAAGTAACCTTGTTGGATGTGCTGCATGTTCCAGACATCCGTAAAAATTTGGTGTCCGGCGCTTTGCTTAGTAAGGCCGGTTTTAGACTAGTATTCGAATCCGACAAATTTGTACTAACCAAGAATGGTTTGTTTCTTGGAAAGGGTTACCTCGAGGAGGGCCTTTTTAAATTGAATGTAATGACTGTGATCCGCCAAAGTGCGATGAATAAAAGTCGTGTTTCTTACGTTTATTTGTCGGAAAGTTCTAATTTATGGCATGATAGATTAGGACATGTAAACCTCGACACCATTAAGAAATTAGCGAGACAAGATTTAATCCAAATGACTAAATCCGACTCGACTAATAGGTGCGAAGTTTGTGTTGAGGCAAAAATGACAAAATCGCCATTTAATGCCATACAAAGAGACACAACTCCTCTCGAGTTAATTCACACCGACATATGTGATTTAAAACTAGTGCAAACTCGAGGAGGTAAAAAGTACTTCATTACATTTATAGATGATTGCACTAAGTATTGCTATGTCTATCTCTTAAGAAGTAAGGATGAAGCCTTAGGGGCTTTTGAGACTTATAAGAAAGAAGTTGAGAATCAACTTAATTTGAAAATTAAGAAAATTAGAAGCGATAGAGGTGGAGAATATGAAGCACCGTTTGAAGGATTATGTTGGGAATCCGGCATAATTCATCAAACAACGGCTCCATATACCCCTCAATCTAATGGAGTTGCTGAACGCAAAAACCGTACTCTCAAAGAGATGATGAACGCGCTTTTGATCAGTTCAGGCTTACCCGACAACTTGTGGGGGGAAGCAATACTCACTTCTAATTATGTTCTTAATAAAATACCCAAGAAAGGTATTGATAAAACGCCCTATGAATTGTGGCATAATCGTAGGCCATGTTTTAAATACCTTAAAGTGTGGGGGTGTTTGGCCAAGGTTGAAGTACCTAAGCCGAAACAAGTCAAGATTGGTCCAAAGACCATTGACTGTATCTTTATTGGATATGCCAATAATAGTAGTGCCTACCGTTTCATAGTGCACAAATCGGACATTCCTGATATGCATGTAGGAACTACTATAGAATCAAGGAATGCGGTATTCTTTGAAAACATTTTTCCGGTTAAGGACAGGAAAGATGTAGGTTCTAGTAAGAGAACATATGAGTCTACAACCGGTCCTTCTCAAATAGAAGATGAAGAACCGAGACGTAGCAAAAGGACAAGAGTGGAAAAGTCTTTTGGTCCTGATTTTCTATCTTACATGTTAGAAAACGAACCAGCAACTGTTAAAGAAGCTTTATCCGGTCCGTATAGTTCATTCCGAAAGAAGCTATTAACAACGAAATTGAATCCATAATGCTCAACAACACTTGGGAATTAGTTGATCTCCCTCCAGGTTGCAAACCATTAGGTTGCAAATGGATCCTTAAAAGGAAGTATAAGGCGGATGGATCAATCGATAAGTACAAAGCTAGGTTAGTTGCCAAAGGCTTTAGACAGAAAGAGGGATATGATTTCTTTGATACATACTCCCCTGTCACAAGGATCACATCAATTCGTGTTCTCATAGCTATTGCAGCAGTGCATAATCTTGAGATACACCAAATGGATGTGAAGACTGCTTTCCTAAATGGAGAACTTGATGAAGAAATTTACATGGAACCACCCGAAGGGTTTGTGGTTCTTGGTAAAGAAAGGAAAGTGTGTAAACTCGTAAAGTCCTTGTATGGACTAAAACAAGCACCTAAACAATGGCATGAGAAGTTCGATAGAACCATGTTATCGAATGGATTCAAGATCAATGAATGTGCTTAGTGTGTCTACATTAAAGGAACATCTGAATCATTCGTTATCGTTTGTCTTTATGTAGACGACATGCTCATAATGGGAAGTAATAATGATTTGATCATGAATACCAAAGGCATGTTAAAGAAGAACTTTGACATGAAAGACATGGGGTTAGCTGATGTAATATTAGGGATAAAGATCTCTAGAACATCTGAAGGATTAGTTCTTTCACAATCCCATTACCTAGAGAATGTTCTTCGGAAATTCAATGTCTTTGATGACCCTCCGGCTAAGACACCTGTAGACTTGGCTCTACATTTAGCCAAGAACAAAGGGGAACCAGTTTCTCAACTGGAATATGCAAGAATAATTGGCAGTCTGATGTACTTAACGAATTGTACTCGTCCAAACATTGCATATTCAGTAAGCAAACTAAGTAGGTTCACAAGAAATCCTAGTACTGATCATTGGAAAGCACTAATAAGAGTACTAAGATATTTAAAGTATACATTAAACCATGGGATACTTTACAATAAATATCCAGCAGTATTAGAAGGATACTGTGATGCCAATTGGATATCGGACACGAAAGACTCTAAGTCCACAAGTGGATATGTATTCACAATAGGTGGAGGAGCAGTGTCATGGAAATCCTCCAAACAAACATGTATAGCCAGATCCACGATGGAATCTGAGTTTATAGCTTTGGATAAAGCTGGGGAAGAAGCAGAATGGCTTAAGAACTTCCTGGAGGATATTCCTTGTTGGAGCAAACCCGCGCTCGCTGTACTAATCCATTGTGATAGTCAAGCTACAATTGGAAGGGCACAGAATAGTATGTACAATGGTAAGTCTAGACATATTCGTCGTAGACACAATACCATTAGACAGTTGATCAAGAATGGCGTTATCACCATTGATTATGTAAAATCATGTGATAACTTAGCGGATCCATTTACCAAAGGTATAAATAGAGATCAAATGTATAAACTGTTAAGGGGAATGGGTTTAAAACCCACAACAAAAGAACTTATAGCGGACACTCAACCTTGAGAAATGGAGATCCCAGGCCCTTGGTTCAATGAGACAACCAAGTTATAAGTTCTAGTAGAGTTACTTGGAAACAACAACTCGGTTTATTAACCTGGAGATGTTGAATACTCATTCCCAGAACATCCAAGTACAAGCACATGCAGAAGTTGGTAAGGTTAAGTTGAGAAAACTTTTAATGATTTCTATACCTACGGGTGGAGTAGTGCATGATACTCCTTATAGTGAGAATCACCTATATAAGTGAGAGGTAATAAGGCCGCCTCTAAATGAACGCTTATGAATGAGATACGGTCCAGGGCCAAAAATGGACAAAACGTGAGAACAACAATTGTTAGAGCTGTTATTATGTGAGTATTATTGTCTTGGTATACACCCGACAGCCATCGGTTCAAAGCGACTCGCTACCAAATGGCTAGTATATCCGATAATATTTCACTAGGGAAGATTCAAGGCCACAAGCTATCTATCCCGATGTAATAATAGTTCGCCGGAACTTTGGACGAATTTGCATACATGCATTAATTGTCATTCATGTGGGGGATTGTTGGAAATGGATAACGGAAAGTTAAGTTTAACTTAACGTTGATCTAGTTTCTAACGGAAGTTCGTTATGTGTTAACGGAACTAGTTACAAATGGTAATCTACATTTGTTGTAGATTATATATAACTCATTTAATGTCTCAAAACCATTTCCGTGTGAATGAGAAATTAATGACAAATGATTTGTAACTTAAATATTGGGTCAAAGTGTGTTTTGGGTTGGTCCCAAAATTGGTGTGGACTTGTTGTGGCTAAAGGGCTGACGAGCAGGCTGAAGAAGCTTCTGCACGGCCGTGCAAGTGTCTAGGACACGGCCGTGCACCGTGCCTTGCCTTGCCACTCGACCGTGCAGAACCATGAACTCGACCGTGCATATTGCCTTGCACGGCCGTGCAGTTCATTGGACACGGCCGTGCAAGTACTGTTATACCCGAAAAGTTGTGACTTTTCAAGGGAAAAGCCACCAAACCCTTTGACTCTCTTTATATACTTCCCCTCCGAATTTCAATTTACATACACAGTCATTCTGAGCCTTTTACCCTCTAGAGAAATAGATTAACATACCCAAATCATTGCATATTGTTACATTCAATCTTTCAAGTCCAAAGTTCTAAAACCTTGTGTTGTTCGTTAGATTAGTTATATTGGAGTGCTCCTTATAACTAATAGTAAGTCGTTTTATCTTACTAGAGTTTTGTCATACAACCGTAAGCACCAGTGTGGGACAAATAACTCTTACGGAGATTGTATTAAATACAAGACTCGACTTGAATTAGTTTGTTTTTTCAATCTCCGTTACTTTTGCTGTCAGTTTTTCTGTTAAGTCTTAAAGAAGCCATACACAAGTTCCAACAATTGTAAAACTGCACTATAATTACTCTATCCCATAATGAATAACCAAAAAAAATTCACGCTTGCTCTTGATTAAGAGTAAATTTGAAATTTTTTTGGTCATTGGACAAAGGTAGTACTATTTCCATTTCTAGAAACACGGCACATATTTGGCCGGACCAAAAAAGAAAGTTAACGCAAAACTTATTATAGGACATAGGGAGTATAAGACGGCCCTTGGATTGTAAATGATATTCTTCTTCAGCACTGAATTGTTGTGCGCAACATCACTATTAACATCCATCTAATCTTTCTAGACTTCTGTAAAGATCGAATTCGTAGCATGAAGTTTAGCCCGAAATTTAGTCTGAAATCATGTTGGAAAAACACTAATAGCTACTAGTAAAATATGAAACTCAACTAAGATACTTTGCAAGGCAGAACAGTTCCCAGCAAAGCTCATAGTTTAGATGGCCATTCCTCTTGTAATAACGAATAAAATATGATGTATTCATATTTTTTTCATGAAAATTTATTTTATTAGAATAAGGGTAGATAAAAGGGTTCTGCTTCCAAAATGATTGAATATCATCAATTTTGAAAAATATTTGTAGTATCTTGATTCAACTGAAAAAGAATGCATGTTGACCACAGAAGCGGGATTCTGTAGACTTCCAACTACAAGGGAATGAAGGAGTTTCTAATTACCACTCGACTTGCATGCTGTTTTGCTTCTAGTGCTATGGAAATCTACAATTCAACCTCTTTTTCTTATGACATACAACTAAAATTGACCCTTAAGCAAGAGTTAACGAAAGAAACAATGGAGCTAGAATGACCCCTTAAGGCATACATTCAGAGGTTACATGAAATTGATTTTGATGGACTGGATGCATTGGACAATAGGAACTCGAATTGAGTAGAGAGTAGACAGAAAGATGAACTGATGATGCCAGAAACACATTCATTCCGCTCATGAACCAATATTTTCACTTTAGATGGTCCTCCTTCATGGCTGCTCAAATTATTGAAAGGTAAACTAAACACAGGTCTAATTAGGGGTCTTTCGTGTCCCTTATTTTCAACCCAAAACGTATATTCTTTGAAGAAGAATGTTAATGTTCCTGCCTAAATCAGCTACAATCTATTGAAATCATTGAAGCCTTTGTCCGTTAATCAATTCTCGTGCCAACAAATTTCAGTTGACCAGTCACAAATCAGATCTTTTCCTCGGTCTCAAGAATATTATCAAATGAGGCTTAGACCAATAAGTCATTTCGCCAAATAAATACTACATTTAAAGACTGGCATTTTCAAACCGCCAATAAGTCACTGTGAAATTGTCAAGGCTTAGCCGGAAAGAGATGTAATCGTAGGTGCTACCCAATACCTTTAAATAACACACTGACGGACAACATACACCACAAAAAGTAAATAATTTGTAAAAGAGTTTTGCAGCGGAAATAAATAACACAAGAGTTGTTTTTCTCAAGTTATATAAATATATAACTTGAGGGTGCCTAAATGGCGAAGACTTAATAATCAATATAGAAATAATACAAAGCCGAAAGTTCCCTATTGCTATTACAATGATATTGCTCTATGGAACTAATGAGACAAAGTATAGAATCATATCCTTAGCCAACACTCACTTAAAGTCGCAGTGTTTAAGTTAGAATTACAAGGGAGGAAGGATTATTCGAGCCAAAGATACTTTATCTCTTCTTGTGCTAAGGTGTGTGTGTAATGTTTGGCCTGTCTAGCTTGTCAACACCTTTGCATTTATATAGTCTTCAAATGTCTTGAAGGCTACTCAAAGATACCAGCCATGATGTCTTGATCGTGTGAGGGAGAGTGGAGAGATTGGTGTACTTGCTCCTTACTTCATAGGCATGTTGCGCCCCACTTCCACATTTGTAGCAATCGAATACTTGAAGCCCAAGTCCATGCATTCCCCTCTTGTACTCCCTTGCTTTCTCGACCTTGCACTCTTCAATAAACAGCAACAACTTCATTGGCTTGGTCTTCCCACGTTTTGGTTCATCAACAATGAATATGGGCCAAGTTAAAGTTATACGTAAATCTCTATTTACGTGTAACTTCTTTAACAACTTCATTCCATGATTTTATCAATTAATCCAACTTTATTATAACCTGAAATATGGACTAACAAACACATATATCTTGCAAATAATATTAGACATTAGGATATAAAATAATATGGAAAAAAATATGCAATTATAAATCATTATTAGTTCAGGTAACACATAGCCAGTGACAGCACCTGTGGTAACACCCACATTTGTGACACCACAGTCTACACTAACAATTTCCCCCTTAATTTATAATTTCTTTCCAAACTCCTAAGTGCTGGTTCCTGCAAGAAAGTGTTAGCCATAACAAAGCAACTCCATAACTATTAACTCCCCCTTAATCAAGGAGTTAACAAAAACAATTATTTATCGAAAAATATTAGTTACAAAAACAAAATTTTCAAAATATGTTTTTCAAATAACTAGTAAACAAAATCCCCAAAGATAAATCAGAGCAAACTAACATGTTTAACCAAATAACCAAACGAATAAACCACCAAAGTATCAAAGTTAAACAAATAACCCAAAGATACGACATGTTCCAAAAACAAAACATAAAAGTAAATTGTTAATGCTACAACCTCAAGAGTGGCAACATCAACCTTCATGCAATGTTTGCATTCACTCTTCATACTCTTCTTCTTCACCTTCTTCTTCTTCTTGATCTTTCCAATCATCATCTCCAGCATCTGTGGCAACACCTGCTCTAGCACTTTCAGTATCATCTGTAGCAGCACCACCATCATCTACACCACTTGGACCAGCACCTTGACTAGCACCTTGACCAGCACCTTCTCCCACAGTAAGGGAAGAAACTTGCCTTATGAACTCATTAGTCACATTCTTGAGCTTTATCCAACCTTGCACTAACTCCGCAATAGTAGTACTTTGCTTGTGTAGAAATGTCAAAAATGTGGTCTTTAGAATTGTTGGTGAAGCATTACCCAGCAGGTTAAACACATTGGCAACCAATTGGCTGTAACTGTACTTGCAAAAAGACCCGGAGAACTTGGGGTAACATCAGGGATAACATTATGAGTAACATCTTGAACTGGTAACACACCACTTGACCCTGTTTCATTAGACTTTTTCCAAGGAAGATCACACGTGTATCTCACACTCTTTGTGTTCTTCTTAGTCAAATGAGCATCAACTGCATAGTAGTCATGATTAGGAGTGTACTCATCCAAATCCTCAATAGGTATTTTTTGATCTTTCAACATTTGGAAAATCGAAAATATTGTTATATCCTTTCTTCTACCCCATGTGGCCAAATGCTTGAAAAATACTCTACCCAGATTCACTCTTTGATTCTTCCCTAGCTTGTACAATATCTCGGCTTGTTTCAAAGTGATATATTGTTCATTTGAAGTAGGGACCTGTTGGTCCCAAAGGTGGCAACAAGGGTGAAAATACAGCTAGATGGGGGGGGTGAATAGCTGTTTAAAAAATTTCGCCCTCTTTTTAAAAACTAAACCTCTAAGCTTACAAAACCTCTTGCAGTGTGTAAGAAACTGCAAGTAGAGTTGTAAAATGTACAGCGGAATATTTTGAAGATACAAGCGGTTTTGAGGAGCGGTTTTGGTGCAATTTTCTGAGCAGTTATAAAATTGAAAGTGAGGTTTGACAATGTTAACTCCAAACACAATTTCATAATAAAGGATAACTACAATAAAGATCAAACAGAGATAAAGATAAATAATTAGTAATCACAAGAAAATAAATGCATAAATTAAGAACACAATATTTGGAGTGGTTCAATCATTATACGATCTACGTCCACTACCAAGATGGTTAGTCTTGGATTTTCAAGAGTGATTTTACTATTGAGTATGAGAGATTACAAGTTACAAAGATCGATACTCAAATCTAAAATCTATTCTATGAAGATTGAATCCTAGACTATAACCAGTGTATCTCAAATGAATAATCTATGTGATTAAACAAGTGAGGTGTGTGTGTGAGAACAAGATCAAGGCTCTTTAAATCTTTGAGATGGAGAGCACAATGATTCTTGATGTGATAAGGCTTGATTTCTGGGCTGGGATATATTTCTTGAAGGTTGAAGATAAAGATTCAAAGGGTTGAATAATTTCTGGGCAGAACTTCAGCTTCTTATGAACTCACAGCAAATCAATTTCTCAAAAAATCTTCAAATGGTGAAGATTGGGGGTATTTATACCCAAGTATCCAAGATATAGCCATTGGACACAGCTGTTGTAAGGACAGTACTTGATGCTTTCCCATTGGTCCACATCAACCACTTTTGCCCGTAGGAACTGTTCTTGCAGATAAAGCTGATCAGACCTCAGCTGTAATCAAGGTGGTTAGGACATCTGTCACTTTTTCAAGATCCTTGCAGATCTTGTCTGAAAAGTATTCACGTGACAAGATATGGTGGTTGACATTTGATGTTGTCGACGTGGATTCCAACGGTCAAATGTGGTTCACTTCAACTCTCAATCATTGGGGCAGTTCTGATGTGGAGCAGTTCAGACATGAGAGGTTTCACCAGTGATGAGGATCCATGAGTGCAGTTTGCACACTAGAGTTCATAAGCGATTTCAGACTAAGGTTTTCATCAGGCAATTAGCTAGGAGTGGTTCTGCCAAGCGGTTTGATGAAGCGGTTTTGAAACATTTGAACTGCACCCTCAGATCCAATGAGTCTTGTGCCAGTCTTCAAGGCTAAATTTAACCTATTCTATAAAATGGACTTAGCTAAAAAATTGAAGTCTAAGCTTCATTACATAGGGTCCTAAAGTCCTTAGAATAGACAGGAGGTTATGGGATCAATCAAATCTAAGCTAAAATAGGAGGGTTAAAATATGCATACCCAACAATCTCCCCCTATTTGATTGATGCCATTACCTACTACAGCAAAAGCAAACATTGTACTTGGTAAAAACATATCCATAGGAATAAACATGGTAAGTCATGTCCCAAGTCAATGCACACACTGGCTTAAGCTATAGATTTCTATACTATTGAAAGATTGGAAATTACAATTTGAAAAGTATAGAAATGCATTCAGTGCACTTGAAAAATATTAGTTTGAGTATAAAGTGCAGTTTAAACTGAATGTTTAAACATCATTTCAAAAGAGTGATTTTAAGTTGAAAAATATTTGAATGAGGTTTAAGACCATAAGCGGTTTCATTGTTCTACAAACAAGTAGTTTGATATGAACAAGGTTTTGGAACCATGATGCAATATCCATTAATTCCTTAAGCAGTTACAGATTACAAGGAATGAAAGAAAATTACAGGGTTACAAACAAAAGACAAAATAAGTTGGACAAAGATAATTCAAGGAGAGTGCGATCTAACTTACAAAAAGGAGTTCAAAAATTACAAGGAGTTGTGGTTACTGCCGAGGCGGTTTATTGACTTCATGCTCAGCTCCACTTGGTCCAGCTCTTGATTGATCAGGGGCCATTGCCTTCCTCAATCTTCTCACTTCTTCAGCAGTTTTGGTGAGGGTAGATTCAAGCTTCTTCAAGGCATTCACAGAATGGGCAGAAGTGGAATTGGTAGCACTAACCGCTTTGGTGTTTTCCACCAGATTTTCTTTGATAGAATCAAGCTGAACATGGAGGGAAGAATAAAGGGAATTGAAGATGGTATGAACTTCCTCTTGAACAGCTAAGGTTTGGGTCTGTACTGCTTGCTCCATTGGCTCAAGGTCCATAGATACCTTCAAGGAAGATTTGAGCTCAGAGATTGTTGAGCCAAGTTTAGAGTTGAATCCTTCCCTGAGGTTGTCCAAGCGGTCATTGAATTCATCTTAAATTTCGTTTAGCTTGGCCTTCACTTCTCCTGCAATGGTATCAAGATTGACCTTAGAATCTACTTTGAATATGTCAATCTGTTCCAACACTTCTTCACGCAAAGAGTCCAGAGCGGTTTGAGTTTCAGCGGTTTGGCTTTGCCCTGGTCTTGAGTTTAGAATAGTGAGAAATTTTGAACTAAGTTTCCAAGATCCTTCTCAATGGCTTTACAAATCTATTCACCAAGCTAATTAAGGATCTTGTTCAGCTCAGCAAGGGATGCCTTATCTCCCAAGGCTTTGAGCATTCCTTCTTCCAAAGATTTCTGAAAGGCATTGAAACAAGCTTCACCAGCGATTTTAACAGTTGAAGCAGTCTCATCAAGGGAAGCGATTGAAGAAGATGGAATTGCTGTAGATCTCTCCCCCTTAATGGCATCAAGCAATGAAGAATTAAGAGTAGCCATCTCAAGGGATTGAGAATCTACCTTGGCTTGGAGGGAGCGGTTGGACTAAAAAAGGGAGGCATTAGAGGCGGTTAGCTTGATGATGTGGCCCTGATTGATGATGAGTTGGCCTTTAATGAGGTTAAGGGTCTGAAGGATTTGGGAGTAGTCTGTTGGAGGGGCAGTTGAGTTGGAGGTGGTTTGGAATGTTGGAGGCGGTTGGAAGTGGGTATTTTCAGGGGCGGTTTGGGATTGGATATTTTCAGGAGCGATTTGGGTTTGAGGAGGGATATTTGGAGGAGGGGATTTTTGTCTAAGGGGTGAGTTTTGAGGAGTTAAGGATTTGGCAGGGGAGTGGGATCTGGAGTGATTTAGGTTAGGGGAATTTGTTGGGGTTGGATCTTCCCTAACAGATTTGGAAGTAGCATGTCCAGCTGATGGTTTGGATTGCCATGGTTGGTATGCATTGGATTGAGGAGGGGTTTGGTTTGAGTGTTGGGAATTTATTGATTAGGAGTGTTGGGGTGAATGATGTGTGGATTGGGAGGATAAAGGTGAAAGGAATTTTCTGGGGGGAAGGTGAATTTTTGAGGGGTGAAGGGGAATTTCTGAGAGGGGATGGAGAAGGTGAAGGTTGAATAGGTCTTCCCTTTTTGGAATTCTTCTTTGCAGGCATCTTTCTCCTTTTCTTGGGTTTCTCCCCTGAATAGGTGCATCTCTTTGAGGAGGAGGAATTTTGGACTTGGATTTGGAAGGAGATTGGGCAGGAGATATATAAGGGGATTGGACTGGGGAATGGATTGGGGATTGGACAGGTGAATCACGGGAGGATAGAGGTGGTTGAGTTTCAGATTGCGGTTGAGGTTGGGAAGTGGTTCCATCTTCAAAAAATTTTCCCTTGGCATTTCTTCCCTCTTCTTGTTCCTTGGCAAATCTATCAATCTTCTCTTGGAGGAACTGCATTTGTTCCTCTACAGTCATCCCAGCCATATCATCTCTAGCTTTCTTGGCTCTAGAAACCAAGTTGGGAATATTAGGATCTTCAGCCTCTTCTTCATCATCATCTTCATCAACCAAATTCATTGGTTTCTGCTTCTCTTTCTTACTTGGACCAGCTCCATCATCAGCTGCACGCGGTTTGGAAGCAGGAGCGGTCTTGGGCTTCTTGGGGAGCGGTTCAGCTCTAACAGAAGGCTTCCTAGACCGCTTTGCACCCTTAGCTTGAGGAGCGGTTGTGGGATCCTTAAGCTCATAAGGCTCTTTCTTGGGATAAGTGTCTGCATCATACAAGGATTTGTAGAGTGCATCCCCATTGGCATTCTGAAAGAGTGGCAGGTGAGCAAGCCTAGGGATTCATCAGAACAGTCAACCATCAATTCAGGAGTCTTATTGGTAATCTCCTCCAGTTGGCCAAAATCCATTAAGAGTGTGGTCAAGATCCTGCAGAAGGGTCTCCATCTCTGCTCTTCTCCTCTCCTCTTAGATTGATATGTCTCAACACTGTCCCTTATCTCCTTGTAGAGGATTATTGGCCAATGCAGCATAATCTCCATAAGAATTGCTGAACTATACATCCATTGTTGGGATATGAAATTATTATGATTACCAGTCTTGCCACAGACTGATCTCCCAACCAGGTAACCTATGTGGCTCATCAGTTCACCAAAACCTTTCCTTGGGATCTTCTTGAATTTTCCAACCATAGTCTTCTCTTTAGCGGTTTGGAAGGCAGCATTGTCTTGAATTACTTGATCCACTTCTACAGGAGATCCACCAACCTTGAACTTGAAAATTCTTATTATATCAATGAAATTCTGCTGCTTGGTGAAGAGGGGCAGGATGCCAGATACTCTCAACTTCCTAAGCAGTTCCCTTCCTAGAGCACCTGTATTTAGCTCAGCCTTATTAACTTTCCACCCAGGTAGGAAGGTAGTAGGATCCTATAAAATAAAACATTAAGTGTTACATATATTGGTGTATTCACAGTTCACAAGCGGTTTGAGCACCAAGCGATTTAGCATTGGTGCGGTTTTGAAAATGAAGCATTTCAAACCCCAAGTGAACATATGAATACTAAAGAAAATGAGGTGTTGAGAACAAAAATTACTAGTACGTGGCATTGTAATCCAAACTTATCCCACACATGCAAGCAGTGCTTAGAGAGGAAGTTCTTGGTTTCCAGCCTATATACTTAATAAAGTCTTCAAAAATTAAGAAAGGAATTTTAGATAGCATGCGGTTTCAAAGGAGTTTGTAAAGCGGTTCCAACATGCGGTTTAGCTTTAGAAGGAGCATGCGGTTTTGAAATATGAAAGGTGAAGCGGTTTATAATCCAAGCGGTTTCAAAACATAGTGAAATCCATAATTTATGAAAAAGTCCAAAATTTTTCTAAGTATGGAAAAACACTATTCAGAATCAAGGCATCCAAAACATATGAATTTTCATGAAAAACAATGAGTTTCATGAAGAACACGTATGAACAGTCATGAACACCAAGAACAGAGATTAACAAAAACTTAACCAAAATCAACAAAAAGCATATCAAAATGATCACATTAGGAAGGGGTTTAACAATATATCATTAAAATTTCAACCTTTACCCAGAATCATCAAGAAAATCAAGAAAAGCTTAAATGGGTTTTCGAAGTATGAAAACTGAAAATCTCTAAATCAGCAGTCAAATCGTGCATTCATCATGAAATAAACTACAGAAACAGAATCTATGCATGAATCCGAGCATATCCCAACAAAAATCATCAAAAATGAGCAACAAACAAGAACAAAATCAACCAAAATGAACTTGAAGAATGCGAAAAGCTTTTGAGTTCAACAATGGCAGATTTGAAGAGATTTAAAGGATTAGGGTTAGAAGTTGTTTACCAAATCCAAGATAGGTTTCTTGGGAGCCCTTGCTACAGTAGAGGCTCTTTGTCTCTTTGATGTTGAAGTCATTTTGATTAAGGTTTGAAAAATGGAGTTTTTGTAAGTTTTAGAGAGAGAAAGATAAGTTGGTAGAAGGTATGGTTGCAGAGGGTTTGGGAATGAAAAAAGTTTGAGTTTCACCAAACCTTGCTTATATAGGTGAAGGGGGTAGGCAGCAATGTTCAGAAAATAATGATTGAAATAACAAATTGTTGCACCCTTTCACCTCCTGCACTTTTCTCTATGACGGCTGACATGAGGGTTTTTAATGCTCATGTCCCCTTAGCATTAAATGCTTTTAAATTTTGAAATAAACGTGGGAAAACATTTGCAAAAATACCCTTATGTCCAAATACGGACTAAAAAAATAAATAAAAGGAATTTGAACATTTTTTTTTAAATATAGTTAAGAAATAAATCGACATAATTTACTCATATGTTGAAACGCGGTTTTGATCCAAGCGGTCAGACTGCATCAAGTGGTTGGCAATGGTAGTTGGATGCAGGCGGTTTTGACTGCTTGCGGTTTAGGTGTATGCGGTTTCAACAGAGGCGGTTTGAATCCTCAATAGGAATTTCAACCTATACTCAACACACAAGTTAGCAAATAAAAAGTATGGAATCATTTAAGTTCAATCATACCCATTTCTACTCTAAGGAATGAAAACCTCTTGGAGTCAAGAGCTTTGGTGAGGATATCAGCAATCTGGTTGTCTGTCCCCACGTACTCTAAATGGATATTCCTCTTCTCCACAAGTTCTTTGAGGAAATAATACTTGATATCAATATGCTTGGTCTTGGAATACATGACAGGGTTGTTAGAGACTGAAATTGTTGAAGTGTTGTCACACATGATAGGACAATTTCCTTCTTCAATTCCATAGTCCACCAACCTATTGCTTCATCCGTGAGGATTTGATGACAACAACTTCCAGCAGCAATATACTCAGCCTCTGTGGTTGACACTAAAACTGAAGCTTGCTTCTTGCTGGACCAAGCAACTAGTCTATTCCCGAGGAAATGACAAGTACCACTAGTGCTCTTCCTGTCAATAAAACAAGCTGCATAATCTGCATCTGAATAACCTACAAGATCGAAGTTTGAATCTTTGAAATACCAAAGTCCAAGGTTAGTGGTTCCAGATAAATAGCGGATTATACGCTTGACTGCAATCAAATGTGCTTCTCTAGGATCTGCTTGATAGCGTGCACATACACAGACACTAAACATGATATCGGGCCTACTAGCAGTTAAATAAAGTAATGAGTCGATCATACCTCGATATAGGGTTTGATCAACCTTCTTACCTTTTAGATCTTTATCTAGCTTATTGCCGGTGGCCATTGGAGTATCATATGCTTTAGCATTTTCTAATCCAAACTTCTTTATTAACTCCTTGGTGTACTTGGCTTGGATGAGGAAAATACCTTCTTCGCATTGCTTGATTTGAAGCCTGAGGAAGAAAGTTAATTATCCCATCATGCTCATCTCAAACTTGCTTTTCATTAGCTTCTCGAAACGCTTAAAAAGTAACTCATTAGTAGAACCAAAAATGATATCATCAACATATATTTGAACAAGTAAAGTATGATCATTGTATTTGGCAATAAAAAGAGTTGTATCAATTTTACCGCGTTTAAATCCTTTTTCTAGTAAAAATTTAGAAAGAGTCTCATACCATGCCCTTGGAGCTTGCTTAAGTTCATACAAAGCTTTCTGGAGTTTGTAGACATGATTTGGAAATTTGGAGTCTTCAAATCCAGGCGGTTGGGCAACATACACGGTCTCTTGCAGTTCACCGTTGAGGAAAGCACTCTTCACTTCCATTTGATATAACTTGAAATGCTTGCAAGAGGCGTAGGCTAAGAAGATTCTGATAGCTTCCAATCTTGCAACTGGAGCAACGGTTTCATCATAATCGATTCCTTCTTCTTGCCTATATTCTTGTGCAACCAACCTTGCTTTATTCCTAGTGATGCTTCCATTCTCGTCCATCTTATTCCTAAACACCCACTTAGTTCCTATCACTCCTTGATTCTGAGTTCTAGGCACCAAAGTCCAGACCTTGCATCTTTCAAACTGGTTGAGTTCTTCTTGTATAGCAACGACTCAACTGGAATCTTGGAGTGCTTCATCAATCTTCTTGGGTTCAACTTGAGATAATAAGGAAGTATGCTCATCATAATTTGATCTTCTTGTTTGAACACCGAAAAATAGATCACCAATCACATTAGAGAGAGGGTGACTGCTGACTTCACGAACCTCCGGGGGTAAGTCTGGTTGGACTGTGGTTTGCTGAAGATCTTCAATTGGAACATCTTTAGATCCTTCAGCGAAGTCATGGAAGGTAAGTTGACGAAGTGGTTCAATAAGATGGATGGGGGAATTCTCAACTTCATCTTCCATTGGAGTTGCATCTGGAGTAGGAACTTCAGGTGCGGTTTCAAAAGTGCGGTTTGAGGGAATTTCAGTTGAGGGTGCTGGATTTTGCGATTGAGGTTCAGGTGCGGTTCTAGAGGGTTCACCTGTATCATGATGCTCAGCAAAATCATCAGCAACATTTGGAGCCAAATCTGGCTCAAGGAGAGAATGCTCATCGAAAGTAACATGGACAGACTCAACTATCTTTAAACTAGTTTTATTGAAAATACGAAAAGCTTTTGAATGTTTAGCATACCCAACAAAAATACCTTTGTTGGCCTTGGCTCCGAATTTACCTCTATTTTCTCTTCCGTTGTAGAGGATAAAGCATTTGCACCCGAAGATCTTGAAGAAAGCAATGTTGGGGATTCTTCCTCGCCAAAGCTCATATGGAGTCTTGTTATAGGTTTTGTTGATGAGGGAGCGGTTTTGAGTGAAGCATGCTGTGTTGATTGCTTCAGCCCAAAAATACTAAGGCAGCTTGACTTCAGATATCATTGTCTTTCGAGTCTCAATCAACGTCCTGTTCTTCCTTTCCACAACCCCATTTTGTTGTGGAACACCAGCAGTTGAGAAATTGTAATCAATCCCATGGTCATCACAATACTGAGCAACACCATTGTTCTTAAATTTTGTTCCATTATCTAATCGAACACTAACGATGTCGTCTTCTTTCTGATTTTGGAGCCATCTAAAAAGTGCGGTGAGAATATCATAGCAATCATCTTTGGAAATCATCATCTCAACCCACGTATATCTTGAATAATCATCCACCACCACTAAAGTATATCTACTTCCTCCAATGCTGGCAGTGGTTACGGGTCCAAACAAATCTATGTGAAGCAGTTGTAAGCATCTTGAAGTTGATGGAGCGGTCTTGCTGGTGAAAGACGAAGCAGATTGCTTACCAAGCTCGCATGCACTGCATTTCTCAGGATGTTGGTCAGCTACTTTGGGTAAACCACGAAAGAGGTTTTCCCTACCAATCTTTACAAGATACTTAAAGTTCAAGTGACTCA
This sequence comes from Adenophora triphylla var. japonica, assembly GCA_022495995.1. NCBI lineage: Eukaryota > Viridiplantae > Streptophyta > Magnoliopsida > Asterales > Campanulaceae > Adenophora > Adenophora triphylla. The sequence continues at coordinate 111,198 of JAFEMH010001436.1, forward strand.
ACCTCTTGTGCCATAGCAACCTATTTTCGCTCACATTTTTGGCTACAAAATAGAGATTAGTAATACTATATGCAGAATCTAGATCAATAATGTAAATATTACTCTTACGAATCCCTGTGAGTAGGGTGACTCTGGAAATGCTATCTTTGATAAAGCAATTTGATGACGTGAAGTTGCAAAGCATTCCTTTGTCGCAGAATTGAGAAATTGAAAGGAGGTTGTGCTTGAGTCCTTCAACAAGAGAAACCTTCTCATTGGTTAGGTTTCCTCTCCTTATTACACCATACCCAATGGTCTTGCCTTTGTTGTTGTCACCAAAGGTTACAGACGGACCTCTTGCTTCAATGACATCTTCGAGTAATGATCTATCTCCAGTCATATGTCTTGAGCATCCACTGTCAAGATACAATTCATTATCCTTGGAGTGACCAGCCATTAAGCAGAGGACCTGAAATGTAAACATTAAGAACGAGGTCCCCCTTTATTCCTTGGGTCCTAAAGTTAGCAACCCTTCACGACCCACACCTGTTTGACAGAAGGAGGTTTACTCTTCCTGACATTGGATGTGAACCGTAAAAGGCATTCTGCAGCCTTGTGACCTAAACCATCACACACAGAGCATTTATAAAATCTACAAGCATCATGAGGTTTCACTAACTCCAAACTCTTCTTAGGAGTTGCATGCGGTTTGGGAGGCGCGATTTCAGCCTTAACAAAGGGAACTGGCTTTGATTTGACCACGTATTTTCTAGGAACACTCTTCTTGCTTTTGAACGCAGGAGGAGCGGTCGAAGAAGAGGCGCGGTCAGCCTTGCAGTTGCCAGCACCACCTGTTCCACCAGAAGCGGTTGGAGCAGGGATACGGCTAACTCCATAAGCCATTTCCTCTGAAGCTACACTCTCAGAATCCTTTGTCTTCATCTGAGAGTTCTTCCCATATTGCTTCTTTGGGTAGACATAATTAAAATTTTGTTGTCCTTTACCCTTAGCATTAGCATGCTTCCCCTTAGGAATTTCTTTAGTTAGTCTTAAAATTTCCTCATCCTTTTCACATCAGGATGCACACTTCTCCTCTTCACCAGATCCAAATCCAAGACCATCTTTAATTCTACTGGGTACTTGGGAATATATAATTTGATCCATGGTGACTTTTGACTTTGTCCACCCATCAATGATCCTTTGAAGATCGAGTTTCTGGGCAACTAGGTCATCATTTTGGAGTTGAAGTGCAGCAACCTTAGTTTCAAGGATGCGGTTTTGGTCAGAAAGAGGAGTCATGCTTTTGATTTAGTCCTTAAGATTTGAAATTTCAGACCTCATCATAGTTTCCTCTGAAGCTACACTCTCAAAACCTTTTGAGAGAGAAAATACGGGTTCGGAGGTCAGGTTACGTGTTGGGAAGAACCGAGAGTTCACCCAACACGCCTCGTCCGCAGACGAGTCTTTCAATTAAACATCCAAGAAAATCCAAAAGTGTGTGCAAGTGTTGTCAATGAACAAATGTGGTAAATATGCATTTTATTAATATGAATCGAGGCTTACAACTCGTGAGCCCATTATTTAGGGAGGCCACATCCCTGCTACAACAATCTAAAACAGATTACAAGAGAAAAGGTTTCTGCAAATAAGTCACGATATGTCGCATGACACATGATACAGGTGACCACATATGTCGCGTGACACAGGATCACCTTGGAACAATGTGTCGCGTGACATACAGAGGCCATCTGCAGAAACTTACACTATGAACACCAGAATCAATAACAACTAACACAGATCTAATTAATTGACTAGATTAGATACGAAATACAGAAATAACGACAAATCGACCCCGGGAGTGTGGATATGGGTAGATCCACACCCCCTTGGGGTTTAAACACCAAATTCAAGCAAGTATTCAACAATAGTAGCTCAATTACACAGATTAGACAAGTTAAACAGAGAGATTGCGATTGGGATTCAGTAATCTAGACAGATAGAGTCTGATTACTGAATCCTAACAGAAGTAGACAATAAAATTATGAAGAATTGAGTAGAAGGAAGAGAGAAGAGGGATTTTGAGATTCGTTACCGTTGTTGCTTCCATGAATCATGTATCAAGTTAGATACAGAACCCTTCAATTCACTGCTTCTGGTCTTGGGGTCCTGAGAGAATTGGTGCAAAGGATCTAAGTGGCTTGGTTTGAGAAAATGGGTTTGGATTAGAGGGAATTGGTTAGATTGAAGGTAGGAGAGAGAGAGAGAGAGTTGTGTTTGGGGGATTCGTTACGATGCAATTTCTGCAGAGTAACAGTAGGCTGAAGTTGGGATCCATTTCTGAGAGGGGGAGGGTCTTATTTATAGGCTGCAGTTAGTGGTCACCTTGTGTCGCACGACCATACGCAACCACTTTCCATGCCTCGATTTGTCGCGTGACACAAGGTGGCCTCAACCGTTTTTGGAGCCAAAACCAGTTTCTGGAACATTCAGGCCTAAATATCTAAAAAGTTCAAAAAGGTTTATTCCCAACAGGTCCCTTGGCATGAGTAAGGTACCAAAAGGTACTTCCTTCACGGGAAACTTATGAAATGTTTTCGGAAGTCTTGGGATAGGCCGGGAATTTACCAAAACGCCCCTTAATGCAATTTTATTACATTAAAATGCATTTAAAAGGTTGCGAATTGGATTGGCGTACTTACAGAGCCCCTCAGCAACGTCACTTTTGAAAAAAGTGGGGTTATCAATAAAATAAGACCCAATCCCAATGAGTATCAAGGGATAAGGTAACGGGCTAGAGGGTGAATCGGGGAGTCTAATGGTTGGACCTTTCTGAGAAAGGATTCCTATATATCCCTTAAGAAGGGAATCAAGCCAAATTGTAGTTCGGAATTACCAAAACTAACCACAAGCAAGAAAGGGGTAGAGATGTGTCTTCATACCTTTGCTGTGCTTACTTGTGACTTCTTGAGGGGTCGGTACTACTGCGGTTGGCTAGTAGCTGCCTTTTGTCCCAGGTTGTAGCTGCCGGAGGGTCTCATGCTGCAACTGGTATTTGCGAGTAGCTGCCGGAGGGTCTCATGCTATCGCTGTTGACGAGTTGTAGCTACCGTCATGCTGCAACTGGTCTTTTGTGGATGCCGGAGGGTCTCATACCACTTTGTTGGTGCAGGGTAGTTGCCGGAGGGTCTCACACTACTGCTGCTTCTCTTCGTGGATGCCGGAGGGACTCATACCACTTTTGTTTCTGCAAGGTAGCTGCCAGGGGACTCACGCTACTGTTGCTTCTCTTCGTGGATGCCAGAGGGACTCATACCACTTCTGCTTTTGTTGGGGATAGGTGTAGCTGCCAGGGGTCTCACGCTACTTCTTCTGCTCTGTTGGGGATAAGTGTAGCTGCCAGGGGTCTCATGCTACTTCTTTTCCTCTGTGTTGTTCTTTTGTCGGTTTTGTTGTTGGACTGTTGTTGTTGATTGTTTGCTTTTCTTTTTGTGCCCTGAGCTTTGCTTGGGAAGCCGGGGACTCTGCTTTTGTCTGTGCCTCGAGGCTACTGATCTTCTCGCTTGGTAAACCGGGGACTCTGCATTTCTGGGGAGTCGGCTTCTTTCTTTTTGCTTGGTAAGCCGGGGACTCTGCATTTCTGAGGAGTTGGCTTCCTTCGATGCTTTTTTGGGGCCGTTGATTCTGTTGCTTTTGTTTGATAAGCCGGAGACTCTGCTTTCTGGGGAGTTGGCTTCTTTCGGTGCTTTGGGGCCGTTGATTCTGTTGCTTTTGTTTGATAAGCCGGAGACTCTGCTTTCTGGGGAGTTGGCTTCTTTCGGTGCTTTGGGGCCGTTGATTCTGTTGAGCTCTGCTTGGGAGGCTATCACAGATACGAACTTTTTTTTTATTCTTCTTTTTTTTTTCGGTTTGGTCTGAGGGCCAGTCTTCGAGGTTTTGTGAGACTCAGTTGATCATTATACCTGCGAGGGAGAAACAACAACTCCAAGCGCTGCATCTAACTAAGCTATCTCGTTAGCAAAGATTAACCTATGTTAGCTTGTTTGCACGAGCCTGTCTGTTCTGGGAAGGAAATGCAATCATTGTTTTAAAAGGTCGGCTTTGTCAGGTTTGTGTATGAGGTTTTGGTACCGTTTCAGATAGGTGTGTATAGTAGGGGTCCTCTCCCGTGTATTTTCATGGGCATGTATATGAGGGTAGGAGGTGTATTATAGCAACGGCGAGTCGGACAATGCTCTGGGGTAACCACTACAGGCTTTTCCATATTGTATGCTATCAACCGATATGTGTCGCCCGACATGCTATGTCTGCTTGGCTTATTGTGTCGCACGACTGAAAGGAGCTCGTATCAGGTCCTTTTTAAAGTCGGTTCAGGCTTCATTTGCAAGCATTGTCTTCTTAGTAGAGGAAACCAGCAACCCCTATTTGGCAGATAAGTGAATTCTTTGGCCAAGACTGATACTTTTGGCTGCAATGGAGCATTATAACAAAGAGGTTGCTTCTCGGGAGTGTCAATTTCATCGGGACTTTGTTGAAATTTGGGGATTTCATCTGAGGCAACATAGAAGGGTTATTGACAAGCGATACAATATGCCGTGCATTTGGTCCTTAAAAGATTGGAGGGTCGACTGGGATTTGCTTCGGGCTGCATCCTGCTTCTGGGACTCAGAGCGTCATGTCTTTTCTTTGTCATACAATGATCTGACCCCAACCATGGAGGACTTTAGGGCATTGACGGGCTTGGGCGAGACGGCAACTGTAGCATTCCCACGGGACGGTCGGTCGGTTGTGGAGCAGTTATCGGACTTCTTGTGTCTGCCAGCGGATCAAGTGTTATTTATGATTCTGGGTGATGGGTCCATAGACTTGACTCGGATGGCTAGGTTACGCCTGTCCCGTCCTGAGCTGTTTGACCTTTCTACCTCTTTGGATATATTCATGCTGTTCACCCTGTCGGCTTACTATTTCTGCGGATATGCCGGAGTCTGCTCAAGTGCGTTGCTGGAGATTGTCAGGCAACTGAGGGGTAACCGGGGTGTAGATCTTCGTCAAATTCAATCTGGTCAAGGGGAGATGGACATTGTACCACTGTTGCTGGCTGAGACCTGCCATGGCATTGACAGGTTAGCAGGGGGATCAGACTTCATGGGAGCAGGCAGCCCCGGTTTGTTATCTTTGTGGTTCTCTGAGAGGTTACGCTTGATTGGGCCATTACCAGAGGGTCGGGTGGCAATGCGCTGGGTGACCCGGCCACGCAGGCTGCTGAGGGATATAGATGCTGACAGTTGGCAGATGAGATTGTCACGGTATGAGACTACTGATCTGAGTTTTTGGATTCCTGCCTGGAATTTACAAACCATGAGAGACATTCAGGATGGGTCAGTAGTAGTCAGGTTTCCAGGCTTCCATGTATCTTCTTTCTGTATCCCATCATTGGTGAGCAGGCAGTACAGGTACCCTCAGCAGATTGTCCAAGCTTTGAGGGAGAGGCTGATGACCGACGCTGTTCTGATGTCTGTGACCGAGCCCCATGTTATACAGTTTTTCAGCAGATCCTTTCTGGAGGATTTTCTTCCCACTCGTGTGCTTCTTCGGCAGTCCAGAGGGTTTACATTTCTGACCACAGAGTATCTGACTTGGTATGAGGAGCATCAGGGTCTTGTACAATTGGCTATAGAGGCTCGCCACCGGGAATACTTGGGAGCAGATTATCCATCCAGTTGGTCTTTCAGGGATACAGAGGCACGGGGAAACCCAGATAATGTTACCGGTGATGCTGCTGAGGACTATCAAAGACAAGAGATCCGGAGGGCTGCTTTAAGGGATGATCCAGAGGTGATGGCTCGCAGAGAAGTCTTGAGACAAGAGAGGGTTGCTAGGGCCGCCTTGAGGAAGACTGGTCTGATTGAACCGCCGACGCATGTTATTCCTGAATTGGGACGGGCTCAAACCGATTTATTCGACATTCCTAAGCCAAAGACCTCCCGGCGACCGAGGAAGAGGAAGGACAGAGGGGCGAGTTCGGGAGCAGGGACGAGTTTCTAGACACTTTTCTGAGAGATGGGAGACTATTTTTGCTTTGTGTTTTGAGAGTAGGAATTATTTGTATGGAAACTGAGTATCCTTTGATTACTTAATGCAGACGAAATAGATGTTGAAAATTTATTCCTTTTATTCGCAGCAGGCTCTTTGAGTCAAAAGCAGGCCGTGCTTGAACTCATCAACAAGAATATTAACTCAACATGAACCTTTGAAAAAGCTTTGGAACTGTAATCAAAACACTTTTTAGCCAGATAAGAGGTTTTGCAGCGATTTAGACCGAACCACAAGTGGTTGCCTACGTTCCCCTTTTGTAAGAGAACTAAGGGGCTCAGGTCTCCGTAGTTCGACTCAATCAATTTTGTGTTTAAGAAAGGGGAAGATAGAAGGGGGACATGGTGCAACCCTGTTTTTTACCTAGACCGCCCTTTTTAGGGTTTTCGGTCTAGCTGGGTATATTCTTTAGCACCGGGCGCGTCCCTTATTTTTGCATGGACTGCCTTTTGAGAGGTTTTCAGTCTCATCTGGGACAATTTTATTGCGCCTTTATTTCTCATCATTTTTTTTACTTTTTTTTATTATTTTTTTCTATTTTATTTTTTTTAGAGGGGGAAAAGACTCGATCATACATAATACCTCTGCAACTTGTCGCCGTTGATGGGGTGTAGAAATGGGTTGCCATCCAAATCTGTCAGCTGCATAGCTCCTCCGGAGAATATTTTCTTCACTAGAAACGGTCCGACCCAAACAGGTGCCCATTTGCCCAATGCACGCTCCGATTCGAGGGCTTCATCTTAAGGACCAGATCACCAACCTTGATGTCCCTGGGTTTCACTTTCTTGTCAAAGGCACGGGCCATTCTTCTCTGGTACGCCCGGTTATGCTCTATGGCTTTTAGTCTGCGTTCGTCTAACAGAGCTAATTCATTGTATCGACTTTGGAGCCATTCAATCTCATTCACCTCATTTTCGAGAAAAACCCTGAGGGATGGAATCTCTAATTCAATGGGCATGACAGCCTCCATTCCGTAAGTCAGAGCGTATGGAGTTGCACCGGTGGCAGTCTGAATTGAAGTGCGGTAGCTCCATAATGCTAAATGCAACTTCTCTGGCCAGTATCGCCCTCGTTCGGCCATTTTCTTTATGATTCTTTCCAAGTTCTTATTGGCAGCTTCAACAAAGACCATTCGTGCCTCAAGCTGGCCCGTATGGTGAAGATTTATGGCATTTGACCCTGTATTCAGTGAGTAACTGATCAGTTTCTCCTTCGAAATGGGTTCCATTGTCAGAAATAATCTCATTTGGGACTCCGTAGCGGCAGAAGATCTGTTCCTTTATGAAGCGAGCGACCTTCTTGGCTGTGAGCACTTTGTAAGACGCAGCTTCTACCCACTTTGTGAAGTAATCTACCGCAACCAATACAAACGAATGTCCATTGCTTTCGGGCGGAGTTATTTTCCCAATGACATCAATCCCCCATGTTGCGAAGGGCCACGGAGTTGTCATACAATATAGGTCATGAGGAGGGATGTGGTTCAGGTTGGAGAACCACTGGCATTTATCACAAGTCCGCACAAACCGGATGCACCGTCTCCATAGTAATCCGAGTAACCCAGCCTGATGATGCTATGCATAAGGGATCGAGCGTTCATATGAGGTCCGCAGGCACCGTTATGAACATTTTCCATTACTCTTTGGGCCTTTTCTTTGCTGATACAGAGTAGGAGTGGGCAACCTTCCCTTTTCTTCCATAACTCATTGCCAAGTATGACGTACTGTGCTGATAGTCTCTTTAGAGCTTGCAAGCTTTTGGCATGAACACCTTTTAAGTCTCCTTCTTTGTCAACAGGGAAGGATGCTTCGCCATGCTTGAGATATTGAAAGATCTGGTTGTACCACGGCTCACTAACGGTTTCGATCTCAATTTCGCAACAATATGCAGGATTTTCTCGCCTACCGACCCTGAACGGTTTGATCGACTTTCCTTCTGGGATTTCTACCAAAGAGGCCAGAGTCTCTAGGGCATCGGCAAATCTGTTCTTGTCTCGCGGCAGAACTGAATGACACTTCCCTGAACTGACCGACGAGTTCTGCAATGTAAGCATGGTACTTCTGGAGACATGGATCTATAATTTTCCATTTGTTGGCAGCCTGATTGATTATCAATTGGGAATCACCGAACACTTCTAACTCTTCCACATGTCGCTCGAGGGCAGCCTCTAGACCAGCTATGCAAGCTTCGTACTCGGCGGCATTGTTAGTAAACGAGAAGTTCAGCTTGATAGCTATGGGGGTATGCATGTCGTTCGGATCTACTAGTACCATCCCGATGCCATTACCTCTTTTGTTCGCTGCTCCATCAAAGAATAACTGTCACCGGTTGCCGCTTTCTATAGCAAGAATCCCCTCGTCTGGAAATTGGAGATCTGGTCCTCGGGCTTCTGTACTGGGGAAGTCAGCCAACTGATCCGCCAAAGCCTGTCCTTTGATTGATTTCCGGATCACATACTTGATATCAAACTCAGCTAAAAAGAAGGTCCATTTGCCCAATCTCGTGGAGATGTTACCTCTGTCACCTTGGAACAGTATCTCGATTGGGTCAATCTTGGAGACTAGATGTACGGTGTGGGATAGCATATAGTGCTTTAGCTTTCCGACCACCTGCACTGTAGCCGCGCATGTCTCTCGAGGGCAAAGTAATTCAACTCACTACCTTGGAATTTGCGGCTAACGAAATAAATGGCATTCTCAATCTTTGAATCCTTCTTCTCTTGTGCTAGCATAGCCCCAATGGCCGTGGTTCGTGACCGTCAAATATAGCAAGAAAGGCTTGCTCCCGTGAGGCGGACAAAGAATGGGAGGATTGACAAGGTAAGCTTTGATCCTCTCGAAAGCCGCTTGGCATTCCTCGTTCCAAACCACTTCCCCGATTCTTCTTTAGTAGCTTGAAGATCGGCTCACACATGGAGGTCAGCGGTTGACGAATCCGTCGATGTACTGTAGATCGACCCATGAATCTCTTTTACCTCTGAGACAGCTTCGGGCGGCTTCATCTCGACGATTGCTTTAACCTTTCTCGGGATCTACTTCGATGCCGCGTTCTCGTGACCATATACCCCAGACTTTACCTCGAATAACCCCAAAGGTGCACTTGGCCGGATTTAGTCTCATGGAGTGCTCTCAAAGTCTCGTTGAAGAATTTCCTCAAATCAATGAAATGTCAGTCCATCTCGACCCTTTCTGAGTGAATAATCATATCATCTACATACACTTCAATCTCCTTGTGGATCATGTCGTGAAACAGGTAGTGACGGCTCTCTCGATAGGTAGCCCCAAAGATTCTTCACCAAACGACATTACCGTGTAACAATAAGTACCCCATGGAGTTGTAAACGCCGTCTTGTCCCGATCTTCCTCACCATTTTGATCTGATTGTAACCCGCGAAACCATCAACGAAGGACTTGACCTCGAAGTTTGCGGTTGCATCTACTAGCATATCAATGTTGGGCAAAGGGAAGTCATCTTTGGGACTAGCCTTATTGAGATCTCTAAATCTACGCAGATTCGAACTTTTCCGTTTGCTTTCGTGACAGTTACAATGTTTGCCAACCAAGTCGGATATTCAATTACTTTGATGAAGCCCACCCGTAGGAGTTTTTCAATTTCTTCTTTCACCCGCAAGGACCACTCAGTTTTATCCGCCTCAACTTCGCTGATCGGCTTAATTTCTCGGATCTAGAGGAATCCGGTGCTCTACGATAGAAGTATCCACTGTGCATACCTTTGTAGGACCAAGCAAAGACGTCCATATATTCTTTAAGCAATTCAATCAGTGGCAACCCGTTCATCTTCGGAGAAGAAGCTACCGATCTGCGTTTCTTTGGGTTCTTCTACTGCTCCTGTGTTCACCGTTGTCAATACCTCGTCGGCGGCTTGGGCCCGCCTTTCCTTTTGACCGCAAACTCCGCTTTGAATCATTTTCTAAAATTTGCTCGTCTATTAAGTCTCGCATCATCTTCAATTGAATTAGGCTTAATTATTTTTAAATCTTGATGATTATTTTTTGTTAAGCTGTTCAATTTTTAGATTTGCAATCACGGGATACTCAGAAAGGTCAACCATTTTATTCAAAGCATAGGGAAAGACAGTGTTTACAACTCGAAGACGGTCTTCTGTCGTGAGGACATCAGACCGATCGGAAGACTCGAATTCAATAACAAGAGATTCAGGAGACCGACTCAAGACACGAGGAACAAATTTAGACTCGGAGGGACAAGGACGAGGCTTGAGCCCAAGCTTTCCAATCATAGTCTCCCGTAGGCGACCGGTCCTCGGAACGAAGTCCAATTCTCAGAATCTGCCTTCTCTCGCAATAGCTTCCAACCCGTTTAGCTCCACAACCGGCTCCTCTTCGAATTCTAACATAGCCACTACCTCGCTATCGGAGGAGAAGTCTATCAAATCATTCGGCTCCTTAGTCAACAACCACCCTTCCCGTAGGTACTTCGTCAAAAGCATATCATTCCCTGTGCTCGATGCCCTCGCTCTTTAAACAAATCCGCCAAATCACCATCAATATCCACAGAAGTCAAGCACTGCGGATCTTGCATATTGTGGGTTCGCCCAAAGCAAGCTTTTCAAATCGGTTCATCCGATCGTGCCCCTAGAAATGGTAGTCGTTCTCGTGAGTGGTGGTCACACATGGCCTTTTGGGCAAGCTTATCAAACATTTCCTTCACCGGACTTTGGGCTAGCAAATCTCCTGATTGTCCTCATTCTTTCTTCCATTTGGCTCAACTTGCTTCGGGCAAACAAACATATCTCCATCCTCTTTGACAAAATGCTTGTTCAAAGACCAATCAGACGGCGCATCTCGGGCCTCTTGTACCTCTTACCACTCGCCGAGGTCATCTTTTCTTTGAAAGCTTCGGCCTTGTCATACGCCTTATCTTCTCTAGTCACGCCATACCCCAGGCCTTGCTTGTTTCTCTTGGCTTCGGCAACACAAGCCTACACGGTCCCTCGTTGGCGTTTTCCCCCTGCATCAGTGGATATAGCTCATACCTCTCAAAGATTTTCAAAACAGGGGGAATCTTGTCTGAATATGTTGTCAGATCTATGGTACAGACCTGCCCTTTAGGTTTCTCTATTATGAATCCACTGAGCATCGAATTTTCCTGGTCGAGCTTGATTTCCATTACTGGTAAGGTGTTGGTGCTGGTTTCCCCGATCGTAACGCTGTCACCATAAATGGTCGTCAGCACTCCTTCTTGCACAAATTTTAAACATCTGGTGAAGAGTGGAGGCTACCGCTCCAATTTCGTGAATCCAGTCCGCCCAATAGCCGAGAATGTGACCGAATGTCGATAACTTGAAATTCTACCATCATCTCCTTGCCTCCAAACATCAAATTCGTAGAGACTATCCCCAACACCGCCCTAGATGTCGAATCGTAGGCCTTTATGGTTTGGTTGGCTGCTTTAAGATTCTGCGCATTGATGTCTAACATACTCATCCTTTTAGCAGGAGCACATTCATACCGACTCCATTATCTACCAATACATGGGAATCCGCCGTCCTTCCAAGTGGCACCGTGATGTGTAGAGACTCATTATGCTTCGCACCATAAGCAAAGTCAAGATCTGTAAAAGTAATGATGTTCCCATACCGTGCGCCCCAATCGCTGACAGCTTGTCCGGGGGTGGCGTTGACAGACACTTTCGTTTTGGACAAAGCTTCTTCCAACTTTAATTTGTGAGGGTAGGAGGATGTGAGTAAAGACCATAAGGAGATATCGGCTTGTGTCCTCTTTAACTGCGTTAGGATCGAGTCTTCCTGGACTTCTTCATCTCCTGCCAGTCTGTAAGGATTCTGAGAGGTCTGAGGGTTAGAGACCGCAACTGCCTTACCTTTCCCGGACGGATCTGAATTATTCACTCCCAACATTCTCCCTGAACGAGTCAACAGATTAACTTCTTGATATTTCTCAACCACAAAACCTTTACTGGCCTCTTTGAGCTCTGCTAGCGTAATTGGAACAGGACGAGTGCTGTATGGCCACGCCGCCTGCCTTATTTCATTTATGGACAAAGGCGCCACTGCATTAGCCGCTATCCTGAGTTCCTCCAAGGAGATTGGAGAATCTCTAGGAACCATGGATGATATAGTGTTGGCAACCACATGCTCTTCATAATCGTCATAATCAGCAGTATTATACAGATCATCAAGATACAAAACATAGCAGAAATTATCTTTCATTTCATCAGAAAATGGGATTACATCAGTCACAATCTCGTTACAACAACCACTATCACTTTCATCTATTGACTTCCCAAATTCTATTACATTAACAAAATAGTCTTGCCCGAAGTCGATAAGATTCACGTTGTTACTTGGCAGAGGATTGCTGACCACATTCGGGCGAGGAGATTTCTCAATCTTCTTGTCATCCACCAAACCTTGAATTATCTTTTTAAGGGTTATGCAGAATTTGTGGTGTGCCCCGGGAACTGGTGAAATCGGCGGTATTTGCTAGCATCCATATGGGGATTAGGACGAGCAGACTATAATTCTCCAACGCTTGATCATACCCCTGCACAAGCAATCCGTTAAAAACTTCCTCTCGTAGACATGCCTAAATCATCAAATCTCTACGCGGCTTAGCCGGAATCTCACCGCATTCTCGCACATTATTACCTCCTCTCTGTAGATTGTTGATACCGTTGTCTTTGGCCACATCTCTTCCTCTTGGCGCCATTGCGAAACAGGGTTGGGTGCTCAGTATCGGTAGCCTCCACTACTTCCACCACCGGCATTTGCATTCGGGGTTTGATTGAACAATCTGCTTTCACTTCTAGCTCCCATTCCCACCATTTCTCGTAGATCCGGGTACCAACCTTTTCCGATGGCTTCCCCGAGCACAAAGCTTAACACACGACAAGAAGATGTCCTTTTGGTCCTGGAGGGTATCGGCTCACGATAACTCATTAAGCTTCGCGTTCCACCGTTTGTAGAATTCTCGTAATTGACTCATCGGCCTTCCGGATAGTCCCCACTAAATCATCCCGAGTGGTACGCCACTCCAAATTGCCCTTGTACTTCTCCAAGAAGGTTTCGTTATCCGGATCCATGTGGAGCGACATTCTTGCTTTCAAAGCCAAAACCATGTGAGCGCCGATCCTTTCAAAGTCAGATGGAAGTGGGATGCCATAAACTCAAAGTGTATAAATTTCATCGTCTCCCATTGTCATAACATAAGTATCTATATGAGTTTTTGGGCAAGCGGTACCATCGAAGTCCATTTTGGGCATTTTGAACTTGTGCGGCAAAGGTGTTACAGGCAGATCCACAACCTTAAGACCACTAGAACCCACTCTGCTAATTTTTCGATCTCGTCACAGATCTCGCTTTCAACAAGGCCGTCACTTCCGGCGCCAATCCCGGAATCCGGGGGTATAGCGGGAGCCACCGTTGATGAAGGCACTGGGAAGTCTCGAATTAGGTCCAATGGGTAAAGTCACGATGGGAGACCAAAGGTACTGGGAATTCCAATATTACTATCCAACAAGCTGACCGAGCTAGGGATCCTGTTCCCATACATATCATAACCGTTAAACTGCACACCGGGGTTCTGGGAACTGTACTGCGTTGATTGACCTCTGAATTGACCAAGAGTAGAGAGTCCTGTACTGCTGCATGGGTCGGAATACGGAGTGGACCCATATAAATGCTGAGTGAGGGGAGAACACACTGCGGGCTGAGGGATACTGCCTTGGGTCTGAAACTGCTGATAGCTTGAAACACTGTCTTGACAAATTTGATACCTGAAAGCCGATATTGACCATTCTGGAAACTGTCGGGATATACTCTGATTGGGGCGCGGGGCATAGCTTGCTGGAGGAGGCATCGCATTGTAACTGGGCTGGGTAGGCTGAGCAGGTGAAGCGGACCCGATCTCATTGTGACTGTCTTCTGTGATCTCCTCATAGGAACCGTCCTCCCGATGAAGTACTGCAATCCCTTTGGCTCTCATGGCCTCCACAAAGCGGTTATGAGCTTCTTCTTCACGGGCCTTGGCATTCTGAGCCAATAGACAGGCCTCACGTTCTCGGGCTAGAGCAGCTTTCAACTTCACCCTCAATTCCTCTGTGGTCATATCATTCAAACTTGGCTGACCCATAGTCACCGAGCCTCCACGGATCGAAAGCGTAAAAATACATCTCCGTTCCCGGCCATCTCTGATTCTGCACCAACTGAAACTGCTTGAACACGAACCAAACGAGCTCCGGGGACAGATGAGCGGGTCCAACTCGCCGTAGCTGCAGGGGTAGAGACGGGTTTATAAGGTGTTGAAGGGAAAACTTTTTTTTAGGAACGGGAGAGGGAAAGGAACGGGACAGACTCGCACAAACAATCTTATTTATCTTCAAGTATAAATTAGTGTTTTAAATCCTAAATATGGTTGGGAAAGGAGAAGCCTTTATTTATTCTAACTATACCTCGGGGAAGCCTAGGGACACAATGTTCAAATTACATTAAATGCCTTGCTTTGAAATATATAATAGGTAATGATACCTAACCAAATCCTAACATCATTATGGAACGGAGAGGTTGTCCAAATTTCTGGGGAAATTTGGGCAGCATAACGGGTCTTTTCGAAGAATTTCGAAGAAAAATCCGGCATGACCTCTCGTCGGTGCACGTTGACAATGCGGCATGATCTCTCGTTTAGAACATGCCACGGGAGTGACATGTCCTCACGTGAAATCATGTTGCATTTGGCAACATGCCCACAAGATGCGAGGTTTTGGGGGAAGATATAAGGACCTACGATATGTTTCAAAAACAATTCATTTTATTGTAATGAAAACATTGTACCAAAAACCAACCATGGGTAAGGTTTAAGTGTGGTGCCACCTATAACGCACTAGGGGGTTAGGTTTGATATTAGGCGCTCAAGCGTAGGCGACGTACATCACCGTCCGCGATGCCGTCAATCGCACCCGAGGGTTCTAAGTCTAAGTGATGTAGTGTGCGGATGACTATATTCTTTTATTTACAAAAAAACAAGATTTTTTTTATTTATATTTTTTTTTTATTTTGAAAAGAAAGAAAACACACACACACCCTCACAGGAGATACAGGAAACAACAATCAACTGAGCCACACTTGATTCAAGGGACTGCCCTCAAACCACACCTTCTGAGAATCTGTTCAGTGGCCACTACTTGTCGCGTGACACAGGACATCAAGAGACAAAAGACGTCGCACGTCCTGGGTGGTCACTGAACCAGTTACTCTGCAATTACCAAATCAGCCCCTGCCTCTCCATGGCAAGGATACAACAAGAATATCTAATGCACAACATAGTGGCCACAAAGCATATAAGGCTCACAAGTTTCATAATCAACAAAATGCATGAACCACAAATGATTGTCAAAGATGCACACAAGAATGGATGTATTGGATGTCTAATTTAATGAAATCTTGACCCACTCAACATTTGAAAAACAGGTTTTCAAAGTCAATAGTCCCCAGTGGAGTCGCCACTGAATGTGCGCTCGCCGAAAATTCGGGATTTTCGAGAATGAAGGAGTCGCCACGCCGTTTTTGAGAGGAAACATTGAGAACCTTTTTTTTAGAGAGAAAATATGGGTTCGGAGGTCAGTTTACGTGTTGGGAAGAACCGAGAGTTCACCCAACACGCCTCGTCAGTAGACGAGTCTTTCAATTAAACATCCAACCAAAATCCAAAAGTGTGTGCAAGTGTTGACAATGAACAAATGTGGTAAACAAAAATTTTATTAATATGAATCGAGATTTACAACTCGTGAGCCCATTATTTAGGGAGGCCACATCCTTGCTATAACAATCTAAAACAGATTACAAGAGAAAAGGGTTTCTGCAGACAGGCACGATATGTCGCATGACACATGATACCAGTGACCACATATGTCGCGTGACACAGGATCACCTTGGAACAATGTGTCGCGTGACATACAGACCATCTGCAGAAACTTACACTATGAACACCAGAATCAACAATTATTAACACAGATCTAATTAATTGATTAGATTGGATACGAAATACAGAAACAACAACAAATCGACCCCGGGAGTGTGGATATGGATAGATACACACCCCTTGGGGTTCAAACACCAAGTTCAAGCAAATATTCAACAATAGCAATTCAATTACACAGATCAAACGACTTAAACAGAGAGATTATATTGAGATTCGAATCTAGACAGACGGAGTCTCGACATAATCCTAACAGGAATAAATAGTAGAATTATAGAGAATTGAGTTAAAGGAAGAGAGAAGAGGGAGTTTGAGATTCGTTACCCTTGATGCTTCCACGAATCCTGTATCAAGTTAGATACAGAACCCTTCAATACACTGCTTCCCGGGTCTTGAGGTCCTGAGAGAATTGGTACAAAGGGGTTCAAGTAGCTTGGTTTGAGAGGGGGGTTTGAATTGCAGGGAATTGGTTAGATTGGAGGTAGGAGAGAGAGAGAATTGTGTTTGGGGGCTTCGTTACGATGCAATTTCTGCAGAGTAACAGTAGGCTGAAGTTGGGATCCCTTTCTTAGAGGGGGAGGGTCTTATTTATAGGCTGCAGTTAGTGGTCACCTTGTGTCGCATGACTATACGTAACCACTTTCCATGCCTCAACTTGTCGCGTGACACAAGGTGGCCTCACCCGTTTTTGGCGCCAAAACCAGTTTCTGGAACATTTAGGCCTAAATACCCAAAAGGTCCAAAAAGGTTTATTCCCAACAAGTCCCTTTGCATGAGTAAGGTACCAAAAGGTACTTCCTTCACGGGAAACTTATGAAATGTTTTCGGAAGTCTCGGGATCGGCCGGGAATTTACCAAAACGCCCCTCAATGGAATTTTATTACGTAAAAATGCATCTAAAAGGTTGCGAATTGGATTGGCATACTTACAGTTACCTACTGTTTATAATATCAACATTTTATCTACTGAACAAACTCAAGTATTTCTGAAGAGCCTAAAATACTTCTATAAAATTTCAAAATATTCTCAAAAGATTTCACAACTAGTGGATAAGTTGGATAAGCCAACAAGTCCCTTAAAACCTACGGAAAGCTTGGAGTACTAGACCAACCTAGTACCCCCAAATAAATTGTCTGGGCTATTATGAGCCATTACATAACCGAATAAACAAAAAAGAAATTGTTTTTATTACCCTTCCTTCCAAAACTACTTAAAACATTCTCATTGTTCAAACATCTTGGCTCGCTGCCGCTGGTGGTGCAGTTGTCTCCTTCTCTTGATTCTTCTCTTCAACTTGAGTCACCACTATGGTACCCAAAACTTTGTTGGCATCATCAACCAGTTTGGCAATAGCTTCGAGGGCCGGTGAATTCACCTCCTCCCCATCCATCGGTTCACCAATGAAGTCTTCTAGAGTTTTCTTCTCTTCCTCCAAATCCCAATTTGGAGCCAGCCCATTCTTGAACTCCTCCATGAGTTGAATTCTAGCCTCCAACAGTGTCTTGGTTGCATTAAACTTGAAATCTTCCTTTGCTGCTTCAAGTTCCTTCACATGAGCCTCGTTTTCCCTCACTTTCTCAGTACAAACATCTGCCAACTCCTTTCTCAAAGTCCCAATGGCTTTCTTCAGTTTCTCTACCTCACCAGCATTTATTTTGGCTTCTTTCTTCAGTTTCTCTACCTCATCAGCACTATTTTTGGCTTCTTTCTTTGATTCCTCAGCCTCATGACTGCATCTAGCCTCTTTGATTTTCAAAACATTGATTTGGTCCATAATAGGACCCATCATCTCCAAACCCTGCGTAAGAGAAGTATTAGTACTTTGCAAATTCTTTGGTATAAGGTTCAAAATTTTCTTGTTTTACCTTGGCAACAAAATCTCTCATCAAAACACCAAACTTCTCTCTCATCTTTTCCACATTCAAAACATCACTCACATCCGTGGCTTCAGCCTCCATCAGTTTCCTTTTATTTGTTTCATCCTTCTTCTTGGATGCATTTACTTCAGAACTGGATGCCATAGACTTGGGAGTTGGGGGCTTGCTATATTTCTTTACAAATTCTCTTTGCTTTAGCATCAAAGTAGGTCCGCAAAGACTCACATTGGTCTTAGAACGAGTAGCTGCAATAAAGGACATAGAATTAGAACAACTTGAATGATTAGAATAATTTGAAGATAGGCAAAAACTTTAAGATGTTAATCAAACCTGTAGACATCTTGATAGAACCTGGCAAAGACTCTTCTGGGTTAACTTCTTCTTCCAAACCCTCAACCTTTTCTGCGAAAAACAGGACAGGGAATGCTTTGAAAGACCTAACAAGTGGATCCAACTCGAAAATCTTCTTCACGTTCTCTTCTGTCTCTTCTTGTTCTGAAAAAAGCACGCACAATTTGGCAACTTCTACAAAGGAAAGTTTAAGTTGGTTAAGATTAGGTGGGCAAAGATTTTAAGAATGTGTGAAATCAAAGGAAATTTCCCCTAATTTTCCCCTACCTTGGGACCTCCACTTCGAAATTACACCAGCCTCTTGACATAGGCTATCTTTCCTAGCAAAGAAAAACTTGTTTCTCCATCCTCTATCGGCAGGGTCATTGTTGGAATTCAAGATGGGATCACCAACACTCTTAACTCTAAAGCAATACCTCCCAAGACCAAATCTCCTTATATCGGTAGTATAAGCAAATTCTTCTAGACCCACATTCAAACCAGTTTCCTCCTTCAACCTAACTAGGGTTTGTAAACACCTCCAACCTTGAGGCATAATCTGGGCATAGTTAAGTTTGGCAGAAGTAAAGAACCTAGTAATTAAGTCCGGAAAAGAGAATTTTAGATCAATGATGAAAGGGTATTCTGGGAAACACACCCATTCAGGGAAATAACACTCGGAGGTTAAGTTGGGATCGGTGAAGAAAACAGTTTCGGATGGCAGTGCGTGATTCTTCTTAATGATTTCCAGATCTGCCTCAGAAATCAAGCACTTTTCCTTATCAGGTTCTTTCAACAGATTTTGGGTTTGGAAACCCTCAGGATGACCTTCATCACTCTCGATTATGCTTAACTTCTTTCTTCCCATTTTTTACAACTTGAAAAAATTATCAACAAGAAATTGAGAAGGGAACGAAGAACTCAACAGAAATTTTACTTGTTTTTCTTCTCGCGTTCCTCCTTGATTTCTCTCCAAAGAAAATCCTTTCGTTAAAGATTTTCTGTGAAAGGGAGTGTTGGGGAAGAAGGATTCTAATTTATTGAGAGAGGTTGTAAACGGTTGGAAGTCTAAAGAACCATCTTGACCTTTGCCTTGGAAATACACAAAACCGTCTCATCAAACCTTTTTCATTAAAAACCGCCGTACACTCTATCCATTTTTGGCAAACTTTTTAAATTTTTATCTCTTTATATTCTTTATTTTAAAATTCAAAAAGTTTGGGGACAATTGTTAGGCCCTACATTTTCAGTCAACTTGTTTTCAACTTGCACATAACATCTTGGTACTAACAACTTGAGTTCTCCTACTACATCTTGATCATCTTGCAGGTTGAATTATGGTTACATTAAACCCTACTTTTCAGGGAACGTGCCAACGAATTAGGAGACTGATTCAACGTCATTTCTTCATCAAAATATCCAGTAAACGGACCACTCTCTCCTCCATCAACAATGTGGCGAGAATATCTCAACAAGCTCAACTTATTTCCGAGATTCTAGGCCTGTTATTATCCTTGTATTTTAGCCGTTATTAGAGGTATAAAAGGGGGATAACACCTTTATTTTGCACACACAATCTCACTAGCATAAGCTCCCTTACATACGCTCTTAATTTTGTACTCAAACTCGATCATTAATATATCTTTTGGTCAAAGCAGGTTCCTAAACCTTTCGGGGTTTTGTGCCGGCGAACAAGTTGTTCAAGGGCTTTCCCTAGTCAACAAATTTCTTGTGTTTATTTCTATTTTATCCGATAATCATTGTACTCTGATTCTTATCTCTTTTGTCATTTTTCTTGTCATTGGTTGTACTTGTTGAAATTTGACCAAAACACAAGAAAAATTTAATCAATACTCTTACTAAATTTGATAGATGTAGATCATCGATCAAGATTAAAATAAACGGACCAGACAGATCGAGTGCGAGCTGAATTGTTATACAGTCCGCATGTATTGTATCCATATATCTCACCCGACATTCTATCCAGGAAGCTCATAATTCAGACCACCCATCTATTTTTTCCAATCTCCACACACAGTGTACATACATCCGCCATGGAAGCACAACCAAAGCCAACATGGCCTGAACTTCTAGGAAGCAACAACTGGGAATCCCTTCTTGACCCACTCAATCTCGATCTCCGCAACCTCATTCTCCGGTGCGGTGACTTCTGTCAAGCCACCTACGACTCCTTCAATAACGACCAGAATTCCAAGTACTGCGGCAGCAGCCGCTACGGCAAGCATGAGTTCTTCAACAAAGTCATGCTTGAAGGAGCTTCCAATTACCAAGTCTCCGCTTTCCTCTATGCCACTGCCAAGGTAAGCGTCCATGAAGCCTTCCTCCTCCACTCCATGTCCCGAGATTCTTGGGATCGTGAGTCCAATTGGATTGGCTACATCGCCACCACCACTGATGAAGTTAGCAGAGAATTGGGCCGGCGTGAAATCTATGTTGTTCTTCGAGGGACAACTCGTAATTACGAATGGATTAATGTGTTTAATCCTAAACTTGAGTCCGCAGAATCGCTCTTACAACCCAAATCGTTGACAGAAGTGGCAGAATCAGAACTGGAGCCTGTTGTAGAGCCGATTCTACAACAAGAAGATTTGGCAAAGGAGGAGCATAAAGATGGACACAAATTCAACGTCTTTTCTTGCTTTAAGGGTGATGCGTCGGATTCAAGCGATGATGAAGATGAAAGGGTGCCCAAAGTTATGCACGGTTGGTTGAATATCTACACTGCTGACGATCCGAATTCGTCTTTCACAAAACAGAGTGCAAGAACACAGCTGCAGACTTTTATCAAACAGTTGGTGGACAAGTACAAAGACGAGGAACTAAGCATAACCCTCACCGGCCACAGCCTAGGCGCAAGCCTATCAATTCTAGCAGCATTCGATCTAGCCGAAAACGGCATAAACTCTATCCCAATTTCCGCCATTGTATTCGGTTCACCACAAGTGGGTAACAAAGCTTTCAACGAAAGACTGAAGCAATTTTCAAACGTCAAGATCTTACACGTCCGTAACAAAATTGACCTGATCCCACTATACCCAAGTGGGGTTTTGGGATACGTTTATTCCGGAACGGAGCTGTTCATCGATACACGGAAGTCGCCGAGCTTGAAGGAATCGAGGAATCCTAGCGACTGGCATAACTTGCAGGCGATGTTGCATGTGGTGGCGGGATGGAATGGGGACGAAGGGGAATTTGAGTTGAAGGTGAAGAGGAGCTTGGCGTTGGTGAATAAATCGAGTGAGTTCTTAAAAGAGGAGTGTTTGATTCCAGGGTCATGGTGGGTTGAGAAGAATAAGGGAATGGTTTTGGATGAAAATGGCGAGTGGGTTATGGCGCCGCCGGCGGAGGAGGATATTCCGGTGCCAGAGTATTGACTTGACTTGTGTTTTAAGTTTGGCTTTGCCGGCCTTCTGGTTGTGATTTGAGTGGTTAGAGTGTTTTCCTTATCCTCTTTAGCTTTTTTTTTTTTTTTTTTTTTAAATCTCCATAATTTATGTTATCCCAAGAAATATTATAAACATCCGTTTTTTCGTAACATTTGAAGAAAAATGGGGTTTCTGCTCAAAAGGATGGTCTAATAGTAAAAGTTAAATCTCACACCAATATATGTTAAGGTTTGATTCCTCTAATTGCCTACCGACTCAAACATCGTAAAATAAAGGTATTTCAAAGATGTTGAGTTTGAGGTCTTATAAGTTTGCGCCCAGCTTGAAGCGTTGGACGAAGAATCAAACCATTCTGAGGCCAGAGGAGTTGGCACTTCCATGCGGGCTATAAGGCACGACCGTGCTCGTGCATTGGCCAAATCCAAAGATTTGAACAAGCTGGCACGACAATGCTTGAAGAAGCACACGACCATGCACTTGTTTTACGAATGTAGCCAATCTTGAAAAGCATGTTTCAAGGCCGTGCAAAATTGCAAGGCACAACCGTGCCAGCGTGTGTTCAAGTTGGATTGGGCCCATCAATTGGTAGGTTTAGGAAAATTCTGCATGGAAGGGACTATAATTACTCCCCTTTCCTCTAGAGTTGTTCGGTAGTAATTTTTGTAGTCTAAATACTCATTTGTATCAGTTCAATTTGCTTATACTCCCTCCGTCCCACGTGAATGTGGACTAACTTTTTGGGTGTGAGAATTAAGGAAAAGTGATGTAAGAAAGAGATAAAGTTAAATGTTGTGAGTATGAAAAATTAAATAGGAGAGAGAATGAGTGGAAGGAATAGTGAGGAGAGAGAATGTTGTGAGTGTAAAAGTGAAGTAGGAGAGAGAATGAGTAGGTGGAATAGTGAATATTCTTTGCCATTTTGGGAAGTTTGCATTCACTTGAGACGGACCAAAATAGAAATAAGTTTGCATTCACGTGGGACGGAGGGAGTATGTTTCTCTCTCTAAGGTGCACATTTGTTATTTGTCCTAGTGATTTAGGAATCGTTCACATAGTTGATACCTATAATCTGTATTTTGGATTTGTTCATATTAATAATATATGTTCTTCGTCTGTCTGTAGACGTAACCAATTTGGTGAACCATGTAAATCTGAGTGTTACTTATGTGATTTTGTTCGTTATTATCTAACATATTCTCTGCCTGTTCTAACAAGCTGGCATCAGAGATTTCTAGTTCATAACCGTATGGGGATTTTACAAGAGAAGATGGATTTCAGGATAGACACAACGATCTAAAAGTTCAATGGGAAGAATAGTTTCAACTTATGGAAGATCAAGATAAAAGCTTTGTTGAGACACATGGGCATGTGGGCTCCAGTGGTGCTGCAATCAAGGATAATAAATATCCAAAGGGAAAGGTAGAGACTGCTCCCACATTCGAAGAAAGTTCGGAGAAGGTGGCGCAAGCAACAACAAACTAAATCGCTTTAGATGATAAGGCCCGTTCTAAAATCATCATGTGTCTTGATGATTAGATCATGGCAGATGCCGCTGATTATGATACTAGTAGTGCTTTGTGGCCAAAGTTAGAGAGTATGTTCCTTACGAAGACTCTGGCCAACAAGCTGTACATGAAGCAAAAGTTATTCGCTCTCCGAATTTCTTAAGGTACGCCTAATAAGAATCATCTAAATCGATTTACCACTTTATTATTTGAACTGTGTAATATTGAGGCTAAAAATGAATGATGAATATGCTGCTTTAATTCTGCTGGTTTTTTACCACTATTATACGAGGAATTTGTTGATTCATCTTTTAATGATAAGGATACAATTAATCTGGAGAGAGTAAAAAATTCTCTGAAAATCAGAGAGTTGCGCTGATATGTGAGTGGTATACATAAGTACAGGTAGATGGTGACGATATTTATATGGCTAATGGTTCTTTTTGCTTGGGGGTTGGCATTGGTCCCATAAAGTGCGGACTTCTGGTGGTAAGTTGTGTACATTGAATAAGGTTAGGCATGTTCCAAGAGTATCAAAGATTATGATATCACTTATTCGACTGGACAAGACAGGATACAATTTTAATGGTGAAGGTAGAGCTCTAAATGTGTACGAGGGTTCAAAAGTGATTCTGAAAGGGGTAAAACGAGGTTCCTTGTACGTCCTCCAAGGTTTCACGTTTTTTGGCTCGAGTGTCAGGAATCGTACCACAAAGTCTATGAAAAAGACACATCAGATGGAAACATGTTGTATGGCTTCTCCTTGGAGTATTGTTAGATAACAAGTGAAGTTCCTCTAGATGAGAGTGGACTAGTCAAGCCAGAGTTGGAAGGTCGACACATATAGTTCGAATCTGTTAAGGAGAAAGGGGAGATGACTCGAGTATCATATGCTAGTGCAACACTAGCTCTATATCTGGGAAGTGAAGAGAGAATCAAAGAAAGGCCGTTGGGTACCACTGGGATTTTGCTGATATTATAACTTCATCTGTTTTGGTTTTCAAAATCTAAAGTCGTTTGGATTTGCTACTTCTGAATATTTGTTAATTGCCCGTTAGGGCAATTTTGAGTGCCACCTAATGCACATCTGGGTGTTCGTAGGAACACGTATGGTTGTCCACTAAGACAAGTCTGTATCCTCGTTGGGTCAAGTTTGGTGTACACAATTGAGGCAAGAGGGAGGAGTATATTCTGATTATAGATTTGGTAAATTTAAAGTCAAGGCGGATTTTTTTTGGGTTTGATGCCTTTGAAGTTGGAGATGTTTAGCTCGAAGCGTTAGATAAATAATCGAAGCCATCTGAGGCCAAAAGAATTGGCACAACCGTGTAAGCTATAAGGTATGCCCGAGCATTGGCCAAATCCGGAACTTTGAACAAGGTATGACATGGTAGGGTTTCATGTGCATGATCATACACTATTTTACGAATGTGGCCAATCTTGAAAAGCAAGTTGTACGACCGTGCATAATTGCAAGGCACAACCGTTCCAGCGTGCTTTCAAGTTGGGTCGGGCCTATCAACTAGAAGGGTTTAAGAAAATCCTGCAGATCAAGGATTAGGAACTTTGCATACTCTCCTTTCTCCTATAGTTGTTCAATAGTAATTTCTGTAGTCTAAATACTTATCTGTTCATGTTCATTGAAGGTTTGATACGATGTCAAGAAAAATGAGAAATTAAAAATATAATAAAAAAAATTAACCCAAGTTAATTTTATTTTTGTTCACTTTACAATTAATCATCTTTAATAAGAAGTCATTAAAAGCTTCAAAATATCATTCAATTATAAGTTTTAAAATAATAGTTTCTTGTGCAATTTATATAAACATGATCATATTTGTACAATTTCAGAATTACAATTCATAGGTAACAGTTACTAAAAAAATAAAGTTTTAGTACCAAAATAATTTGGGTAGACCAACATGAATCAAAATATGTAATCGTGAAAAAAATTGTAAGAAAAATAAAGTTAAAAGAAGAAATATGTAGAAATAAAATTTAGAAAATGAAAAGGAGAGAAGAAAAAGAGAAAAATAGTGATAATAAAAAGAATAAATATATAATATATAAGGAAAATGAGTAAAAAAGGAAAAAAAAGAACAATAAATAAATAAAGCTACCCCTATCACCGACATAAATTTTTGTCTTCCACTTCGGCCTTTTCAACGCCATAATTTCATTCAACCCAAGTACACTCAAATAATTTTCAATCACCCTTATCCAATTATGCTTGGTCCTTCCCCTACCCCTCACCATTTTATCACTTCTTCACTATTTGAGCCTCCTAACCAGTGTATCACTCGGTATCCGTCTCACATGATCAAATCACCTTAGACGATTCTCCCTCATTTTATCTTCAAAAGGTGCAATTCTTACATTACCCCTGATCATTTCATTCGTTAAACGATCCTTTTCTTTTATGCCCACACATGCATCGTAGCATACACATCTCTGCCAGATGCATCTTATGAACGCGATAATGTTTCACGATCCAACATTCAGTGTCAAAAAGCAGTATCAACATTAATTGTCGTGTAATATAATTTTTTCTTTAATTTATGGGGCATGCTGGGATCACATAGTAAACCTCACATCTCCATCTAATTCTCCATCATTTTGGATAATAGATCTAAGATAGCAAAAAAAGTTAGCAGCTTTGACAATTTTCCCATCAAATGTGATCACTCCTGTCTTCTGCATCCAACTCTGTAAACTTACAATTCAAATATTCAGTCTTGCTTCTAATCAGTTTTGGATGCATTGTTCCGTAGTGATTTGTTTTTTTAACGATTTTAAAAGAGTCGCTACCATTATTTTTTAAAAGGAAAAACAATAGAAAAACATTTTAATTTAAAAAATCTAGGTTCATGGGTCTTGTTAAGAAGTGGAAAGATGTTAGGCACCCATCTCGTCTTGTACATTAGGACCGATTTTTCTAATATGTGTGTGTTTAAAAGACTCTTTTTGTTATTTATTTAACGAAAAAATTAGCCACTTGATGGAAAAGCTAGCAAATTTTGTTATGCCTGACTTTAAATGTCGATCGGATGTTGAAGAACAGATACAGGACCTCGTTAGTCGTCGATTTTCTTCATCTTATTCATTGGTGATGTGTAGGATCCCAAAGAGAGTGGTCTATTGAGATAAATTTTAGTAGCGGACTTTACTTTAGGTGGGGAGTTTTAATGGTCTTTACTTTAAAAGCTTTTGGCTTTATTCGAGCATAATGACTTTAAGGAGAGCGAGGGATTTTTGCACCTTTTCTGTATGCAAAAATATGAAAAGTGTAGTGAGAGTGAGAGTGTGAGTAAGGAGTGTAAGTGGGGAGGCTTGTGTGAATAATGTGTTTTTTATGAAAATATCGTGCGTCTCAAAGAGGTGAAGTATGCTCTATTTATAGGTGAAGGGAGCCAAGTGGTTAGCTAACTTCAAGGTAAGTTGCGTCCGTGTTCTTAGATTAATTGGGGACCAAGTTTAGGGTTTTGGGATAACCCAAACAACAAAAATATGCCAAAATAACAAACTGCCGCTCCCACTGACTAGACGGGCTGACTGAGGTGGCCGTCCTGCCAGGCGAGAAGTATCTGGGTGGCAACCTAGTAGAGTCATATGTTTTTGACGTTTCTTACCTCATGTGCCTCCCAAATGCTGGTGGATGCACCAAGAGGGGTATGCAGAAGCTAACATTCACTAAGTGTGGGGTGTTGTTCGTTCGAAACCTAACGGTTTATTTTATATCCGCAAGCGCACGGGCTATTGTAATATAGCGGGTGCAAGTACGAGTCGATCCCACAGAGACAGGATTTACTTAAGGGATATTTTTGTCTTTAGAAAATATAGAAAGGATTGGGGGTAGATAAAATTTGTTTTAGAATAATAGAGAGAGCATAAACAGAAAATACTTTAATTGAAATCTTATAAAAACGAAGCATTCTCGGGATTGGAAATTATACACATAATCTTATTCATCAAATTGTCATTGTCTTAGAAATAAAAGTTTTTCATAAAAAGCAAGGATGGTATGTTAGGCCTACGCTATTTCGGGCTAAGACAATAGCGTTTGTATTCTTCACTAATTATGTCCTAACTGTTTGAGAAATCCGTTTATGTTTGCCCCCGCCCTGTCACAAACGGGCATTCCGGCTTATCTCTAGCTGACCATAATTAGTAAGAATCCATTAAGGATGGAAGTCAACATACTTTCCATTAAAGGAACATCCCTAGGCCATTGAACTACTCTCGTGATCAATGAACCTAGTTTCTTTATATGGTTCCGTCAATCGAGATTCTCCGCTAGGTACTTCTCTCAATTGACTGAATCATACAAATTGGATATCGCCAAAATGTAAGGCATTTAGAGAATAATATAAAGAGATTGTTTTAGATGAAGAAAGAAGACAAGACTAAACATTTTTTAATGATGAATAAGCATGCTTTTGAGTTTCCAACCCCAAGAATATGGGATTACTCACAAGCCATTAATGACATAAAAGCATAAATAGAGATTGAGTAAGAAAGACTTATGATTGCTGAGAATGATGCTTCACTTTTATTGCTTTTCCTCCAAAGGGATTCCAAGAACAAATAATGACTTTGATCTTCAAACTTCTTTGGATAATTGTTGTTACAAATCTTTGTATCTTCTCTCTATCTAATATCAGTAGTTTCTCTCTAAGAATTCGTATCTAAGACTGATTACAAGGGTCCTATTTATAAATGGAAGGAGACTCTTCAATTGGGTGCCATCAAAAGGTGCCTTTACATCTGCAGTCACGACTTGCACGGCCGTGTCAAGGATTTTGCACGGCCGTGTCCTCTTTGGCGCCAGATTTGGATTTGAATTTGAAGACTTGCACGGCCGCTCCAGATATAGCTGCACGGCCGCTCCAAGGTTAGCACGGCCAGTCCTTTCGCTGCTCGGCCACTCCATGGGCCAAGATGGCCGGCCATGGCCTAAGTTGCACGACCGCTCCTGGTTTTGCTGCACGGCCACTCCGACTGGTTTTCAGCTTGGAGTGCTTATTTGCTTGGTGTTCCTTCATCTTTTTGGACCAAGATGTCCATGTATCCTTTGTATATATAAAATGACCCTAAAACCTGTCTAAAATGTATAAAACATACCAAAAACGTAAAATCTAATAAAATAACAAAAGTAAGTAAAAAGTACTAAAAACTAAATGAAAAGTGATGATTTATTTATGTAAAAGTATATAAAAACTAGGATAATTGACTATATAATAGTCACTTATCAAACTCCCCCACACTTAAGCCTTTGCTTGTCCCCAAGCAAACTTAGAATGAAATACGGAGAGGGAGAAAAATACGATTGATCCCTCAGAAATAAAGTAGCAAGCCCTTAAATTGCCTCCTTAGATAATGCCTTTATCTATCTAATCATATTTTGAATACCTTTAAAAATTTATTTTAGGAAGAAAATATTTTAGGGATATTTTTAAAGAGATAAAATGCAAGACAATAACCTAATATAGCATATATAGAATTTTGACCAAGTAAAGCATGCTAGAAGGAAGAATCTTCTTGGTAGAAAAAGCTATCACTTTTCAGAGTGATTTTTTTTTTTTAGAAAAGATGAATTTTATTTCTTTAAGACGTACAAGAGAAGGTATAAACATTTATTCACAATTTAGAAGTTCCGAAGAATTGTATTACATTCTTGAATCACAAGGGTGAAGAATGGATGATGGTAGTGGAAAAATCTCGTCAAAGTCAAACAAATTTATCTTATTTTTGTACGTGTTATATTCTTGCAAAAGACCTAAGTTATTTTTGATCCTTTCAAGTAGGAGACATTGTGGTTGCGAACCCCATGTTCCTAATACTTAGATCAAGAATACTTTTTGGATATTATTTCCGTTTGGCAAGGAAGCATCGTCGCAGCGAACGCCGTGCCCCGAGTTACTTAGGAGATAATATGTTTCTTTTTGCTTTTAAGGCTTGGTGACAATTGTCACTCTTTTATCAATAAGATAGAAGTGTTTTACTTTGACTTGATTTGAAAAATGGAAGGATGGAATTTATGAAAGGGTGTGATTCAAGGGATGCAATCAAAAAGGTGCTTCTAAAAAGGGAATAAATATCTAATAAAGATAAAAAATGTACAATCTTAAAGGAATATATTCAAAATTTGCATAAATAACCAAGCATAAAAGAATTCCTTTCTAATCAAATGCATTTTCCTTGATGAGATTCTATATTGTGCTATACCAACTTATGAGGCTTTCAATTATTTCCTAAAAAGATCCCTTATACTTTTCCTTTTTATAGATTTCTAAGTGTATAGAAAATATGAGAGGAAAGGTAAAGGCATTTATACTAGGGCAAATGGCAAGCATAATGATAATGATTTTTGATCATCATAGGGATTTAATTTTTTATATACTATTATACATGCGTAAAAAAAAAATGCAACTAAGTTAAAAATTATACTAGAAAGCGATTAAATCTATCCTAGAAAGCAAGTAAAATTTAAAAACTAGAAAGCGAAAAATAAAGCGAAAAATAAAAGGATAGATTTACCCCCCCACACTTGAAATGAACATTGTCCTCAATGTTTCAAAGAACAATGCTAAATCTAGGGGGAGTAAAGAAAACTCACTCAAATGGCGTGGCTGAGGAAAGTCATCCCAATGGTTGACTCCATAGTTGTAGATGGAGTTCACTTGCCTTTGAATCGTTCCCACACGATTTTGTATATCATTCCGGAAATAATGAAATTCATTGTTGAAAGCGTCGAACCGATTCATCATTTGATTATTTTGAAGTTCGATTCGATCAAACCTATCATTGAAATCCGGTGGCAATGGATGGTTGGGTTGATGTTGCTCTCCTTCTTCTTCTTCTTCTTCCTCCTCTTGGTTTGCTTGGCTTGATTGGCCCTCCCCGTGATTCATGGAAATTGGAAAGATCCATGTTGGGTGTTGATAAGTTTGGGCAAATGGGAGGATGGGACTAGGCAAAACAATGTAGGGCGTTTTACCCGGCCCTACCAACCAATTGTACTCTCCACGTCCTCTATCTGAAATCATTTGCATTACCCGTAGGGTTGGAATATCCAACTTTGTAGAACCCGAAACCGCAACTTCATCAAGGGCACCACAAATCCAAAATGGTTAGCAAACAAAGTAACAATACCACCAATATGGATCTCTCCATTGAAAGTTGGAGAGACGATATCACTAAATAACTCAATCAAGAAATGACTCAAATTCACCTTCCTATGAGCCCTCACCATAGACCATAACAAAAACAACTCCTTCTTGTTCATTGTTCCCTTATCTTCCCTTGCAAAAACTGTACATGCATAGAATCTCAGGCATAATCCGAGAACGGGATGAATAATAGATGAGGCTTTTGCGGTTCTAGATTTAAAGGATGGAATTCCTGTTATTTGCTCCCAAAACACATTCTCCCTAAATTCTATAGGAAAATCGGTTTCAAAGTTGGTGAAAGCAAAGCCAACCCAAAATTCTATTTATGTCGAAGGAGGTAAGATGAAACTCCTCCCCACCAAGCCTAAAATACAAATGTATCAATTGGTATGGCTCCCCGGTACTTCCACAAATTTCTGTTGTAAATTCCTTCCTCATAGTGCACAAGAATTCCAAAGTAATTCTCTCGTAAGTCTTTGCATTCAACTCAAGAAAACCACCACAACCAAATCCGGTGTGGAACTTTCTTACATTTTTGTAGACATCTAGGGCTTTAAGGGCGTGAACATCCGGAAATTGGGTCGGTCTAATTCTCTTTTGACGAAGGGCGTGAATCTAGCCACTTCTAAGGCTCCCTAAACTCAATACCCAAATCATTGAGCGTTGGGTTTAGATTAGGGTAGGAGATGGTTCCTTTCGGGACCTTTTCGAACCTCTTTCAACAGCCTTTCCCTTTCCTTTCCCTCTCTCCATTGAAAGTTTTCGTAAATAACCCAAAAACTTAGCTAAAGGAAGAAGAAAGTAGATTACCCGAATCCGAGTTTGAAAAGCTTGTAATCTTGATGAACAGCCTCAAATGTCCAAGAGCTTCCTTCTTAACCTTAATCTTGAGCAATCCCTTCGAATTTTATGAAATGGGTGAAGGGTTTTGGTATTTTCGAATTGGGGTTTTAGGAGGGTTTTTGACCGATTTTGGTGGTGGAGGAGGGATTTACCGGAGAAATTTAGGAGGATCGAGGGTTGAATTGTGAGTAAAAATGGTGTAGGAGAGGGTATTTAAAGTAGATGGGGCGGAGGTTTTGAGGGAGAGAGGTTGAAGATGAAGTAATTGAGGGAGGAGGGGAAAAGCCGCGTCTTTCGACCGGAACGACGCAACTCCCCAGACGCCTTGCACGGCCGTGTCAAGGAATTTGCACGGCCGTGTCCCTTTACCGAGTCAACACGTTCCAACTCGATATGAACTGCACGGCCGCTCCAAGAAGAGCTGCACGGCCGTGCGAACCAAACTTTACCATTTTTAAGTCTTTTTTCCTATAAAACAAAGTTAACACAAACAAAAAATGATAAAAACTAAAATAAAATAAAAATAAAACACAAATAATCCATCGGTTACTATCCCGATGATGCTTGTTTTAGGTCCTTAGCTTGACCCCTTCCGGTAGTAGGAGATGCGTGATACTTGGTTGGCCTTTTGTCATTGACAACTTGCCATTGCAATCCTTCCGGGGTAATAAGAATCTTCTGCGGTAGACATTTCTTCCATCCCGACTTCTTGGGTAGAACAAGTGACCTATAGTCTTTGCACTTTCGGAAACACGAAGTGACCTCCGTCTTTGTTCTTTTTGACTTTTTCACTGCATTGTTAGCCTTAGGAAATGCGTAAATATCTAAAACATCATTGCAAATCAAAGGTTCAATATTTATGAGATCATTTTTTATTTCTTCCTTTGATTTTGTTTCCTCACCCATTAAATCTTCTTCACTAGGAATCCAATTTTCTTCGCTAGGGGTGTAGGTCTCTTCAATTGGGGTCCAATCTTCTTCACTAGGAGTATAGGCCTCTAGATAGGGATCTTCGAGAACTGGCCTATGCATACTAAATTCGACCCTTTCTTTCCCTATATTTAGGGAAAATGTGCCATTTTTCACATCTATAATTGCCCCCGCAAAGTGGCAAGAAATGGCCTTCCTAAAATGACGGGGATATAATGGTCTTCCGCCATATCCAAGATAACAAAGTTGATAGGGATGATTAAGTTCCCTACTCGACAAGGCAAATTTTCCATAATACCAACGGGGTATTGAACGGATCGGTCTGCCAATTGGAGAGTTATGGTTGTGGGTCTGAGTTCCCCTATACCAAGCTTCTCGCTAACCGATAATGGCATTATACTAACGCTTGCTCCTAAGTCAAGGACATCGTTATCTATGTTCATTCTGCCAACACAACAAGGAATGGTGAATGTACCTGATCCTTTAATTTTGGAGGGTCTTTATTTTGCAAAACGGCGCTTACCTCCTCCGCTAACATAACATTCTCATTCTCTTCTAGCCTTTCTTTTTCAAAAATTAATTTTTTCAAAGGTTTAACGGCTAAAGGCATATCTTCATCTTTTCTAAAATAAGGAATGTTAACATTAATGGCATCTAGGTTATCAAGGAATTCATCATAATCCTTGCCTTTTTCTCTAGGGGATTCTCGTCCCCAAACTAGTCTCAATCATCTGAGGGATTGGACTATGATTATTTCTAGGGCATTCATTTTTCTTTTCTTGCTCATCCCTAGTTTTTACTACATTAACTTGCTCATTTGGCCTTTGAGGTTGACCGAAGACTCCCTTGTGGTCTATTCAATGGGGTAGCCTGTTGAGCTTGTTGGGTTTCTAGCATCTTATTATGCGCTGCCAAGTTATCAAACCTAGCATTTAGCAATTTAAAACATTCCCTAAATTCATTATTGATCTTTTCTTGGGAATTTTTATTTTCCACTACAAAATCCATTATAAGATCTAATTTAGATTTAGGGGGAAAGGTACTTGCATTGTTGTTAAAATTCTTAGGTGCAAATCCCGGAGGTTGTGTAGATGATTGTGGGTTAAGAACGTTGTTATTCTTATAGGAAAAATTGGGGTGATTCCTCCATTCGGGATTGTATGTATTAGAATACATCCCCCTTTTTGCCCAAAAGAATTAACGAAGTTCACTTGATCGTTAGAAGTAACGTCAAGTAACTCACAAGCTATCCGTACTATGTGAGTTAGACCCACATAGTTCGCATAACACATTTACACTAGCAATGGGGTTGACATTAAGATTTTCAAACTTTTTCAAAAGCATGTCAACTTTAGAGGAGAGAAGAGTAACCGCATCAACATTATATTTACCGGCGTACCTTGTTGCCGCTCCTCTCGCTTGACCATTGGTAATGGTTCAATGCAATGTTTTCGATAAGGTCGTATGCCTCATCGACTCCTTTGCTCATCAATGCTCCTCCCGCAATGCGCATCAATGGTCTCTCTTGTTTTGAAAATGAGACCGTTGTAGAAGGTGTGAACAATCAACCACTTTTCAAGCCCGTGGTGGGGGCACATTCGAGAAGTTCCTTGAACCGTTCCCATGCGTCATACAAAGTCTCACTATCTCGTTTGACAAGTTAGTGATCTTTGTTCGTATCTCGGCGCCTTGCTTGGCGGGAAAAATCGACCAAGGAATGCTTCTTGAATTTGGTCCCATGTTGTTAATGAATTCGGGGACCGAATTCAACCATTGTTTCGCCTTATCCTTAAGAGAGAAAGGAAAAAGGCGCATCCGGATTGCTTCCACCGTAACACCTTGAATACGTGTAGTATCACAATATTCAAGGAATGTTTGGATGTGTAGATGGGGATCTTCGAAGGCAAGGCCGCCGTATTGGTTATTCATAACCATGTGCAATAATTGCGGCTTTATCTCGAAGTTTGCCGCTCCGACATTCGGCACAACAATAGGGATCTAGTTCCCGGCACTTGGGTTAACAAAGTCCCGTAGGGTCCTAGCAGGTGTTTGCGGTTCTCCGTCCATGTGTTTTTGTAGAGTTTCTCTAAATCTTCTTAATCTTTCGTGAAAGCTTCTTTCGGGTTTCGGATCAAAGTTGTCAACAAATGTCCGAGAACGTTTCATAAACTACAAGAAAACACTTGAAGAAAAAAATTAAACATAATGTATTATAGGACAAGAAAGCAAAATAGTAAAAATAAAACAAAAACTAAAAATTTTGTAGTAAAGACAAAAATAAAAAGTAAACCGTTGTCCCGGCAACGGCGCCAAAAACTTTGTTCTGGTCGAAACCTAACGGCTTATTTTATATCCGCAAGCGCACGGGCTATTGTAATATAGCGGGTGCAAGTACGAGTCGATCCCACAGAGACGGTTTACTTAAGGGATATTTTTGTCTTTAGAAAATATAGAAAGGATTGGGGGTAGATAAAATTTGTTTTAGAATAATAGAGAGAGCATAAATGTAAAATACTTTAATTGAAATCTTATAAAAACGAAGCATTCTCGGGATTGGAAATTATACACGTAATCTTATTCATCAAATTGTCATTGTCTTAGAAATAAAAGGTTTTCATAAAAAGCAAGGATGGTATGTTAGGCCTACGCTATTTCGGGCTAAGACAATAGCGTTTGTATTCTTCACTAATTATGTCCTAACCGTTTGAGAAATCCGTTTATGTTTGCCCCCGCCCGTCACAAACGGGCATTCCGGCTTATCTCTAGCTGACCATAATTAGTAAGAATCCATTAAGGACGGAAGTCAACATACTTTCCATTAAAGGAACATCCCTAGGACATTGAACTACTCTCGTGATCAATGAACCTAGTTTCTTTATATGGTTCCGTCAATCGAGATTCTCCGCTAGGTACTTCTCTCAATTGACTGAATCATACAAATTGGATATCGCCAAAATGTAAGGCATTTAGAGAATAATATAAAGAGATTGTTTTAGATAAAGAAAGAAGACAAGACTAAACATTTTTTAATGATGAATAAGCATGCTTTTGAGTTTCCAACCCCAAGAATATGGGGGATTACTCACAAGCCATTAATGACATAAAAGCATAAATAGAGATTGAGTAAGAAAGACTTATGATTGCTGAGAATGATGCTTCACTTTTATTGCTTTTCCTCCAAAGGGATTCCAAGAACAAATAATGACTTTGATCTTCAAACTTCTTTGGATAATTGTTGTTACAAATCTTTGTATCTTCTCTCTATCTAATATCGTAGTTTCTCTCTAAGAATTCGTATCTAAGACCTGATTACAAGGGTCCTATTTATAAATGGAAGGAGACTCTTCAATTGGGTGCCATCAAAAGGTGCCTTTACATCCGCAAATCACGACTTGCACGGCCGTGTCAAGGATTTTGCACCCGCCGTGTCCTCTTTGGCGCCGCATTTGGATTTGAATTTGAAGACTTGCACGGCCGCTCCAGATATAGCTGCACGGCTGCTCCAAGGTTAGCACGGCCAGGTCCTTTCAGTGCTCGGCCACTCCATGGGCCAAGATGGCCGACCATGGCCTAAGTTGCACGGCCGCTCCTGGTTTTGCTGCACGGCCGCTCCGACTGGTTTTCAGCTTGGAGTGCTTATTTGCTTGGTGTTCCTTCATCTTTTTGGACCAAGATGTCCATGTATCCTTTGTATATATAAAATGACCCTAAAAACTGTCTAAAATGTATAAAACATACCAAAAACGTAAAATCTAATAAAATAACAAAAGTAAGTAAAAAGTACTAAAAAACTAAATGAAAAGTGATGATTTATTTATGTAAAAGTATATAAAAACTAGGATAATTGACTATATAATAGTCACTTATCAGGTGTAGGATAAGGTGTGGGTGTCAATAGAGCCCCTCGGCGACATCTCTTGCGAAGCAAGTGGGCATCGTCGATAAAACCTGAGACACACACCTTAGCGATGAAAGGCGATCGCAAGAAGGGAGGTTACACGCTGAATGCACGTGGGCGCAAGAGAAACCAAAAAGGGAGAGAAGCGGTGAGGGCCTCGGTATTACTCACTGAACGCTCTAAGGAGCGCACGAGTTGCCATTGACGAGAGGCGATGAGGGCCTCGACATTACTCACTGAACGCTCTCTGGAGCGCACGAGTTGCCAACGACAGGAGGCGGCAAGAGACTCAACATTACTATCTGAATGCTCTCAAGAGCGCATGAGCTTCCAATAAAGGGGAGTTAACGGGAAGGAGTTACAAATCATAAAAGAGAGAGAGAGATATTTGGCAGAAAATCAGTCGGGTAAGGAGAAACTCGTCCGAGTCCCATATGGGGACTCAAACTCGCACGAGTCACACAAGCATGGCGTGACTCGCTCGAGTTAGATGAGAAGAGAAAATGAAATAAAAGATATGAAAAAGACACATCAGATGGAAGCATGATGTATGGCTTCTTCTAGGAGTACTTGGCAAACATGTGAAGCAACGAGTTACTCTAGATGGGAGTGGACCGGTCAAGCCACAGTTAGAAGGTCGAAACACATAGTTTAAATCTGTTAAGGAGAAAGGGGGGATGACTCGAGTATCCTATGTCAGTGCATCGCTAGGTCTAAATCTGAGAAGTGAAGAGAGAATCAAAGAAAGGCAATTTAGTGCCTGCTAACGCACATTTGGGTGTTTGTAGGAACACATATGGTTGTCCACTAAGACAAGTCTTTATTCTCGATGGGGCAAGTCTTGTGTACACATATGAGGCATTAGGGAGGAGTATATTCTAATTATTGTTTTGAGAGATTCAAAGTTAAGGTGGAGATTTATTGAGTTTGATGCCTTTGAAGTTGGAGATGTTTAGCTCGAAGCGGTAGATATAGAATTGAAGCCATATGAGGCCAGAGGAATTGGCACGACAGTGCAGACTATAATGCATGACCGTGCTCGAGCATTGGCCAAATCCGGAACTTTGAACAAGGTGTGGCGTGGTCGTGCTTGATGAAGGACATGACCTTGCATTTTTTTACGAATGTGGCCAATCTTGAAAAACAAGTTGTACGAACGTGCATAATTGCAAGGCATGACCATTCCAGCATATTTTCAAGTTGGACCGAGCTGATCAGCCGGAAGAGTTTAGGAAAAGCCTATAGGGAAAGGATTAGGAGCTAAACATACTCTCCTTTCCCCTATATTTGATCAATAGTAATTTTTATAGTCTAAATACTTATTTGTTCATGTTCATTGAAGGTTTGATATGATGTCAGGAGAAAATGAGAAATTAAAAATAAAATAAAAAACTGACGCAAGTTAATTTTATTTTTTTATCACTTTAAAATTAATCATCTTTAATAGGAAGTCATTAAAATCTTATAAAAATCATTCAATTTTAAGTTTTAAACATCTGCAATTTATATAAACGTGATCATATTTGTACAATTTTAGAATTACAATTCATTACAACAACAACCAAAACAACAAAGTTTTAGTCCCAAAATAATTTAGGTAGGATAACATAAATTCTCATATGTAATCGGGAAAAAATATGTAAGAAAAATAAAGTTAAAAGAAGAAATAGGTGGAAATAAAATTTAGAAAATGAAAAAAAAAGAAGAAAAGGAGAAAAATATTAATAATAAAAAGAATAAATATATAATTGTAAGTGCTCCAATTTGAGCTTGTTAGAATTTTCGTTAGAAAATTAATGAAAGTTATAACATTTCTAACAATTCCTAACAATCCTAACTTTTCTAACAAAGTGAGGGTAAAATGGGCATTGTTATTTAAGGTTAAACCTTAAAAAAGAATCTCAAAAAGAAAAACAAAAGAAGAAAACCATAAATAGAAATCTTTGGAAACATAAACTGTTTGCTTAATTTGAATTTCAAAAGAAATATTCCTCTTGTCCAAAGTGGAGCCGCATTTAATGAACGATTGCACGGCGAGGGTTCCCATCCGCGCGGATGAGTTTGTCATCTCGGGAGGGCTATAAATTGAGCCCTCCGAGTCACAAAAATAAGGAGCCACAACACATTTTGCACCGAACCTCGCGAAATATAGAGAGAAAACGGTGAGAATTCACTTGAATTGTCACCATTTTCTCTCAATCTTTCCCAATTCATACTCATCCACTCACTCTCATATTAAAGCCCTAAACACTCATACATACAAGCCAAACACTCAAGAACACAAGGAAGATTGGTAAACCCTCCTTCTCCTAACCCTAAATCTCAACCATGCATGCATTTGCAAACTACAAAATGTAGTTCTTTCATCTTCTTGCTCTAGATCTAAGAAGATCACCATGGAAGACCATCTCCATGGATGATCTTCTACAAAGATCAAAATTATTTTCAAGTTCTCTTACTTTCTTGCAAAGAAAACTCATTTTCAAAACCCTAAAAACCATTTTCAAGCATAAAATCTCATTTTCAAAGGATAAAAATCCCCTTCCCAAGCAAATGAAATGCTTAGTCCTAATGTACCCCAAGGATGGTTTGGTATAGTTGATTCACCACTAAAATGTCTAGTGATCACTAACCAAAACCTAGGGAAATGGGGACAAGCATGGATGCAAAACCCCCTTTAAAATCATATTCTCCTTCTTGGGAAGTTGCTGTCCAGTAGCAATTTTCCCAGACCTCAGTCCATTATTTTAACTTTTGGACACAGATGAACTTGGAATTTGGTGTTGACTACAAAACACTTTTTGTAGCCAACATCCAGAGCTTTCCAGACATATTTTTACTTTATTTTTGGGTGAGTAAAACTCCTCTTTTCAAATTTTCTTTCAGAGGCTAGTTCATCAGCTTCTGGGAATCCAGATCTCATATCTGAGGTTTCCAGAAGGTTTTGACCCCTCAAATCTTCTCCAAAATGGAAAATTCCTTCGCACAAGTCTTATTTAAGGTGTCTAGAACAACTTTCATTCTCTGAGTTTATCCAGATTATGAAGTTTTAAGACCCTTGAATCCATTTCAAAATCAAAGGTCCACTGCCTTTTTCATTCTGGCAGAAATGGCTCTCAACTTCAAAAGGTCTTTTGAGTACCAAATCTCAATCCAAAAATCCTCCAAAAAATCATGGGATCAGTTTAAAGTCTTAAAAAGATATCCCAATTTTTACTTTTCTGAGTTTCAAAGTATTTTGGCCAAAACACACACACACACACACACACAAATGATTTTCAGCTTGGAAGACTCGTTTTACGAGGCATTCCGGGTGCACACTAACGTCCTTCCCGGCGTGTAACATGACCTCCGAACCTAAATCTCTGATCTCGGGCTTTTTTCAAAGTTTTGGCCCTCAAAATTAAAATGGCGTGGCGACTCCGTTTCGTTGATTTTTTCAAACAAAAATGGGAAAATTTTCGGATACACATTCATCACAGTGGCGACTCCGCTGGGGACTAAGCTTTTTTTAAAAAAAAATGAATGATATTTGGTATATTGGTGGAAACCATTAAACTTCCCGTTATCGCCTCCTAACACGAGTCGGGGATAAATTGTGGTCTAACAATCCCACGTACCGGTATCACCGTTTTCAAAAAAAAAAAAAAGCTTTTGAGGGTCAAGCTTCCGTCCCGGCTTTGAAAATCATTTTTGTGTGTGTGTTGATTTTTGCACGGTTTTCATGTTGTTTTGGCCGCCTCGGAGAAAGTCAAAATTTTGACTGTCGGAATAATGTCCCTAACTGTCGGAATTTTCGTGCTTACGTGCTTATGTGCTCATTAAATTTCAAAAAAAAAATTTCAAAAAAAAAAGGATTTTCAAAAAAAAAAAAAGAAAATTTTCAAAAAAAAATCATGCATCATATTTTTAAGACACATAAAAAAATCTCTATTTTACTCAGAAAAAGAATATAGACTGCTTGCACACTACGCGCACGTGACCGTACACTGCACACTACGTCCCTAACCCGGGGAAATCCTTGTCGCGGTCCGTTTGGTCTTATTACGCCTCTCGGATGAGCACAGGACTACCCAAACATCCCATGGAGCCTCGTGTCGACCATGCACTTGTCAGTGACACACTTTGTCAGAGACCCGGTTGGTTTTTAGTCAGTGCGTGTCATGCCTGTCCGTGTATAGACCTTTCCTTTCAAGCCTTTGTCGGCATACCGACTCAATATCTTTCGGGGACCCTAATCGGTCGAAGTTACGCCGGTTTTCCGCCGCGGACTTTGACCAAGATATTGGCCGGCGCCTTGACTTCGGCTCGGCGCACAAATTATACACGACTCCCGGCATTGACCTTTGAGTCATCAAGGATTAATGAATATTCCATGCCTAATTACGGCTTAGCGACGACAAGTCAAGATCAATTCGTGGACGCTTATCGGTCAAATCATGCCGACTTTTCGTCGAGCCCTCGGACATGATCTTGACTTTTGACGTCGGCTTTGTCCAGTAATTTACATCGAATGCTCGTTAAGACTCGATTACCCGAGACTTTTAGGATCGTTTTCTTTCGGTCGGTGGGACCCGCTTGCCCTATAGGACCCTCGCCGGGGCATCCGCCACAGGAGGTCGAAATACGGGTGGAATACGAGGGCTTATAGACGTAGTGACGGGGCCCGATCCGAGAATCGAGTAGTTTGCGAAAAAGAAGAGCAATCTTTTCCAACCGATTAGGTTAATAAAGCATGTTTTAAGTAAACGTGAACAAATAAGCGCATGTTGCATGAGCCTAAAGCCCAAACACCTACCCTCCTTCCATTCCCAGGACATCGAACCCTCGTGTCTTTCCCCGCGACTCCGCACAAAGCTTGGTTTCGGGCACCGGGTCACCGTTTGATCGGTTGGGAAGAGTCAGCGCGTCATCGGCTTCGCCGTTTATTCCGACTCCGGGTTTGAGAATGTACGCATCGGCCGGTAATGATGGGGACCACGTTGCTCCGTCCTCCAAAATCCCTCGAACAGGGCCAGTGTGGATCCGAGTTGGTAGAACGAGATGAGACTTCGACATGAGGCTCAAATTGATAACCTTCAGGGATTGTCGCAAGTCATGGTTTGACTATCGGTCTCAATTCCGATGGCACTTTTACCGCAAAGAAGGAAGAGGGTTCTCCTCCTCTTCTTAATAGTCCGGATACATCAAGATGCTACCCCAAGATTCCTATGTTTCCACCGCCGGGACTCTGCCCGTCGACTTACGGGGCAAGCGGCCCCCAACAGACGATCGGGGACGAAAGAGTTCGGTATCTTGTCGGTTGTCCCCTCTCAAAGTGATGATCCCACAAATATCGGCTGAGTGATGAAAATCGAGGAACAGTTGAAGAAATATGGTCGGCCATCAATGCCTGGAAGAACGCCGGAAACGGACGACGAGCTGGATTGAAGAGGCCACACGCCACTTCGGGACCTTAACAATATCCCAAGCGGCGGGGCTACCACGAAGGACAAACATGTGCCGTTCCCGGGACCTCAATATCTCTCATTGTCCGGCGGAGTCAATCACTTGCTACCGAGACGAGCCCGACGGATCCCCGGACCGGTTCCACTCAAAGTCATTCCGGCCACCGCTCGGCACGAGGTCCCAAATCCGCCACCGGTAGTAGAACACATTTGGTGGGATATTTGTGGCTGTCCCGATTGCCTTGAAAGGGACTATCGGGTTTGGATACACGAGGACCGTCCTCTAAGAAAAAGAAAATTTCCTCCCGGCAAAAATTGAAGGAGAGATTCGAGGCGGTGATAACGGTGTGGGAACGCTCGGGGAGCCATCTGGGGATTTGATTATTATGTACTCTACTCCGGTCGGTCTTCCCCAAAGCAAAAAGGGGTAAAAGAGCGAGAAAAGCCTTGCCAACGATAGAATTGAGACTTTCGGATACCGGAAGTGCTGCGAACGAAGTCCAACCCCCTCGGGGTCGGCGAGTTCGGTTGTCCGGTTCAGTATACACCGATGAAGAAAAACCGGCCGGTCAGCTCCCCCACTCAATCAACATGTTGATTGGAGATGGCAACCGCCACAAAGGCCTCGGTATAACCCGGGGGCTTCGGCAAAGGCTCTACCTAGCAAGAAAAAAGCACGAAGCGACGGGTTTAATGACTCTCTATCCCGAGACAAGGACCAAATCTATGATCCTCACCTATATGGGAGTATGATCACCTTCTGCGATGAAGATTTGCCAAGAGATGTCTCCCACAATGAAGCTTTGTACATCACTATTCGGCTCAACACCATGTCACTCCACAGGGTATTAGTGGACAATGGATCATCGGTAAACGTCCTTCCCCTCGGCATGATGAGGGCCCTCCGTATAAATGAAAGGCGCGTGATCCCATCTACACGGTTGTCGAGGCCTACGACGGTTCGTCTCGTCCCATTCAGGGACGGTGACTCTGGAACTGCAGTACGAAACCCAAATGGTGCCCGCAAAGTTCCATGTAATGGATATCCCCTCAGGAGTTCACGGCCCTACTAGGGCGCCCTTGGTTGCATCACATGAAAGCCATAGCCTCCACTCTCCACCAATGCGTCAAATTCATCAGCCGGCGGGAGACCTTGAAGTCATAAGGGGTGACAGGTTTCCTCATAGGGAGCAGAAGAGCTGAAACAATAGCCAAGAACGCCCACGATCAAACACGGGGCTACATCCTTCAAGAGGCAAGTCTCGCCGGCATTCTTTGGAATCCGGCGATGCCAACTATGTCGACACACTCAAGCGAGCGAGACTCAGAAGAAGTTCGATTCATCAAATTTAATTGTTATTTCCAACACTTGGAGGCGTCTTGGAAGGAAACGGCGAACACCGCCATGATACGAGCACACAAGTCCCCGGTCCTCAATCACAGATTTGTCGGCGTGCGCAAACCCATTCTTTGGCCTCGCCGAGCGAGAGATTTTCATGATAAAAGTCGACAAACACCGACGGACTCGG
Organism: Adenophora triphylla var. japonica; assembly: GCA_022495995.1. Classification (NCBI taxonomy): domain Eukaryota; kingdom Viridiplantae; phylum Streptophyta; class Magnoliopsida; order Asterales; family Campanulaceae; genus Adenophora; species Adenophora triphylla. The sequence continues at coordinate 154,169 of JAFEMH010001436.1, forward strand.
CTCGAATCTATGAACGTCGTGTGGGACGTCCTCCTTCTTGAACTACATGTCAAGCCTTTCCGCTCGAGTATGGGACATGAGATTTTTCTAGCGGCACCGAGACGCAATACGTCCTTACATCTGGATTGAGCGGTCGGATTGTGGCAAACGGAAATCCCGGGATTGAGGAAGATCCCTACATCCACATGCTCGGCTTTCGGACGCCAAACACAATTGATTACGGTTCGAGACAAAGAGATAATAGCAACGGCGAAGAGGGAGCACGAGACCATGCCTTTCCCGAGTTGTGAAGCCAGACGGCGATGCGCTAAAGAATTGGGAAACTCTCTCGGGCCGTCCGCGACGAAGAGGAAATGATCACCAAGCTTGGATTGGTCCCCAGATCCTTTCGTGTCAACCTTTGTAAAGTCCTCAGGAGTCTCTCATTGTTGAGTTCGAGTCTCTCGAGTCGTCCAGATGGCCTTACGCTGAAGACTACGAGTGCAGTAGCAAACGTTGTATTCCCCTTCGTCTTGATGAAATGATGAACCTTTACGAGTATCCCTTGATTGCCACTTTAACTAATGATGAATTAACTAATAATCTAAAAATAGTTAATAACGATTCACTAGATGAAGAAGCGGACACATTAAATGAACAATATATCAAAGAAATCTTTAAGCGAGAGTTGTCAGGAAGAGGAAAATCGAGCCCAAGTGCCGAAGAGATTTTGACGAGTGTGAATTAGGAGCTGCGGAAGAGCCTAAAGAGACGCAGATTGGTAGTTTCTTGAAGGGACTGAAAGGGATGCCCTAATCGAGCTGCTAAAAGAATTCGTGGATGTGTTCGCATGGTCCTATAAAGATATGCCGGGCCTCGATCCTTCCATAGTTGAGCACCGAATACCGCTCGACCCGGAAGTCAAGCCGATAAAGCGAAGCTAAGAAGAATTAAGCCCGAATGGTCCCTACAAGTGAAAGAGGAAATAGAAAAGATGCTCGGAGCGGGTTTCATCGGGGTCATTGAATACCCAACATGGCTTTCCAACATAGTGACGGTGACCAAGGCCAACGGAAAGATCCGATCTTTGCGTAGACTTCGGGGATCGAACAAAGCCAGCCCAAGACGATTTCCCCACACGCCAAACATCGACATTTTGGTAGATTCCACGGCCAACCATGAAGTCAAATCCTTCGTCGACGGTTTTGCCGGCTACAACCAAATCAAAATGGCGAGAAGAAGATCAAGCCAAAACGGCCTTCCTGACCCCTTGGGGCACCTCTTGCTACACGGTCATGCCATTCGGACTAAAGAATGCTTTGGGGCTACGTACCGAAAGGGCGGCTACGGCTACGTTCCATGACATGATCCACAAAGAAATTGAGGTCTATGTGGACGACATGATAATACATTCCGAGAGGATCGAGATGGCCGGCACTTTGTTGATTTGAGAAAATTCTTCGGCCGCCTCAGAGACCACGGCATGAGGCTGAATCCGGCCAAGTGCACCTTCGGTGTAAGACGAGGTAAGGTGCTAGGATATATGGTGACGAACGGGGAATCGAAGTAGATCCCCGAGAAAATCAAGGCGATAGTTGAAATGAAGCCACCAGGACAACGGAAGTGAAATCCTTCATGGGAAGGCTGCAATACATAAGCCGCTTTGTAAATCGGTGACCTCGATCTGCGAGCCGATCTTCAAGTTGATGAAGAAAAATGCCTACACAGAATGGACCCCAGAATGTCGGCTTGCCTTTGAGCAGTTAAGGCATACCTTGTGAATCCCCGATTCTCTGCCCACCACATCGGCAAAAGCCACTCTTGCTATATCTAAGCATCACGGATACGGCAATTGGGGCTATGCTAGCTCAAGAGAAGAAAGATTCCAAAGTCGAAACGCCATCTATTTCGTAGCGAAAGCTCCAAGGAAGCGAACTCAATTACTACGCTTGCGAGAAGACTTGCGCGAGTTTGGTGCAGGTAGTGGGAAAGTTGAAACACTACATGCGGTCTCACCCGATACATCTTGTCTCAAGAATAGACCCCATCAAATATACGTTCGACAAGCCTTCCATCTCCATGAGGTTGGCAAAATGGTCGTTCTTTTTGGCCGAATATGACATCACTTATGTTTCAAGGAAATCCATAAAAGGACGCATAATGGCGAGAACATCGGCCGATTTCCCAAGTGATGAGTCAGGGACTGAACCTCAATTTCCCGATGATGGAATCTTCGCTCTAGAAGGAGAGAATCGCGGCAACTCTTCTTCGACGGGCGTCAAACAAAAGGGGAACGGGATAGGAATGCTTACGGTCGATCCTGCGACGAACACACCCCATGCGGTAAATTTGAACTTGAAGTCACCAACAACTGCTTGAATATGAAGCTTGCATAGCCGGGTTGGAAGCCGCCCTTGAAAGAAATATCAAGGAATTGGAGGTGTATGGAGACTACGCCCTCATCATCAATCAGTCTCTAACAAATGGAAGACCGTGGATCCGGGTTTGCGAAGTATCATGCTTACATGGAAGAACTAGTGGCTCAATTTAAAGAAATCGGCTTTCATTACGCCGAGGCCGAAAGCAGTTCGCGAGATGCTCTGGCTACACTAGCCTCTCTTGTCGAAATACACGAAGGAAAGTCTGTTAAACCATTCGAGTCGGGAGAAGAGAAAACCCCGCCTATTGCTTGAAATTGAAGCGGAAGCCGAAGCGATCAATGATCCACAGTACGCTCAGTTACCAATACACGAAGGATGGCGAGGCCTCTTTCAAAAATGAAGATGGGGAATATAAAGAAGGAATCAAAGCGAAAAGTCTCTCGGCCACAGACGGCTCGCCTCCCATTATGTTCTTTTGGGAAATATGCTATACAAGAAGCGTTATCAAGGCCCCCTCTGCGATGTATCGGCAAACAAGAGGCTACCGAACTCATGAAAGAAATACGTGGTGGTACTGCGGCCCTCACATGAATGCTCGAGCTACGATGCAAATCATGCGAGAATGGGGTACTTTTGGATCTCCATGGAAACCGGCGCATCCGGTTCGTCAAAAGGCTGCGACAAATGTCGGCGATACTCAAATCTTAATCACTTGCCTCCTCACGAGTTATCTTGCATGACAACCCCTTGGCCTTTCGTCACTTGGGGAATTGATGTCATAGGCAAAATCACACCATCGGGCGATACTTGACCACGAGTTCGTCTGGTAGCCGTGGATTATTTCACCAAGTGGGTTGAAGCCGAGTCCTACAAAATCCTCAACTCAAGGAAAGTAGCCCTCTTCATCAAAGAAAACATCATGTGCGGATACGGGTTGCCGGCGAAATCATCTCGAGATAATGGATCCCACTTCGAAGGGAATGCGAAAAGCTGGCTTTGGCGGAATTCCGAATAACCCGTCACAAGTCATCTCCTACGGGCCCCAGGCCAGCGGAGCCGTCGAGGCGGCAAACAAGACTCTGGAAAATATCATCAGGAAAATGGGCTGTCCAAGGCGAGAGATTGGCCCGAGAAGTTACACTGGCACTGCGGGGCTACTGAGACATCGGTTAGAACGGCAGCGGGAAACACCGTTTGCCCTCACATACGGAATGGAAGCCGTACTCCCAATCGAGCTAGAGATCCCCTCGCTCAGGTATCTTCTTTGGAAAGCCGGATCAACGAGGTCGAATGGCTCCAGTCGCCATGACGAATTGGCCCTACTAGATGAACGCCGGCGAAGGCCATGGAACACATCCGAGCCTACCGGGGAAGAATGGCGAGCCTTCGACAAGAAAGTAAAGCATCGGGAAATCCGAGAAGGGGATCTCGTTTTAAAAGAAAAGCCCCGGTCAGTATCAACCCCCTCGGAAAATGGGAGCACATGCAGGTCGGGCCATATGTCGTCCGGAAGATCTTCTCGGAGGAGCCATGCAACTTCCTTGAGACCTCGACGGGAATCCCTTTGTACACCCGGTGAATGGTGACAAGGCTGCGCGAGATACTACGCGTAAAAAAAAAAAAAAAAAAAAAGAGAGAAGAAAAAAAAAAAAAAGAGTGCTAAAAGAGTAATACCCAACTAGGTTAGAAACCCGAAAAGGGCGGCCTAGGTAAAAAACGGGGTTGCACCAAACAAAAAAAACAAAAACAAAAAAAACAAAAAAAGGAAAAGTGCTAAAAGAGTAATACCCAACTAGGTTAGAAACCCGAAAAGGGCGGCCTAGGTAAAAAACGGGGTTGCACTAAAAAAAAAAAAAAAACAAAAACAAAAAAAAAAAAACAAAAAAAAAAAAAAAAGAAAAAAAAAGGAAAAGTGCTAAAGAGTAATACCCAACTAGGTTAGAAACCCGAAAAGGGCGGCCTAGGTAAAAAACGAGGGTTGCACTAAAAAAAAACAACAAACAAAAAAGAGTTCACCGGGTTGAACTACGAAGACTGAGCTCCTCAAAATGAGGGAACGTAGAGCGGCGGAAACGGTTCGGTCTAAAGCACAAATAAAAGTCATACTTTGGCATCAATACAATTGATCGAGACCATGAAAGCGTCTCGAAAAACTCTAAAGCAATTCAAATATTCATTACAAATTAAAAGCTCTTTGATGAGTCTAAGCCCGATTCATTCCTACAGCGGCAGCTGCTAAAAAGAAACTAAGATACATAATCAAACTAATGTGTACGCCATGACAAGAAAGGGATACTCGGAAACCTCGGAGTCACTCCAAGCCACTCGTCTTGGCCTCTCCCCTCTTCTTCCCCCTTCGAGTCTTCTTTTACGAACGGGGAAAGATGTCGGTGTTTCTCCTACCAAGCTACGGTATAGGGACGGGGTCTATCAAACCGGCCTCTGTCGGGGCCTTAGTAGCCACTAGCGTCATCCCTCATCTCCTGTAACCTAGGCGGTAGCATAGGAGCCCTCCTCTCTGTCTCTTGACGTAAGCCTCATGTCGGTCACGGCGTCTCCGCTCTGTCATGAGGGTTGGCCCTCGCCTCGGCCCTCCTCCTCTCGAAGCTTGATCGGGTCCTCCGCACCCAATGGCCTCACGCCGTCTCAAAATAGCCACTGAGTCTCTCCCGGATGCCTCTCGTACCAATCCAGTGTACCAAGTGGTCGGGAACACCGGTCTCGGACGCTTTGAGGATAACCCGAGGAGGAAAGGCATCATACCTCCACGCTCGGGAAAGAAATGGAAACAACGAGGGATCATCCATGGAAAGCAGGAGCCACCACCTGGTGGCTATATCATCAAAGCCCTCGAAAGGAACTGCTCCAAGCCAAAGCTTGTCTCGGGACTAAAGCCGGAATATAGAAGGCTGGGTGAAAGCCCGGAAGCATGACCACGGGAGACCCATCTGAAGCACTCTGCGAGTCTCCACCCTTGACAAGGCGCGACCATCGATATCCTGCGTGCGGAGACCGGCTATCCAACGCTCCCACGAGCCACGATCATCAAAATCAGCTGCACCCCCTCTGGCAAATGTCGAGGCTTGATCATGTCGGGAGTTTCCCGAAGAATCCCCAGCGCTCCATCGGCCACGGGGTCAAGAAAGCAGGCTGCCCCGTGCATATACCGTCTTCGGTAGCTTGACTATCAAGAGCATGAAAAGTCTCCCCCAAAATCAAAGGAACGACATCTACGCCGGGCGACGGTGAACGACAACATCCGGCCAAAGACCGATGGCGAGATCCCGAAGGAATAGACCATGAACGGGGTGCCAAACATACAAAGTGCAAAGGCATCCCAATAGGCATCATCCACCAAGCCTAGGCCCCTAAATCATTGGGAAGACCGGAAATATCGAAATGATCGGGACCACGGATCATACCTTGCGCTTCCTCAGGGAAAGATGAAGGAGGACGCACAATCTGTCAACAAAAGAAGCCCCTCAGGGCAAAGGAATCGCTATCTCTTCCACCTCCAGGACCTCAAGCAAGGCCCGAAATTCTTCCACAGTCGGAACAATCTCGTTGAAGGAAAGGCAAAAGACATGCCTTCTAGTGTCCCAAAATGATGAAGAAGCTCTCAAGAGGTCGTAGTCAGGAACCAATTCCTTGAGAGACCATAAGCACCTCACCTTGTACCTTTCTTCAAAGAAGGACCTCCTCTCATGCATAATCTCCCGGGACCAATCCTTGAACTTGTTGAAGAATGACATTTGGGATTCTTGGGACAATTTTGATGGAGCTTTTCTAAAGTTTTCCATGGTTTTTCTCTCTTTCTCCCCGAAAATGGCTGTTTGAATTTGGAGGTTGAAGAGGATATTTGAATTTGAAATAAAGCAAGACCAGTGCTGAACCAAAATTAAAGGACAATGTCGGAAAGCTGCCCCTATCCGCGCGGACATGATTGTCACGACCAGAAAAAAATTCTGCAACAGTCCAAGTTGCTACATCAAAAGAGGAATATTCCGTCCGGTTGCTCGAAACACAGTGCAAAAAAAAAACATCCCCAAACCAGTCCATATACCAAACACCCTTGCAAAAAAAAAAAACCAAGGCTCATGCAACACTGCATTCATACTGCATTGCATTCATAAAATAAAATCCTAAATTATTACATTCCTAAAAAAAAAAAAAGAGTGTGCATAAAAAAAAAAAAACAAACAAACATCAATAAAATCCTAAATTATTACATCCATAAAAAAAAAAAAAAAAAAAAATGTACATAATTTGTACAAATCTAAATCTCAATCTCAAATCTCAAAAAAAAAAAAAAATCAATCGGAGTCTCCGGTGCCCGATGTCTGCCCCGGCCCCTCTTGCGACTCGGGCCCGCCTCCTCGGGAGCCACGAAAATCTCGGGCTCGAGAATCGTCCTCGTCTCCCGAGAAAGAGGCTCGTCGGGACCAGCCAGTGCACGCTACGATAGGGCAAGCGAGATCTGCGAAAAAATCGTATCCGAAGGTGAAGGCGTCGGACTCCTGGACGTACGAAGACGACCCGCCATCTTTGCCCAGGACGTGTCCACTGCCGTGTGGATCCCGAGAATGACGTGATCCGAAGCGGCACCGCGCGGGGATCAAGGAGAGGAGGCAAAGGAGTCTCTGAAGAAGTCTACGAGCGAATAGGGAAGCCTCCGTCGACGGGCGCCGGCCGTGGTCGCCTCGCTCTAGCTGAGGAGCCCCATGGCGACCATCCTCTGATGAATCTCTTGGCCCCGATCACTTGCTTCGTCGGCTTCTCGACGACCACCTCAGCGCACAAAAGCAAAAGCGTCAAAAAAGGAAGTGATGCTAAAGATGATGAAACAAAAGAAAGAAAGGAAGAGCGAAGCGTAAAGCCATACCTTCATACCGGACGAGGCGGAAAGCTCGTGGAAGCCGCTCGAGTGAGGATCTGCACCCTCAATCGGACCCCATCCTGGATATAGGAAAAATCCGTCCGAGGGTACCGCGGGATCCCAAGCCCCTCCTATCCGGGACTGAGGCATCCTCGGCCTCCTCAAGACGAATGTCGCATATGGCTCAATCGCCACGAAATCCGAGAAGTGCTTTGGCCGGCTCGGTAATCATCCCAGTCACGGACCGATCGCTCGGAGTGCATCATATCGGCGGGAGGCTCCACCGGTGTCCTCGCGAATTCACGCCATCTTTGGCGCGTCACCCTCTCTCCCGAGATAATATGCATCGCGAGTCGGACCTCTCAAAATCCTCCATTGCCACGGTCCGGATCTCGGCGCCCTTCGGTGCGCCACCTCAGCGATCCCGGGGAAGAATATCATCCCCTCATCTGTCTCGGCCTCCGTCGAAAGGAAGGCAATCCGCGTACTGAGGGTCGTACGCCCCCTGGAGCTTATCTTCTCCGGGCATGCTTGGACCAAGGCTGCATGGCCGGATACGCCCCAGACGTACTCCGCATTTGTCGCCACATCGTGACGTGAAAAAACTCCAACGCCCATTACTGCGAAAGGTAAAAATCAAATCAATCCGGTGCGAAAGAAAAGTGTGTGCTAAAAAAAAAAAAAGAGGGAAAGCAAAAGAGAGCTTATACCTCCGGGGCAAACTCGAAGCGGTACAAGAGCTCACGGACCTTCATTTGTACCTATCGAGCAAAGTAAAGCTCTGCCCGGCCCGGCCTCTCCCCACGAGACATCTCCGGCCGTCTCCATGTCCTCCAAGGACCTCGGCAAGGCAAAGACCGCCGTCCCCTCGGCATGCCCAAAGGGTGCTCGAAAAAGCAAACCACAAGAAGGCCACAGCAATCGATCGGCGCCTATCCTCTCCTCCCGGCCTCGTAACTCACAATGGTCTCCACAATCTTCCCGTAGACCACGGCATACTCCATCCCCATCCCCTTTTTGGGAATAGGGGAAAATCCCGAGAAGAGCACAGTAGATCGGCATCGCTATAGCCGTCCCGCCACTCAATCTGCGTCCATTAAAGGACGGGCCCGTAATCGCAGCGTAATCGGAGGGCGTAACCGTAGCCTCGCCCCGGAAGAAGTGAAAGGTGTGGGTCGCGTCCCACAGTCTTTGCGCCGAGCAAACATCAAACCCTTGCTCTTAGGGAACTTGACCCGGCCCCTCGAAGCACTCAGCGAACTCCCGAGCCCCGTCTCAACAACAATCTGTCTCGGACTCGGCAAAGCTCCTCGGCCCGCATCCAGGAAGCCGATCCCACAAGTCAACCACGGACTCCACCGATCCTCGAGTCTTCATTTTGTTCGTTGCTCCGTCACAAAACGGTTTCCGCCACTGCAAAAAAAAAAAAGAGAGAAAATGTTAAAAAAAATTGCATTTGCATTTGCACAAAAAAAAAAAAAGAAAGCATACACATGCATTTAAAAAAAAATAATTTCGACGCACATAACGGCATACAATGAGCATAGCCCCATTTTTCTCGCATAAAAGAAAACGGTTTTCGGCAAATCCCAATGCATTCACCAAAAAAAAAAAAACAAAAAAATGCATACATGCATATCATCCATCTTACATACAACGGGAGGAAAAATCCGTCCCACTTTTCAAAAAAAAAAAATATATCCTAAACATACATACATCCCATATTGGCAAAATGCCCATTCTTTCCAAACAAAATGCATGCATTGCATCATTCATCAATATCAATATTCAATTTCAAAAAAAAATCATCATCATCAACATGCAATATTCAATTTCAAAAAAAAAAAAAAAATCACAATTTTCGAATTTTCACATGCAATTTTCGAATTTAAAAAAAAAAAAAATGGCGAAAATGCCAAATTCTTTTCCCAAGCAAAATGCACCTTTTGGGTTACTCACATAATCATCAAGATTCAAAGACAATGAACATCAATATTCAATTTCAAAAAAAAAAATTTCAAAAATCACCTAAAATTCAAATTTCAAACAAGAAATCAACAAAGGGATCAAAGGGTTTCAAAGTATACCGTTCGGAGATTCGAATCAGAAGCCCGATGTTGCCAAGCATCGGGGTAGGGCTCCTCCGCAATCGATTGCGAAAGATTGTAATGCCTCCTCATCCGGACGAGCTCCAATCGTCTCTCAGCCACCGGGCCACGTCCTTGGCCTTGAAAAGCGCCTTCCCGTGTTCCATTGCTCAAAAAATCGAAGAAAACGGAGGATTTTGAAGATTTTTGGCCAAAAATGGCTTCCTTCCTCGGTTCTCTCTTTCTCTCTCGTAATTGCGAGACAATTTCAAAAGCTGAATGGGGAAGAAGAAAAGGGCGTTGGCCCTAATTAATACCCACGACTTTCGGCTCCTATCCGCGCGGATAGGATTGCAAGAGTCAAAATGACCCTTTTGCCCCTTAAAATTTCGGGACTCTGCAATTCGGTCCCAGACTTGACGAGTTAACAAAGTTAACCAAAGTCGGCCCCTTGTCATCAAAATCATTCCCGGCGGTAAAACGTAAGCCGAGGTGCCACAGAAAGATAACGAGATCCCGTATCTTTCATCAAAATCTTCCCGGCGGTAAAACGTAAGGACCAGAGTGCCCAGAGAAAGATAACGAGATCCGTATCTTTCATCAAAATCTTCCCGGCGGTAAAACGTAAGACCGAGTGCCCGAGAAAGATAACGAGATCCCGTATCTTTCATCAAAATCTTCCCGGCGAGTCAAACGTAAGACCGAGTGCCCCAGAAAGATAACGAGATCCCGTATCTTTCATCAAAATCACCGGCGGTCAAACGTAAGACCGAGTGCCCGAGAAAGATAACGAGATCCGTATCTTTCATCAAAATCTTCGGCGGTCAAACGTAAGACCGAGTGCCCGAGAAAGATAACGAGATCCGTATCTTTCATCAAAATCATCCGGCGATCAAACGTAAGGCCGAGTGCCCAGAAAGATAACGAGATCCGTATCTTTCATCAAAATCATCATCCGGCGGTCAAACGTAAGGAGTGCCTAGAAAGATAACGAGATCCGTATCTTTCATCAAAATCTTCCGGCGGTAAAGCGTAAGGCCGATCTCCTGAGAAAGATAACGAGATCCGTATCTTTCATCAAAATCATCACGGCGAGTCAAACGTAAGACCGATTTCCCCGGACGAATACGTCGATTTTCCCCAACAAAGGCTAACGAAATCCCGGCCAAAGTTAACGGAATCCCAAAGCCAACGAAATTTCGAGGAAAACTCGAACTACGAAAGGGCTTGATTCCCACTAGGGATACGTAGGTAGCCTATCATTAGGTCCGGCCCCTCGACCAAAACGGTCACCCTCTCCTTCGGCGGCGGACGAAGTCCACCGAAAGGCCATTTCAAATCAAGGTTCGAGGCACCTAAAAACGCCATCTCAAGGTCAGGCACCTAAAAGCCATCATCATCAAGGTCAGAGGCACCTAAACGCCATCACCAAGGTCGAGGCACCTAAACGCCATCTCCAAGGTTCGAGGCACCTAAACGCCATCATCAAGGTCGAGGCACCTAAAAAGCCATCTTCAAGGTTCGAGGCACCTAAACGCCATCTCGAGGTTTGAGGCACCTAAGACGCTATCACTAGGAAAGCGATAAATCGCAATCATCCCAGCGAGAGACCGAAAATGGTCATTCCTATCCCAGCGGAGCGGATAGCCATCAGACCGAAAATGGTCATCTCTTATCCCAGCGAGTTCCTTTCCGGCCAACCATTGCAGAACTCGCTCATCGGAGTTCGAGGCACCTAAAACGCCATCATCTCCGAGGGTCGGAGACCCGAACTACGGCAGCTTGATTCCCATTCGGGATACGTAGGTAGCCTATCGCTAGGTTCGGCCACCCGATCACTCGATCATCACGCCAAATATGGAGCCTTACTCTTATCGACGACCCCGCTTCCTTCGAAAGCGCCGTCGCCAGGGGCTCTTGTAAGTGCTCCAATTTGAGCTTGTTAAAATTTTCGTTAGAAAATTAATGAAAGTTATAACATTTCTAACAATTCCTAACAATCCTAACTTTTCTAACAAAGTGAGGGTAAAATGGGCATTGTTATTTAAGGTTAAACCTTAAAAAGAATCTCAAAAAAGAAAAACAAAAGAAGAAAACCATAAATAGAAATCTTTGGAAACATAAAGCTATTTGCTTAATTTGAATTTCAAAAAGAAATATTCCTCTTGTCCAAAGTGGGCTGCATTTAATGAACGATTACACGGCGAGGGTTCCCATCCGCGCGGATGAGTTTGTCATCTCGGGAGGGCTATAAATTGAGCCCTCCGAGTCACAAAAATAAGGAGCCACAACACATTTTGCACCGAACCTACGGCGAAATATAGAGAGAAAACGGTGAGAATTCACTTGAATTGTCACCATTTTCTCTCAATCTTTCCCAATTCATACTCATCCACTCACTCTCATATTAAAGCCCTAAACACTCATACATACAAGCCAAACACTCAAGAACACAAGGAAGATTGGTAAACCCTCCTTCTCCTAACCCTAAATCTCAACCATGCATGCATTTGCAAACTACAAAATGTAGTTCTTTCATCTTCTTGCTCTAGATCTAAGAAGATCACCATGGAAGACCATCTCCATGGATGATCTTCTACAAAGATCAAAATTATTTTCAAGTTCTCTTACTTTCTTGCAAAGAAAACTCATTTTCAAAACCCTAAAAACCATTTTCAAGCATAAAATCTCATTTTCAAAGGATAAAAATCTCATTCCCAAGCAAATGAAATGCTTAGTCCTAATGTACCCCAAGGATGGTTTGGTATAGTTGATTCACCACTAAAATGTCTAGTGATCACTAACCAAAACCTAGGGAAATGGGGACAAGCATGGATGCAAAACCCCCTTTAAAATCATATTCTCCTTCTTGGGAAGTTGCTGTCCAGTAGCAATTTTCCCAGACCTCAGTCCATTATTTTAACTTTTGGACACAGATGAACTTGGAATTTGGTGTTGACTACAAAACACTTTTTGTAGCCAACATCCAGAGCTTTCCAGACATATTTTTACTTTATTTTTTGGGTGAGTAAAACTCCTCTTTTCAAATTTTCTTTCAGAGGCTAGTTCATCAGCTTCTGGGAATCCAGATCTCATATCTGAGGTTTCCAGAAGGTTTTGACCCCTCAAATCTTCTCCAAAATGGAAAATTCCTTCGCACAAGTCTTATTTAAGGTGTCTAGAACAACTTTCATTCTCTGAGTTTATCCAGATTATGAAGTTTTAAGACCCTTGAATCCATTTCAAAATCAAAGGTCCACTGCCTTTTTCATTCTGGCAGAAATGGCTCTCAACTTCAAAAGGTCTTTTGAGTACCAAATCTCAATCCAAAAAATCCTCCAAAAAATCATGGGATCAGTTTAAAGTCTTAAAAAGATATCCCAATTTTTACTTTTCTGAGTTTCAAAGTATTTTGGCCAAAATACACACACACACACACAAACAAATGATTTTCAGCTTGGAAGACTCGTTTTACGAGGCATTCCGGGTGCACACTAACGTCCTTCCCGGCGTGTAACATGACCTCCGAACCTAAATCTCTGATCTCGGGCTTTTTTCAAAGTTTTGGCCCTCAAAATTAAAATGGCGTGGCGACTCCGTTTCGTTGATTTTTTCAAACAAAAATGGGAAAATTTTCGGACACACATTCATCACACCTCTGCATCCTATAGTCTCATCTTGGCCTTTCATGCAGTGGGGCATGGATATTGTGGGCAAGTTGCCTAAGGCTCCTGGGGGCAAGGTGTTCATGTTGGCTCTAACCGATTATTTCTCAAAATGGATCGAGGCAGAAGCTTACGTACAGGTAAGGGACAAAGAGGTAATCTCATTTCTAAAGAAAAACATAATTAGCAGGTTCGGTGTGCCATCAGAGATCATATGTGACAACGGGTCACAATTCATAAGTAAGAAGACAAGGGATTTTTGTACCCGCTGGGGCATCAAGTTAATCATGTCAACACCTGTCCACCCTCAAGCCAATGGCCAAGCTGAGTCAAGCAACAAGTTGATCATCAACAACTTGAAGAAGCGTCTGGATCAAATGAAGGGGAAGTGGGTTGAAGAATTACCACTTGTACTTTGGGCAGATAGGACCACTTCGAAAGGAGCCACAGGTAGAACTCCATATTCTTTGGTGTATGGAGCAGAAGCGGTAATACCAGTCGAGGTGACAATCCCAACTGACAAGGTATGGCTTATTGACTCAAGATGAAAATAATCTCTTGCTAACACAAGACCTAGATACAATTGATGAGATCAGGGATCTAGCCAAGATAAGGATGGCAGCTTATCAACAACGAATTGCGAGATCTTACAACAGAAATGTCAGAGTTAGAAGGTTCCAGGTTGGTGATTTAGTTTTGAGAAAAGTATTTCAAAATACAAGAGAATTGAATGCAGGAAAACTTGCTCCCAAGTGGGAGGGCCCATATCTCATCGATGCTAAAGCCGGCAAAGGTGCGTATTGGTTGTCAACCCCAAGTGGAGACAGAATCCCCAGAAGTTGGAACGCTATCCACTTGAAACTTTATTTCATGTAAGTCCAGTTATTTATAACTAGACTCCTCAGGTACGGTCTAAATTTATGTCAAGTTCAATTACACATTTCAATTTTTCACTCTTATTAAATCCTTACTGACTTGAGCGTCGGAGGGGCGTTAGCGTAACGTAAATCTGTTTTGCAAGGTGCAACTTGAGCAAACGAAGCAGTCTCAACATGTTGACACGCCAGTACGGCTGATACTTGTTGGGACCTAAGCTGGAGCGGGTCGAACATGTTGACACGCCAGGACGGCTGATACATGTTTGAACCTGAGGAAGAAAATTTCAACATGTTGACACGCCAGTACGGCTGATACTTGTTGGGACCTAAGCTGGAGTGGGTCGAACATGTTGACACGCCAGGACGGCTGATACATGTTTGAACCTGAGGAAGAAAATTTCAACATGTTGACACGCCAGTACGGCTGATACGTGTTGGAATTCTAGCTGGAGAGGGATAGAACATGTTGACACGCCAGGACGGTTGATACTTGTTCTATCTCTTCAAACGGTTACCTCCATCAAAGGTACAATTTACATTGGTTAAAAGATATTCATCTTTTCTTACGAATTAAGGTTTCGACACCTTCGCCTGGGCGCACGTTTTCACACTTACTTAAGTTGTGAACTATTGATTGTAACATTTTCATGTTACCTTCGGTTTATAACATTTACATGTTATCTAAAGAACAAACAAAGTGTCTCTCAAAGACATAAAATACTTTGCTAAAAAAACGTTAAGTATTTTCAAAAGATTTTTTGCAAACTAGTGGACAAGTTGGGTAGGCCAACCACTCCCTAAAACCTTAAAAAAACTTGGAGTACTAGACCAACCTAATACCCCCAAATAAATTGTCTCGGCTCTTATGATGCATTACAAAATAAAACCTTGTTTTTTGGGGGCACTCCCCCCAATTGTTGTGCGTACCAACAGAGGTACGACAAATAAAGCAAAAATTGTTTTTGTTCATCCAAAATATCCAAAAGTTTTAAAATGTTTTTCAAACTTCATGGCCTGCTGCCGCCGGTGTTGTATTCTCCCCTTGGTCATTTGGAGTAACCACTATGGTGCTCAGATCCTTGTTAGCATCATCAACTAGAGCTTCCAGGGCCGCGGAGTTCACTTCTTCTGCATCCGCTGGCTCCCCAATATGGTCCTCCAAAACTTTTCTCTCGTCCTCCAGGTTCCAAGTTATGGCTTGGCCATTTTTATATTCCTCTATCATCTGAATCCGGACTTCCAACAGAGCCTTGGTGGCATTAAATTTGAAATTCCCCTCCGCAACTGCAAGCTCCTTCATGTGAGCCTTGTTCTCGGCACGAATGTCTTCCACTTCTTTTCCTAAACGTTCAAAATCCTTCCTCAAACCTTCCATTTCATCAGCATGCTTGTTTGCCTCCTTCTTCAACTTCTCTACTTCCTTGGCACTTTTTGTAGCCTCCTTTTTTGATTCTGCAGCTTCGTGACTAAGCCTCGCCGCCTTGATCTTCAATGCATCAATGTGGGCCACAATCGGGGTCATGATTTCCTGCACAAAAGAAGATATTAATACTTTATCAAACTCTTTGATAAAATTCAAGGTTCTTCATTTTTTACCTTCTCAACGAAACTTGGTATAGCAGCTCTAAACTTTTCTCCTAACTTCTCCATATCCATGTCACCATTTGTATCCGTGGCCTCAGCTTCCACTAGCTTTCTCTTCTTCGCATCCCCCTTCTTCTTGGATGCAGCCACATGGGAGCTAGCCACGGCGGAGCGAGGTGGGGGTTTCTTGTCCTTCTTTGCCAAGCTTTTTGCTGCGCTGCAGCAAAGTAGGTCGGCGGCGCTAACAGTTTCCTTGGAGCGAGTGGCTGCAAAGAAAAAGGATGAAGAGTTAGAACAAAATAGAGGGATTAGAACAACTCGGAGATAGGCAAAGATTTAAGGTATTTGATTAACCTGTAGACATTTGGATAGGCTCAGAAAAGGTTTCTTCAAGGTTTGTCTCTCGGGCTTCTTCAGGACCAACTTTCTCGTTTGGATCTGCAACAAATTGAACTGGTAGTGCCCTAAAAGTTCTCACTAATAGGTCCAAATTATAAATCTTGCTCACATTCTCCTCCGTGTTGTCCTTAAAAGGAAAGAGCACATCCAATTTCGCAACTAAGCCAAAGAGAAATTTGGAGAATTAGTTAAATGAGTTATTAAGGAGCATCATTAGAATAAGAAAAATTGCCTATACTACCTTGGGACCTCCATTTGAAGTTGGCACCCTCATCCTTCACCAGGGTGTTCTTCTTTGCGAAAAAGAATTTGTTTTTCCACCCTCTATCGGCGGGATCAACATTGTCATTTAAGAAAGGCATCCTACCAGCCCTAACCCTAAAGCCATACCTCCCTAAACCAAAGCTCCTAAATTCGGTTGTAAAAGCAAAATCCTCTAGCCCAATTACCAACTCTGTTTTCGCGTTTAGCCTCACTAGGGTTTGAAGGCTTCTCCAACCTTGCGACATAAGTTGGGCATAATTAAGTTTTGTAGATGCAAAGAACTGGGTGATTAAAGTTGGAAAAGGGAATTTCAAGCCAATAACGAAGGGATATTCGGGGAAACATACCCATTCAGGGGAATAACACTCTGGGGTTAAGTCGGAATGGGTAAAAAGCTCAGTTTCGAAAGCTATGGCATGATTCTTCTTGATAATTTCTAAATTGGTGGCAGGGATTGTACACTTCTCTTTTTCAGGGTTCTTCAACATGTTTTGGGTTAGAAAACCCGCGGGCAAACCCTCTCCACTCTCGATTAAAGCCACCGTCTTTCTCTTCCCCATTTTTACAAAGCTTAAACAGAAAATCAGAGATGGAATTGAAAAGAAAATAAGAAACTCATCGTCAATCTCTACTTGATTTTTCCTCTCCAATCGCCTTTCCTGGTTCTTCTTCTTGAAATCTTTATGAAAGCTACGTTTTTGAAAGGGAGAGTTGGAATAGGAGTCTATGTATTTATGGAGGTTGAAGGTGGTTGAGACTATAAAACAAACATACCTTTTTGCCGTGGAAAACCTCTTAAAAAACCGTCCCGTCGCATCCCTTTTATCTTTCTAAAAAAACCGTCATTCTTTTCTATTTTTGCAAACTTTTTGAATTCTTTTGTCTCTTTCTATTCCTCATTTTAAAATTCAAAAAGTTTGGGGGCAATTGTTGGGCCCTACATTTTTTCAACATGTTTACAACTTGCACATAACAACTTGGTACTAACAACCTGAGTTGTTCCATTTACAACTTGGTTTTTCTGCAGGTTGGGACGCATTAACAATATTCCTATTTTATAGGGCACGTGCCGAAGGAAATAAAGACCAGTTCAACCACGTTTCTTCAGCAATGAATCACTATCTCCTCCTCAACAAACAAAAGCGGGTATATCTCCAAGGATCAGCCCTAATCCCAAGTTTTGAGGACCATCTTTTTCTTTGTTAATTAGTTTTATTTGAGGTATAAAAGGGAAACACACACTGTATTTTCACACACGTTCATCACTAGCTTAAGCTCCCTTTTTCATACGCTCTTCGCATTGTAATCCCCAAGAACATATAGTAAACTTTCGGTCAAGGTAGGAGCCAAATTCTCCCGGGATTTTATGCCGGCGAACAAGTTGTTCAAGGGCTTTCCCTAGTCAACAAACCACTTGTGTCCATTTCTATTTAACTCGATAATCATTGTACCTAGATTCATATCACTTTAGTCACTTTTCTTCTCATCAAATTCGCTTGTTGAAATTTGACCAAAACACTTTCAACAACATCTCGTCATAAAATTTAACTTGTTCAAAAAAATTTGCAGATAAAATTTCATAATCATTCTTTCATTTGTAACTTGTAAGTTCTTCGTGCTTATATAATTGATTGAATTGCACGTAAAGATGGATCTCGTGTATGTATCTTACTCTTTAAAACTTAGCATTCTTATGGTTTCGCGTACTTTTTCTTCATGGTTCTAAATACCTGTGATCGGGATGTTGTCCTTATAATACAACCTCTGTCCAGTGATCGGGACGTTGATCTTTTAATACTATTTAATACTATCTCCGTCCCAAAATCCCAAAATCCCAAAATGAACGATCAAAATTTTTGAACAAGTTAAATATTCTTGCAAACTGGGTAATTTTGTGCTTGTTGTCAATATTTGAACATTGATATCATCTAAGTACTGAATTTCAAACATATACTCCCTCCGTCCCAGCTTAAGCTTTACCAATTACTCAAAAGGGTGTCTTTATATATTATAGACAAAAGGGTGTCTTTATATATTATAGACAAGGTTTATCAATTCTCAACTCTAACACGCCCCCTCACGTGTAGCTGGGCTTTGCCAAATGCTTAAAACGTGGACTTATTAATCGGGTGGCGCGGAGTAACATCGTGGGCTGTTAGGTCTGCACGTGTAAGGACCTGCTCTGATGCCATGTTAAAGTCTGAGGTTCCACCTTAAAATCAATTGGTGATAAGGGAAGTGGCCCAGGATCTTTATATATTATAGGCAAGGTTTATCAATTCCTACTGTGGGATAATATCTCTAACAGTGTCCCATTACAAGCTTCACCTTTCCTAAAATGGAAAAGGTTTATTAAGAGTATTCTATTATACTCATTAACTTTTCTCTCTCACACATTTAAATTATGGGTCTCACTTGTCATATCCACTCACTTCTTCTCTCTCATAACCCTTCTCCCACTTCCATTATTTTTGAATATATATATATTGTTTTCTTAATTTGCGTGTTTCATCAAAATGGTGAAGCTTAACCCGGGACGGAGGGAGTATAGAAGATAATCTGGCTTTCTTTGAGCATCGATGATGATGAGAGTTTGATAGCTTTTTTGTGATCTCTACTTGCCATATCTTTATCAAGTCAGAAAATAAGAAACCTTAATTTCTTCCACTGTAGTAAAGTTCACTTGCAAATAAAATTATATTTCTGGGACAAATGGAGTACCGAAGAGGCTTTATTTTTATTGCGCTTAATTATTTTCATTACTAATTTAGATTTTGAGATGGCTCTCCTCGACGTCTTTTGTGAGCTTGGTGACGAATTCGACAGACGAATCTGGGTCAGGAACATCCTCGTGGAGCTTCTCGTATTCGAGTATCCATGTAACCAAGCTGTATTCTCCCTCCTTTTTATCGACCTTAGCGGTGAAAAGGAAGGACTTGTATTGTTCCTTAAGATCGCCACCAATTACATCAAACTTAATCCACTTTTCCTCCTCGTTTACGTGCACAATTTGTTTGGAAACTTTGTTTTTCCCATCTGTGGCATCACAAAAAGATAGATATACCCTTACTAAGGAAATGAGACTGTTATGTACACCAACTACACAAGTCCTGAATCCATATGAAAACGTATGGTAAAAGGAGTTTATATATATAAGAAAAATTAGTAGAAAAAAGTGATGCGTACCAATGAAATAATGCCAACAGATGACAGAGCCATCAGCTCCCCATTCACCTTCGAGCAGATCGCAGCGCTGGAGTAGCTCAGGAGTATGGTTCGGAGATTCGTGTGGCTTGCGGGCGAAGAGCTCATGATAAGCATCTCCACATGACTTGATTTCGATTTCGACTATCTTCTTACCCTTTAAACTCATTTCTATACAAGTAACTTATACCACTTCAATTTAACCGGTGATGTGTGAGTACATGTATGCATTAGGGCCTTGCTATTTATAGAAAAAGGATATGCAGTTTGCACACAGTCGGACTAGGTGGACTGTGGATATGCGAAGCGAGCTGAATAAAAGGACCAAATATACGAGTCAAGTTAAATAAATGTTAAAATTATTCTCAAATAATCTTTTGAATGTGAACAGCCGAAATCGAAATGAACTGTCGAGATTGAGTGCGCATCGGTCCACAAACCAGGGTTAAAAGAGCAAGATTCGTTTTTTTTAATTTCTTTTTTCTTTTTTCAAGCCTCAAGGTAGTTGCTCTCATGGTTAGAAACTGAAATCTTTTGCTTGAGCAACCCGTTCTAAAATAATTGTTTCATTTGTCATTTTTATTTGTCTCAAATAATTAGTCTTATTTCAAAAATTGTTAAATTAGAATTATTGAAATTCTAAATTTAGCAACAAATGAAGTAGAGGAAGATAAGGGATTTGGCACCGCTCGAGCGACCATTTGCTCCTGCGAGCGGTGCAAAATCCTCCGCAATAATAGCTCACTTTTGATGAATTTGAGTTTGGTGAATTTCACAATTTAACAAATCAATCTCGACCGTGTATAGTGCAAGGAAAGTGACGTGGACGACTTAGAAACGGCTCGCGTGAGCGCTGAGGAGATAGTAATGGAGTATTTTCTGCTACTTGAATAACCCCAGAAAGACTTATGCCTACTATTTCGAGCGCTCATTAGAGAATTGTACTACAACGTAAAATATGCATTATTACGTGAATTAAATACGTGTATATAATTGTTTTAAAAAAACGTGTAGACAAATCACTTAATTTCAAATTATTAATATGTTTTGGACAATTTTGTCCTCACAATATTTGTATAATAACAAAAATACAACACTTAACCAATTTATTTTTTACCCACTTGTTTAACTAATAATGTTTTGAACAATTATATTTTGGGTCATGTACCCTATGGCCCCCGGGTGAGATATCAAACTTATAAAAGCTTATGCAATGCGAGATGCAAAATTTCACATAAATTCACGCTCACACATTACCCCTGTTCTCACTCTTACACCCAAAGGTATATAACTAAAATTACTCTTATACCTTAATACCTTAAGGTATAAGGGATTTTTTTTTTTTTCACAATTTTTCCCTTCTTTAAAAAAAAAAAATCTCATATTTTATTGAGCTATTCGCTCTTATGCCTAAAGGTATAAAACTAAAATAACTCTTATATATTTATACCGTTGACCACTCAATTCCTCTTTTTTTTTTTTTTTTTTTTTGAAAGCGGTTAATGAAGGTGTTTAGAGTTTTGTTGGATTTTGATCTAAACCTTTATTTTTTATTTGTGTGGCTTTTGGATTTTTCATGAGTTTTTATGAATAATGATTTGAGGCGAGAGGGTATCGTATTTTCAACGGACTTGAAATATTTACCAATTTTTTATTGTTCAGTAATGATAAACATGCAAAATTGAGAAAGACTCTTACTTTGGGAAGTAGGATAGAGAAAGTATTTATTATGGACACTTATGAATATAGCACCACCCCCAACTTATAATTATATCGACTTGTCTAGTACCTTCATCATTTCGCATACACACTCTCATCAACATAGCAACCCCCCCCCCTCACCCACCCAAGTAAAGAAGAAAAAATCTGATGTTGTAGCAAAACATACTTCATAAACAAAACAAAAACAATCTCTAAATAGTACACTAGCTAGTTGATAGCTCTACAGTCTACACACACATATATATCGGACCGCCTTGGTATGGGAATGGGAAAAATTACCATGTCGTAAAGATGTCAAAATTGTACACCCCCTCGTACTGTCTTCAATCTGTTGGCTGGCAACATAATCTCCTAAGCTGAACACTTTCCTGCAGTCAGAAAAAAAATATATATATATTAACAGAAATTTCAGTATTGCGTTTGCCTGTGAGATAGGAATTGTATTAAATGGCCACCAATAAGTAATGTCAAAACTATTATCTAGAAAAAGATGCAATACGGGGAATTCATTTCCAGTGTCATGTAATCAGATTGTGCCAACTAGTTTGCATAGGGTTGTATGGGTGTTGAGCTAAGCTTCAAATCCGGATGTTGGGCTCTTTTATTGTCAACTGAATTCAAGCTACTCGAGCCAAGGAGCCTACAGAAAGTTTCTTTAGACCAATTGTCTGAAATGCCCTTGTGATGAAAAAAAAGGCAATGGGTACTTTGATTTGACACTGCTAAGATATTTTAAGGGCATAAAATTGAACATATCTAAAATCTAATGCTTTCATAAAACTCGTGGTAGAATCAAAAGGGGAAGTTATTTTGAGACGGAGAGAGTACATATTTCGTGATTACTAAGCATATTCAGACCGGGCCGACCTTGACTTACTTGTACCTTGACCCTAACATCATGCTTGAGATTGGCCAGACCCAACATGACAAGAGATTTCATTAGTGGAGCCCAAGCTTACTTCGACCCACTCGGATTATTAAGCATTTCTAAGTTTGCAAACTTCTCTCCCCTCACCCCTCCCCCTCTTTTAAGCAGACTTCTTTGAGTGGAACATTAACATATACTCCTTCCATCCCATAAAGATAGTCCCATTAGATAACTTTGATAAAACTTTGACCAATAATTGTTGTTAATTTGTTTATCCAAATGAAATTATAAATCTTGTTATGGATACACAACAATAAAAGTACTATCAAATATAATTTTTAGATTTTCATTAGGATAAATGAATTGGTGTAAAATCATTGATCAAAGTTCAATCAAAATTATCTCAAAAAAAGTGGGACGGGGGAGTACTACAAAAGAAAAGGACCTCCATGAGCAAAAAGCGGAGGAAGAATATAGGCTCACCTCAGTATTATCATGGTCATATCTAATCAAGAAAAGGCATCTGCAACCCCTTATATCATGCAGCTTCCTTTGAACTGCTACAACATGAGCATCATAGTATCTTGCTTCATCGTTTCTCTCCTACACAGAGGGGCCAAATTGTAAACTTGCAACCAGGAAAAATGTTCTTGAGGACCTATCATTTCAAGTTTTATGAAGCACTAATTTACCTGGAAGCAGAGTACGAGATCACCAACCTTGATTTTACCACATTCAAAATGTTCAAAAGGGAGAGAACGTAAGCGCACATTTCTCTTCACATTCACCCACTCATCTTCATCTGACCCAAAACCAGTATATCTCACACGAACTTCCTGCAACACATGTTCTTTCATTTACTTATTTATCTATCTATTACTAACAAAAAGGGACAGTTCAAAATAATGACTTACTCCCTCCATCCCGGAAAGTTAGTCCCATTTTGACATTCATGGTCAACTCAATTGAACTTTGACCATAATTTTATCAAAACCTAATTATCCTTACGCAATTCTAAAAAATGTTATTTATTCAACATTAGAAATACCATCAATCACAATTTTTAAAATTGAATAGGGATAATTAGGTTTTCATAAAGTTATGGTCAAATTTCAATTAGGTTGACCATGAAAGTCAAAGTGGGACAATCTTTCCGGGACTGAGGGAGTATTTGAGAAGTACCCGAAATTTAGATTACATTTAATTAAACTAGCCACAGCACTTAAAGAGAAAATCAAGTACAGAGTACCCACATACTCCATTCTACGTGGTAGCTTATCATAAACCCATGGATTCACACTTTGCTTTCTGGTTTCATATGATTCAGAAAAGGCTAGAAAAAAAATCCAGAAGTAAATACTCCATCTGTCCCAAATATATCCATTTTTGTTCTTGATCAAGAACAAAAACAAGTTCATTTTGAGACAGGGGTGGTCACATATACATATATACATACGGATACATATAAAATAGACATATATATATAAATACATAAGATGGAAAAACATGATTGCTTGTGCCACATGGCTAATACATGTATATATTTCCATAATGCAATACTTCCCATGAAACTGAACTCCAACTGTTCCACTCAGTTTCCACGTTTGAAAGTTAAAACATTTTACAGACGAAAATTTGTTTCAGCGAATACTAACATAGGATTCTTTCTTTTTTAGCCCGATTTACATAGATATATCTGGAAGACTGGAAGTGTTGGAAGTTTTTTGAAAAGGAATGCAAATGTTCCAAAATAAGAGAGTAAGAATTCTTTAGCATAATGGACAGAGAAAGTCTGTATTCCTGTCAAAGAGTTGTCTGAAAAGATAATGGCAAAAACAGTACTCCCTCCGTCCTAAAATGAATGACCAAAAAATTTCAAATTTGCTCTTGATCGAGAGCAAATTTGAAAAAAAAAATGGACATTCATTTTGGGACAGAGGTAGTAACAAATACCCATACGTCGAAAGTATAAATCAGAAGGACGCATAAGAAATATGGGGGTAAATACATGAATGAAAAAGGCATCAAAGTTCAATATATTACTACTTACAGTTTCACCTGAACTAAGAATTCTGTGGGTAAGAAATATTTCCACATCATACCTGTCAGCCATGAAAAGAAGGGTGAGGAATGAAAATTTCCAAAATGTTACTCCCTCTGTCAAAAATAAATGTCCCCTATTCCACTTTTGGACGTCTGAAATAAGTGTCCCTTTACAGTTATTTTACACCAAATGTGTGTGGAGTGTGTGTGTGTGTGTGTGTGTCTGTAACCATTAAATTTTGAGATAGAAATGGCAGTGGGTCCATCATTTGACACTACTAAAAGATACTTTGAGGGCATTAAAGAAAAAAAAAACGTTTGAGAATAAATATTCCCATGAAAGTTCAAAAGGAGACACTTATCTTGGGACTGAGGAAGTGTATACTCTGCCTACGGGGTGTAGGGGGAAATGAATTGATTAATTATAAAGAAAAAAACTAAGCAGGCAAAACACTAATGCATAAGAAACGAGGCAACAGCTTGCTGTAGTGCAGTTCAATCCTTAGGGAATTCATTTGATATCCGCATGATGGTTGGAAGGCAGTGTCGGCTTAAAAACTTGTCGAATAATTTAAAGTTATGCAGAAAGTCCTAGAATTAACAATTACTCCCTCCGTCCCACTTCAAGTGAGACCTGATATAAATGCACGCTTCTTAAGAAAAATGAATAAAGAATTGAAAGTGGGTAGAAGATTAGAGGAGAGAGAATGTAAAAGTTAAAACATGTAACTTTTACCCTCAAATGTAAATTTAATTACAATGTGTCACTAGTAATACCTTTGTAAACATATGGACATTATAAGGGTATAAATGTCTGAAACACTGTTCACATATTTCCATTTATGGAAAGGCTCATTTGAAGTGGGACGGACCAAAAAGGAAAGTGGCTCACTTGAAGTGGGACGGAGGTAGTAATTGATATATGTGTGTAACAGAAATGAAAACAGGATTTGCCCATGCATGCTTTTGTTAAAATTATTCATTGCAATGCTAACGGGGAAAGATGGGGTCATTTCCTACTGGAAAAATGATAAAAATATTCCCTGCTTGATATATATTGCCTTACCATGCACCATCTTTTGACCTAGCCTCAAATTCTAACTCAGACAGATCTGGAACATTTCCCCCTGCATCTGAAATAATACAAGTTAACCTAGATAGGAAATATACATTTAAAGTAGCTTTTTTTTTTGTACAAATGCTTTATGAGAGAGAAGAAAACAGGAAGAAGAAAAAAAAAAACAAAAGAAAACTGGTTCTGAAAAAACTTAGGAAAAATGAAGAATGTGTAACGAGTATAGTATGAACAGAAAATAGGGATTAACTGACTAAACAACCCCAAGAACCTGAGACAAAGGAATAGCTCTCATGTAGAGATAGGTCACTGCAAACAGATTGACCTATCTCAGGCTTTTACAATTAAAATTTGATTCAACTTCAAAAGAGTTGTTGAAGTTTGAACAAGCAATGTTAAGATAAAAAATGTGCCTTCCATAATCCTTTTACATTAGGCCAGATCAATAAAACCCATAAGTAACTTTAAAGTCACTAAATCTACTCCATTCATGCCATCTTAAATCGGCCCTTTGAAACGAAACACTGCAGATTTAGAATAGGTTTAATTTCATTTTAAATCACTGTACTTTACCTCGACTTTCACTTCAACCACTATACTTTGTTTTTAGCACGAAAACCACAAAATTTTTGAAAAACTATCATTTTAGCCACAAATTCGCTAATTAAGGCACAAATTAGCCACGGATTAGGCACGTATTTGTGGCTAACGTGATAGTTTTCCGAAACTTTGGTGGTTTTCGTGCTAAAAAGAAAGTATAGTGGTTGAGGTGAAAGTTGGAATAAACACAATGGTTGAAAATGAAATTAAACCTTTAGAATATAGGTATTTGAATATAAGTTACTGAAAATGGAAAAGTAAAGTTCAATACTCATTTCTGCAACTGATCAATCAATTACGCTCTTGTATCAGAAAAGGTAGACACTTGTTAATGGTAATAAAGGAGCAAATATCAAAAAGCAAAAACGAAATTAAAAAAATCACTTAATTGTGAGAACTTTGCGTCTGGAGATTATACTAACAATAACGCACCTTTAGACATTTGATGACTTTGATTTTTGTTGAGTACTGCCAATTTGACGGGATAATTCGGTGAATCACCTTTTGACGGCTGATCTTGCTGCCTATTCTGGAACCAGCTTTGAACCTACATTGTAAATCTATAATCAGAATGAATATTCAAGAAGAAAAATGGATTCTATGACCTGATATCTTAACAAGTAGAAGAATGAAAGGAACCTCAGTCCACTTCAAAATAGGCTTTCCCGCACGACTTTTAGCACGGCTGCA
Source organism: Adenophora triphylla var. japonica (assembly GCA_022495995.1). Taxonomy (NCBI): domain Eukaryota; kingdom Viridiplantae; phylum Streptophyta; class Magnoliopsida; order Asterales; family Campanulaceae; genus Adenophora; species Adenophora triphylla. Next base: position 180,484 of record JAFEMH010001436.1, read on the forward strand.
TAGCAATGAAAACCAACAGGACTTAGTAATACGTTCGCTAACGCAAATACTCAGAAATGCAAGAGACACAACTCACTTGAAACCTTTGGCCAGTCTCTTAAAGAGCTCCTCATCCAGAGACATTTTCCCTGACTCCTTGAGTACTTTCTCCATTTTCTCGATCTGTTCGGACAAAGGACAAGAGACTTTTGATCATTTATCAGGGAAAGAAATACGGGCGGAAATGTGATTTAGGAAAATACTCCCTCCATTCCACATTGATAGTCCACGTTTAACTTTTTAAATTTGTACTTTTACACTCTTGTATTCTTATGATTGGTATTTATTTATTTTTGAGAGAGAGGAGAGAAGAAAGAAAATTATATTCTTTTGTCTACAATATGCAAGAAAATTATCATACTTTGAACAAAAAAGAAATAACATGAGAAACAATGAGATATTTATAACTTAATTGCTGAATTTGGATTCTTTAAGTGGAACGTCCCGAAAGGGAATAGCGGACTTAACATGGAAATATGGAATGAGTAGATAAGAAGAAGATATTGTCCATGAAATGATTCGTTTTTCTACAGAAATTGAAAAACAAAAAGTAGGTATGATAGTACTTAGATGATGGCAGAAAGAAACATGTGTGTCCCTAAATGAGTGCCACTTTACATTTTCTACTTTGTCTACTAACAAGTTATCAAAATTAGGCTAAGTTGATTCATTTGAATGTGATTGACTGTCCGAAAACTTCTTACATGTAGATGAAAAGTTACCATCATTGTGAGAAAGGTGTAATCTATTCTCAACGAACTAAAGAATTTTCGGTAGATGTTTTGGCTATTACTAGAGAAGCCACACGAGAGAAATTTCTTGATTCTATGATTGACAAGGAACAGTAAGAAAGTGATCTAAATCGGTGTTGAACAAAAAAACACATTAAACCTCAGTAATCTATTAGCCAGATTTGAAATTATTCTATTATTGCAATTGCGCTTGCAAGAAAGGACAAAACTATAAAAGAGAGGAAGGATCATGTATGAGACGCAACATAGATTCTCTAATGATATTGCTCATGGTGTTGTAAACCAAACAGTAACAATCAGTATAACTTCCCTTCGGAAAGGGAAGTTAAGTTTACAGTTCAAGAAGAAAACGACACTATTTATCATTTTATCTTATACTCCAGCCATCCCCAGACAATTGTGACGTTACTATTTGACATATCAACTGAGGAAGCACTTGGACCACTAATATGTTTATTCTTTTGAAATTGAAACGAATGAAATTTACTATATATATATACACACACATTAAGTGATTTCAGCGCTCCTTGACCCGCAAAAAAAGTAACGAGAATCTTCAAACCATATAGACAATGCAACCAAATCCCCTGAAAAGCTTGACCACCTCCAACAATAAGCTAGCACAAGAACGCGCGCAATACCTAACATTGAAGTGTACATGATATAGAATGTCCATAAATACCCACATTCCCATTCCTGCTATTCTTAATGCAAATACCACGATATAAAAGTTAGTTTCCACCATACTCATATAATGACAAAATTCAACAAACACAACTGGAAAAGGGGGATGGGGTTCCAGACGCAGACAGAGATGGAACAGGTACAGGGGCTTCGTTCCAATAGAAAAAAGCAGAAAGAATGATAAATTCTTGGCATGCATTGACAACAAGCTGACACTAAAATTCGCATGATGAATGATATCCCAATTGGCAACCTATCACTGTTTTGCGAATAAAAAGAACAGCAAAAAATACCAACATTTTAAGCTACTTTCCAATTAAGCTTCTAGGGTTTTATGATCACAACACAAAACAAGATTCTAGACATTAATGGAGCATTTCTGAACAAAAATTCGAGATACCCAGATTTAAAAAACAGGGGGGGTGTATGAGCAAAGAAATAACCTCAGCTGAAGTGAAGCCGGTGAAGACGTTTCTTTCTCTACGCCGGAGACGATCCATGGCGTGTAAAATCTATGTCGCCTGCAAGTTTTGAACAGAATCAAAATGGGAAAAGAGTTGCTCTAGTGAAAATGATAGAGGGAGGGATCGAAGAGGGGGTGGGGGAGTGAGATTTTTTGATTTGTTCTAGGGCGCCTTTTCCGAATTTTCTTGCCTTTTCCTCCTTTATTATTTTATTTTACTCTTGTCGACATCAAGGGGTGGGTCCTACAAAATTTGTCATATCTATAGTATAAATGGAAGTTTCCCCATGAACAAACAGTTCTTTGAACAATTTCAATGGGGAAATTTCTCATTTTGTCCTTACTATTTTATCCTTTTTCTATTTTGTCCTTAAAAAATAAAAAATTAAATTAAATAAAATATTAAAAAAAAAAAAAAAAACAAAAACGTGATCTTGAACACGGGCTTAGGCTAGTATAATATAAATGGAAACGGGGTGCTACAGTATAATGAATAATATCAAGTGTCGAATTTCCTATTTTGCCCTCACTAAGTTGTCTCTTTTCCATTTTGCCCTTTAAAAAAAATTTAATTAAAAAAAAAAAAAATGTGTCCTCGGACACGGGCTTTTACTAGTGTTATTATATCATAGCCAAAATCTTTTTAAAAAAAAATGTGTTTTCCTTTTAAAAAAAATGTGTTTTATTTTCCTCGCTATTGTTCAGTGTAATAAAGTACTAGTGCATGTGTAATAAAGTGTCAGTGTAAAAAAGTGGCAGTGTTAGTGTAACAAAGTATCAGTGTAAAAAAGTGTCAGTACATGTATATTAAGTGTCAGTGTAAAAAGTGTCAGTGTTAGTGTAACAAAGTGCCAGTGTAAAAAAAGTGTCAGTGCATGTATATTAAGTGTCAGTGTAAAAAGTGTCAATGTTAGTGTAACAAATTATCAGTGTTAGTGTAATAAAATGTCAGTGTAAAAAAATGTCAATGCATGTATATTAAGTGTCAGTGAAAAAAAGTGTCAGTGTTAGTGTAACAAAGTGTCAGTGTAAAAAAGTGTCAGTGTTAGTGTTATTAAGTGCCAGTATAAAAATGATTTTTTCTAAGCTTAGAAAAAAACGCGTTCTTTGTATGACCAACTCTTTATCATAATAATAAATGTTTTTATCGGAATTCTTTAATATATTCGTTAGTCAATTCTCAAAAATAGAGATTCGTTTTCATTTTACCTTCTGGTGTCATCATCAGATAAAAAAAAGAGTTAATGATACATAGTAAAATACACCAAATGAAATTCGGCGAAGCAAAATTTTCGCAAGCATTTTAGGTCGGAAAATGAGAATGAAATATCTAAATGAATTCAATTCATTATACCCGTGGCTTCAGGCTGTATTCACGTTTGGCATACTAATGTTGAAAAAAAAAATATAAAATTTGGTTTACAAAACATGATGTATTATAATTTAATTGTTCTAATTTATTTCATTTCTTTTTAATTTTTTGGTAAATAATTTATATTTACATTTTTTTTTGGATATCTCAAACTAACAGGCAATGAATGAGATCAAATCCTAAAGCTCATAAAATATGAGGTTTGGTTTTATCAATAAGTCATTCCTTGGGGACATATTTAAATATGTTAGGTATATAAATGAGAGAAATGGGGTATATAAATGAGAGAAGAGGGCGTGGATTTTTTTACAAAAATTTAAATTTTAGGAAGGAAATAGAGGATGAGAAGATTATTTTGGAATCTGTAATAGATTTTTTTTTAAGGGCAAAATGGGAAAGGGACAAATGTATGAGGGCAAAATGAGAAATTCGCCGCATTGAACTGTTCATAAGGGAGGCCTCATTTATACTATAGATGTTGAGAATTAGTTAGCATATTTTTTTATGATTCTGTCAAAAATAACACATTATATTTATTTCATTATAGTAAGCGCATGCATTTACTAGTTTGGACCATATTAAAATAAATATTGAATTTCAAAATATATATATATATATATATATATATATATATATATATATATATATATATATATATAATTTAATCATGGTACTGATGAGCCCGGACCTTTCAGATCAGGCCCCAAGCTCGATCTAGTCCCAAAGCTCAGTATGATGTGGCATACCCTAGTCCGCCAGAGTCAAGACCGCGGATTGATAGACCTTCAGGGTCAAGACCGCGATCCTCTCAAACGGTCCCCGTGATGACCGCGGCCCTCCAGACCGTCAGTGTGGTGATCGCGGAAACTGTGACCGCTCCATTCGTGTTCGCGTCAATATCATTGACCGCGCCCAAGATGTTGACTGTGGTCTCATACCAGACTCCCGGTTATCTCACCAGACTCGCGGTTAAAGCCAAAGCTTATAGAGCAAGTTTCCTAATTTGCTCTGACATAAAGAAGCCGGCTTATTCCCGTCACATTGAATGCGGCTCAGGCGCCTACTATGTCATTTAATGCGCCGCTCCAACTCTCCCAAATACACGGCTTCTGTCCACATCAACGACATCCCCTCTGCACTGAATCTTACTTTACTGGCAGGTTCAACCAGATGCGGACACGTGTACCAGGTCAAAGACTAAGATGTCCTTAGGGCTGACCTCATGGCTTACATCAACAAGCAGCTCTCCATCACCTATAAATAGAAAGCCCTTGTCCCCTTGGACAAGATAAGTGCCAAATTGACATTGTAAGTCACATTGTCTAAACCCTAAACATACAAACACTCCAAGACATTCCAACGTCTTGTTCTCAGGTTATTATATCCTCTAAGATATCTTACTCTTACATCCGAGGGCCTGAGTTGGATTAACATCCAGCTTTGACCTTAACGGTGCTCATTTCATATGTTGTGTTCTAGGTACCATTCGAAATATCCATCCAGATATCATACCTTATATTCAGACCCCAAAATATGTGGCATCAGGTACAAATAAAGAAATAAAAACATTTAAAAAAAATATTAACAAGGCAACAGCCGCAACATTTATATATAACAAGTATCGACATTATACCGGCCGAACCTTGGCCTATTGGTGAAGAAAATGCTTCTTTCTGGCCTATGGTTCAGGGTTTGAATGCTGGTGGAGGGAGAGAGAGAGAAAAGTATCGACATTATAGTCAAAACTACTTATATTTTACAAAATAATTAATTTTAAATTATTATTATTATTATCTCGACTTTCATTAATTGTCTTGAGGCATTTCTAGCTTTGTTTTTTACATGAAAAAAATTGCAATAAAATTAAAATCTATAATCCCACTTGAGTATTCTTATATGTAACTTTCAGCTTTGTTCTTTGCATGCCTTTAAGCTTTCTAATATGCATATTCTTTTCCTTGCAAAACTTTACTTGCTTTGTAAAATTCTTATTTAAAATATTGATGTAATCTGGTCCAAGAAATATTTGACAAAATCAAATAAATTAATTATTTTTGTATTTTAATTAGTATTTTAGGATTTAATTTATTTTAATTTATATTTTATTTCTTATTTTCGTTATTTATTTTAATAGGATGATTAGAGGTGATTTTAGAGTAGATTTTGAGGAGATTTACTAGTTTTTGAATCCTATTAAGTTACCATATATGTTAGGAGTAATTCTAGAAGGTTTAGGATTGTTTTTCAAGTTTTATGGGCACTATAAAATAGGCCTAAAATTGTATTCCGAAAATTAGTCAATTTTTGAAGAATAAACAACTTATTTTCTTCAAGGGTTCTTTCTTCTTTTTCTAAGAAGACGAAGTCATTCCTTGGCTTGAAACGTAATCTTATTCGTTTGATTACGAGGGTTACGTCCTTTTGCGAGGAGTAATTCATATCCATATTCGTTGTTCGATTGTATTAAATTCTTTTGCGAGGGTTTAATAATAATCGCTTGAATCATCTAGTCTTCGTGTGAGGATTAGTTCTTGATTCAAGGTTTTGTGTTAATAATTCCGCTGCGTTTTCTCTTGTTGTAGATCCGTTCTACATCAGTTGGTATCAGAGTGGGTTCGATCCATGGAAAGGATGTCCAACAATGGTGGAGAAGAAAAATCACTTCTTAAGAAGATCGATATGCGTCTGAAGCATGATCGTTGTCAGGTAAGAAAATTTTCTATAAAATTTAATGAACTTGATAAGGAGGCCGAAGATAAGAATGACTTGATGCTTTATTATGAATGCGAAATTCGATAGACGCACTTCAGGCATGTCGTCAGTATTTGATAGATAAGTATCGAGAGGAGAGGGATGTTGTTTGGGCAGAAGCCGTTCATTGTTATGATCAAATAGGTATTTATACAAAATCAATTCGGCGTTTCGAAGCAAAGCGAGCTATTGAATTGAAGCGTCTCGAGGAAGAAAATCGCCTTGTTATTGAAAACTTTTCTGCCCAAAAAGATCCTGTTGAAGAGGAGATTATTGTTGAAGAGGAGGTCATTCAGGTTTGTGATAATAATATTCATACCAATATTATAAACCCTGTTCATGACCTAGTTGAGCCCAAGGTGGAGGAGGTTGTTAGTATTAATTGGTTTATTGCAAAATCAAATTTTGTGTGGGGTAATATTTTTGTTGATGATTTTCTTGTGGTTGATCATGGGGTGGTTGGGGAGGACGATCATAGGAATGATGGAACGGATGAGATTGATGGTATAATTTTATTTCCGGAAGATATTTGTGTGCCCATATTTGTGCTTCAAGATAATATTTATTCCAAATATTTATTTCATTGGAACGGATCAATTCAAGTTCTTTCAATTCCTTCTACGTTAAAGATGAAGATTTATTCCAAATATTTGTTTCGATGAAAGGGCTCGTTTCAAAGATCGGACGAGAATTCGGGGCGAATCCTTTTTCAAGTGGGGGTGAATGATGTAATCTGGTCCAAGAAATATTTGACAAAGTCAAATAAATTAATTATTTTTGTATTTTAATTAGTATTTTAGGATTTAATTTGTTTTAATTTATATTTTATTTCTTATTTTCGTCATTTATGTTAATAGGATGATTAGAGGTGATTTTAGAGTAGATTTTGAGGAGATTTACTAGTTTTTGAATCCTATTAAGTTACCATATATGTTAGGAGTAATTCTAGAAGGTTTAGGATTGTTTTTCAAGTTTTATGGGCACTATAAAATAGACCTAAAATTGTATTTCGAAAATTAGTCAATTTTTGAAGAATAAACAACTTATTTTCTTCAAGGGTTCTTTCTTCTTTTTCTAAGAAGACGAAGTCATTCCTTGGCTTGAAACGTAATCTTATTCGTTTGATTACGAGGGTTACGTCCTTTTGCGAGGAGTAATTCATATCCATATTCGTTGTTCGATTGTATAAAATAGGCCTAAAATTGTATTCCGAAAATTAGTCAATTTTTGAAGAATAAACAACTTATTTTCTTCAAGGGTTCTTTCTTCTTTTTCTAAGAATACGAAGTCATTCCTTGGCTTGAAACATAATCTTATTCGTTTGATTACGAGGGTTACGTCCTTTTGCGAGGAGTAATTCATATCCATATTCGTTGTTCGATTGTATTAAATTCTTTTGCGAGGGTTTAATAATAATCGCTTGAATCATCTAGTCTTCGTGTGAGGATTAGTTCTTGATTCAAGGTTTTGTGTTAATAATTTCGCTGCGTTTTCTCTTGTTGTAGATCCGTTCTACATCAAATATTTATAACTACCATTATATATATGGATTTCGTCTACCTTATTAACTTGTATCTTGATAATATATTTTCTTCATAAGCAAGTTTCTAGCTAGCGATCATATTCAATCCTTCGTTGAGATGGGGGAAGATACATGTCCGTTGGCGCAAAGATGGGTAATTGCTATTGTCTCGACTCTCATTGTGTTAGAATGTGGAGAGGAGTAAGATTATGATTTCTATATTATTTCACTCTCATCTTTTACAATTGTCCTAAACACCTATTTATACTACTTTTAGAGTCCTAATTCTAATAGGAGATACAATCCTATATATACATAATAATCCTTCTTTGACTAGGATTTTATTTTAGCTATGTATTCTACTTTCCTACTTAATTAAGGAGTCTTCCTAAAATACAAAGCTAACATTAGGAAACAAGTATTTTCTTGCAAACTCGGTCCGCTCCATCGGTCTAGATCCGTTTCACTCGGTCCGATCCATGTCGCTCCACCATATTCTCCAACTCCCCCCCTCAAGTTGGAGGATCTACAACGTAGATACCCAACTTGCCAAATAAAAATTAAAACGTTTTAAAAAAATTCTTTCACTTCGACATGCGACATCTGCGTCAAGTTCTTCCTTTTTCGTGTTGCGCTCAAGCAACCTCGGGTTCGTCTTTTTTTTTTTTTTTTCAACAACAACAAAAATTTGTTCCAATATCTGAAGAGTCATCTACATCAGGTCTTCTTTCTTCAATTCTGTGCACAATTTGTGCTCGCACATATCTTCTTTTTCTTCAATCTCCCTTTTTAGAGTGAACGACACTCGATCATCGTTTTTATAGTGAACGACACTCAATCATCGTTTTTATAGTGGACGACACTCGATTATCGTTTTTATAGTGGACGACACTCGATTATCGTTTTTATAGTGAACGACACTCAATCATCGTTTTTATAGTGGACGACACTCGATTATCGTTTTTATAGTGGACGACACTCGATTATCGTTTTTATAGTGAACGACACTCAATCATCGTTTTTATAGTGGACGACACTCAATCATCGTTTTTATAGTGAACGACACTCAATCATCGTTTTTATAGTGAACGACACTCGATTATCGTTTTTATAGTGAACGACACTCGATTATCGTTTTTATAGTGAACGACACTCAATCAATGTTTTTATTTTTTTTTTCAAGGGATAGTGAAGTTGGTATAATCAAAGGGATAAAGCAACAATCGGAACCCTAGGTTTTAGGAATTCGTTGCGGAAGCGAATTGGGTAATCATGGAGGAGACATTAAAGATAAAAAAATTTAAGAAAGAAAAAAAAAATTCGAAGGGGAAAAATTTGAGCCGAGGGGGTTTAATTACAAAAGAAAAAAAATTGGGTCGTAAGGTTTATTGGTGGATGGCTGTCAACCGGGAGATTGCTTCTGTTTTACCATTCTGGTCATGGTTCACGGCAAAGGCACTCAATCTATATATTTGAGCAAAGGCCTTGTTAAGGGGTGAGGTTTAGCCAATCTATATATTTGATCAATTTTATTCTCCAAGTTGATGTGGGATACATGGGACTTCAACACGCCCCCTCACGTGTAGGCCGGTAACTTGGCACTACACGTGGACTTCAAACCCAACACGGGCACCCAACACGGGTTAACTTAAGCCCAACATCAACTTGGGCCAGCTTTGATACCATGTTAAAATGTGGAGAGGAGTAAGATTATGATTTCTATATTATTTCACTCTCATCTTTTACAATTGTCCTAAACACCTATTTATACTACTTTTAGAGTCCTAATTCTAATAGGAGATACAATCCTATATATACATAATAATCCTTCTTTGACTAGGATTTTATTTTAGCTATGTATTCTACTTTCCTACTTAATTAAGGAGTCTTCCTAAAATACAAAGCTAACATTAGGAAACAAGTATTTTCTTGCAAACTCGGTCCGCTCCATCGGTCTAGATCCGTTTCACTCGGTCCGATCCATGTCGCTCCACCATATTCTCCAACTTTTTGATAATCTCTCTGTCTTTATCGACTTAATAAGGTATCTTAGTCGTGTCACTTGCATGTAACACGACAATCTTAGCAAATTTGACGTTATTGTTAATTTTTGCTCATGCATTGTTCAAACATAAACTATATATTAACTTTATTATTGTAAAGTTAGTAAAACGACATCTTTAAAAATGTTGACATGTCAAAACGGTCTTTACTTTAGTTTTAGTTTGGGAAGGACAAATGACATTTATTTTTTGACGGAGTGAATATTGTTTTTCTAAGGATGAAAAGAAAATGGGGAGAAAATTGAAATGCCCCTACCTACCAACGGGAAAGGAGACAGTGCAAGAAAAATGGAAATTGTTCATCTAATTACCATATCTGTCCGGAAATTCTTCCCTACTTTCTCTCTCTACAATCTATAAATACACATATTTCTACACGTTTTTCTCTCTCTAATGCTCCCCTTCAACAGAGTCAATTCTCTGGTACTTTTACTTTATTGTTTTTATACTCGAATTCTTTAGTTATTTATTAATTTTATTCTGCTGTCATAGACCCATGTTCCAGATTCTTGAATTATAGTAAGTAGGTCAAATCATTCTTTTATGCATTTCAACCATTGGGTCAGCAAGATTTTCTGTCGTCATTTTGTAAAACAAGAAGAAATGAAAATGAAAATTAATAACTGGGTCAGCAAGATTATGTTAATTTATTAAAAAACAACTGTTGAATTAATTTAATTATATACTTGTGTGTTTGGGGAGGTTATGAAAAGTGGGTGTTTGTTTGTTTGTGACTTGAATGATAAATCACAGAAAATGGTTTCTTTTTGTAACGCAGCTAGGATTGTGTTTCCTTCTTTGATGTTTCCTTTTTCCTTTGGGTTTCTTATTTCCTTATTTGATGTTTCCTTTTTCCTTTGGGTTTCTTATTTCCTTATTTAATGTTTCCTTTTTCCTTTGGGTTTCTTATTTGCTTAGAGTTTCCTTTTGACTACAACTCTTTTGTAATCTCATATAAATCCTTCCTCCATGTGAGAAGAATAACAAGAGAAATTATTATCCCAATTTAAATTTCTACATGGTATCAGAGCTAGCATACACAAGCTTTTGATAGATGGCGGAACAAGCACCACCGGCCGGTGGTGGTGATGGAAGACCTCCTCCGATTTTGAAGATTGAATACAACTCTCCTTTCTACCTAGGTCCCCAAGATCGACCCGGTGATTTCATAACTCCTACTCGCTTCTGTGGTGATAACTATGATGATTGGGCTGGCGATATACAGACCGCTCTTGAGGCTAGACGCAAATTCGGCTTCTTGGATGGATCTATTCCATCCGCCGTTTCTCCTGGCACCGAGTTAGATTGGAATACTATTCAGGCTATGTTGGTATCATGGCTCATGAACACTATTGATCCCGAGGTTAAGAGCACGCTGCCCAAGTATAGGGATGCTAGGCGTTTGTGGGATTCTCTCAAATCTCGATATGCGTTGGTGGATGGACCTCGCATTCAACAACTGAAGATGTTAATAGCACGATGTGAGCAGACCAAGACCATGCCTGTTGCTGTGTATTTCGGTAAGTTGACTGGATTATGGGAATCTCTGCACAATTACGAGCCGCTTATAGATTGTTCTTGCTGCGACAACCGCACGGACAGAAGCACGCGGCACGAAGGGAGACCGCAAGCTTCATGAATTTCTTATGGGTTTAAATTCGAATACTATGCCTCTCTTCGTACTAACCTCTTGTCTCGGGATCCCTTGCCCACTCTTGATCGAGCTTACCAATTGATAGCACGGGCCGAACGAGTGCGACTTGCTAAACCAATTCTTGATGAACCTCCTGGATGCGGTTGGCTTTTCCTCAAAACCGGTGGTCCTCGTGGTCGTGACAAGCCCGATAAATCCCACCTTACATGTTCACACCGTCGAAAAGGGCCATGATGTCTCTTCTTGCTTTGAGCTTGTCGGTTATCCGTAATGGTGGGGAGACAAAGAGCAAAACAAGTGCTCGTGGTGGCGGTCGTCCTCAACAAGGTCGAGGGAGAGGAGTTGCGCGGACCAACTCGGCTGCCCAAGTTGGTGCCGCCCAAGTCGGCATGGCCGCCGGATCCGCCCAAGCCGGTTCTTCATCCTTGTTTACCGCAGAAACAATGGAATGCTTTGGCCGGCCTAGTTGGTAACACTCGTATTCCTGGATAATCGCCTTCATGGTACGTCCGAGACATCTTCTTGGATCATTGATACGGGAGCATCCAATCATGTGACCGGAAACGCCGTTTGTCTCTTTGATTCATACTCTATACAAGCTTGCCCCGTCAAGCTTCCTAACGGCACCTCTGTGTTTGCACATATTGAGGGTTGTTCGCTGACAGACGATACCCTTGTTCTTCATCATGTTCTTTATATACCAAATTTAAACTGCAGTCTTCTCTCGTTTCTCAATTATCTGATGATGTTCATTGCACCGTCCATTTTAATGCTTCTATGTGTGCTATACAGACCGCCGAGGAACCCGATTGGAACGGGTGTTAGGCGGGATGGACTATACTACTTCGGAGGCGCACCTTCGCTTGTCACGTTTACGTCAACAATGCATCCGCTTTGCTCGAGTTGTGGCATAATCGTATGGGGCATCCTTCAAAAGTAGTAAAACTTCTTCCTCCTGGTCTCTCATTTGTCGGGTAGTCTTCATCAACCTTGCGACGTTTGTTTTCGTGCTAAACATTCTAGAGATAGTTTTCCTATTAGTGAGTATAAATCTACTAGAGTTTTTGAGAAAGTTCATCGTGACTTGTGGGGTCCTTACACCCATGTTTCCTCTTGTGGTGCCCGTTATTTTTTGACTTTGGTAGATGATTATTCACGTGTCGTTTGGATTTATTTACTAGTTGATAAAACGGAAGTTTTTCGCATGTTTATGGCCTTTGTTGCAATGGTGGATCGACGCTTTCTCAAAAAATCAAAATTGTTCAATCTCGATAATGGCACCGAGTTTAACTCCCTGTTTGATTATTTTCTTTCCACCGGCATTCTTTTTCAAACATCATGTGTTGGCACCCTCAACAAAATGGGCGTGTCGAACGTAAACACCGTCATATTTTGAACATAGCTAGAGCCTTGAGGTTTCGGGCCTCACCTTCCCATTTACTTTTGGGGCGAAGCGGTCCTTACCGCTGCTCATTTGATTAATCGAACCCCTTCCCCATTGTTGGATAACAAAAGTCCCTACGATATCTTGTTTGGCAAAACCCCTTTTATGATTCTCTTCGAGTTTTGGTTCGATGTGTTATGCTCATAATCGCAGCTAGGGGTGACAAATTTGCTAGTCGCAATCGTAAATGCATCTTCGTGGGGTATCCTCTTGGTAAAAAGGGGTGGAAGCTGTTTGATCTTGAGACCAAGAAATTTTTCGTCTCTCGTGATGTCAAGTTCTTTGAGACTGTGTTTCCATACAGCGATTCTACTACTGTTCCTCATATCCAGGATTCTGTTGATGTTCTTGCTGAGGAAGAAGCTTTTGGTCACATTGATTTTCCTATTCAAGAAGACTCCGCCGCTCCTTCGTTGTTCGATCGCAGACGAGCCCGCTCCTCTATCCGATGTACAGGAAGAGGTTGCTCCGGCTCCCATTGATCCGGCTCCTCCGGCTCCCACCGCTCCCCTCTCGCATCAACGTCGGTCTCTTCGATGACTCGATCCGATCTTTTAGGGAGGGGTATGAGACGTAAATTGCCTTCTGTTCGTCTTCGCGATTTTGTGGCCCTTACTACATCTTCTAGTCCATCTCCCGCTCTCCGTCTTCAATCGCTTCCTCGGGTACTCCCTATCCTATAGCTCACTATATAAACCGTGGATCGGTTTTCTCGCGAAATATCGTACCTTTCTTGCGGCTCTTACGGTGGCTAAAGAGCCGACTTCCTTTCGTGAAGCCACGGCTCATGATGGCCGGAAACAATCAATGCAAGAGGAAATTCGTGCCTTGGAGGATAATGGCACATGGTCCATGGTGTCTCGCCTCCCTGAAAACGGGCTCTAGGATGTCAATGGGTCTATAAGATCAAGTACAATTCTCGACGGAGCAGCTTGACCGCCGAAATCTCGGCTAGTTGTTCTTGGCAATCATCGTAAAGAAGGCATCGACTACACGTAAACTTTTGCTCCCGTGGCTAAAATGGTCACCGTTCGGGCTTTCCTTGCTATTGCTGCTTCCAAGAATTGGGAGCTTCATCGATGGACGTTCACAATGCCTTCTTGCATGGCGACTTAGCGTAAGAAGTTTATATGAAACCCTCCAAGCTTTGCGGCACCGAACACCAACACGGTTTGTCGTCTTCATAAGTCCCTATATGGTCCGAAGCAAGCCCCTCGTTGTTGGTTCGCCAAGTTGTTGACTTCCTTGAAGACTTATGGCTTCCTCCAGCCTACTCGACTACTCTCTGTTTACCTTCACCAAAGGTGCCATCCAGATAAATGTGCTTGTGTATGTTGACGATCTCATCATAGCCGGAACGATTCCGCTGCCTTGCTATCCTTCAAAAAGTACCTGTGTGAGTGCTTCAAAATGAAGGATCTCGGGTCTACGAAATACTTTCTTGGCATTGAGGTTGCTCGCAATCGATGGCACATTTTGTGCTTGACGAAAGTATACATTGGATATTATTTCGAGGCCGGTTTACTAGGTTCGAAGCCCTCTAGCTTCCCCATTGAACCTAACCATAAGCTTGGTGTTGCTACGGTGCTATCTTGGAAGATCCGAACGCTATCGACGCCTAGTTGGGCGACTCATTTACTTGGAGTGTAACTCGGCCGGATCTTGCATATTCGGTTCACATCCTTTCTCGGTTCATGAATGAACCTCGTTAGAGCATTGGGAGGCTGCTCTACGGGTGGTTCGATATCTCAAAGGCACGCCGGCAAGGCATTCTTTTGCGCAGCGACGGCGATCTCACTCTTGAGGATGGTGTGACTCGGGTGGTGCATGCCCCATTTCTCGTCGTTCTCTTACCGGGTGGCTCGTTTTCTCGGGCATTCCCATATCTTGGAAGACTAAGAAACAACCTCTTTGTTTCTCGTTCTTCCGAGGCCGCATCTCAGCGCCATGGCGGCTCTTACATGCGAGCTTAAATGGTGAAGGGTTTATTGTTGAGCATGGGTGTCCATCATCCCAAGGCTATTCCCATTTTACGTGACGGTGAATCGGCTCTTCACATTGCCAAGAATCCTGTTTATCATGAGCGCACCAAGCATATTGAGGTAGATTGTCATTTTGTCCGTGACGCTATCTCCAATGGTCTTATTGCCCCTTCTTATGTTCCAACGAAGACTCAGTTAGCTGACATATTTACTAAAGCTCTCGGGAAGCAACAGTTTGATGTTTTACTTAGCAAGTTGGGCATTCTTGATCCTCACGCTCCAACTTGAGGGAGGGTGTAACGCAGCTAGGATTGTGTTTCCTTCTTTGATGTTTCCTTTTTCCTTTGGGTTTCTTATTTCCTTATTTGATGTTTCCTTTTTCCTTTGGGTTTCTTATTTCCTTATTTGATGTTTCCTTTTTCCTTTGGGTTTCTTATTTGCTTAGAGTTTCCTTTTGACTACAACTCTTTTGTAATCTCATATAAATCCTTCCTCCATGTGAGAAGAATAACAAGAGAAATTATTATCCCAATTTAAATTTCTACACTTTTATGTGAGTGTGTGTGTGTGTTTATTGTGTGTTCTGATGTTGTGAGTATTTGCTGATTTTTGTGTGTGTGTGTGTGTGTGAACTTGCAGAGAAGATTTTTGGGTGTAGTGGCTTGTAGAGGAGAAAGAAAGGTTGGTGTTGCAATGGAAAGTACGTTGAAAGAAATCAATGGTGGGGAATCTGTTCTTGATTTGAAGGATAAATATGGAATTGCGGGTGGTGTTGAAGATGTTTATGGTGAGGATAGAGCCACTGAGGATCAAGCTATAACCCCTTGGACCGTCTCCGTAGCTAGGTAACCACACAAATCTTGTACTTCTTGATCATGTTAATCTTTCACCCGCATTCTTTTGTTCATTGAATTGGCTTTTAATGTTGATTTGTTGAATCGGAAAGTCTTGTTATAGAAGTGATTTGTTCACGTTCTTGAGAAGAACTCAATGCTTGATTTGGATTTACATTTGTTAGATTTTGAATCCTTTGATATGAAGCATTTTATCCTGTTTAATTGTATACTCCCTCTGTCCCTAAATAAAAGTCCATTTTAAGAATTTTTTCTTTCAAAATGAATGTCTTTTTGTAAAAAAAAAAAAAAAAAACTTTTGTCTCTTACTGTTTCTTCACAAAAAAAATTACAATAGTCACTTTATATAATTGTAAAACTAAATGTTCAGAAAGTGGATAACAAGAATATGTATGCATTTGCCATTTAATTATATATATATAAATATATATATATATATATATATATATATATATAAATGAAATTTGGACATCCATTTTTGGGGACAGAGGATTTTCTTGTTTGTAATGTATTGGTTAAGTCCTAGTACGTAGCTGGTGCAGCTTGAGATCCTTCTGATGGAGTCTCCCTCTTATTACTGTTCATATTTTTCTCTGCTCTCCATGTGTGTGTGAGAGAGAGAGATGGAGAGAGGTAATCTTCATAACCATGGCTGATTCTTTATGTTCCTTTTACTTGTATGTTTCAGTGGATACACATTATTGCGCGATCCACACCATAACAAAGGGCTTGCCTTTACTGAAAAAGAGAGAGATGCCCATTACTTACGCGGACTTCTACCTCCTGCAGTATTTTCTCAGGAACTTCAGGTTACCTAATAGATCTTGCCTCTAGCCTTGTATGGGTCCAAATGCTCTATATCATTTCTGTGTACCACACTGTGTACCACTCATGATTTAATAGTTACAAACTGTTAAGGCTGACATCATTATAGAATATGGTGATGTCATGAGTGGTACGCAAAAGTGGTATAGAGCATTTGGACTGAGCTTGTACATTCATGTATGCATGAATATTTCCTCAGTTGTTCTTTATTTGATTACTTTTTTTCTTGATTTTGGTAATTAGGAGAAGCGATTGATGCACAATCTCCGCCAATTCACCGTTCCTCTGCATAGATACATTGCTATGATGGATCTCCAGGTATTAAGGCGCTTTTCACTTTGTGGTAAAATGGTTGGGGGTAATATTTAGCTTCTTTTTTCTTTTTTTTTGGACTGTTATGTAGGAGAGGAATAAAAGATTATTTTACAAGCTTCTTATAGATAATGTTGAGGAGCTACTCCCCGTTGTATATACTCCAACAGTTGGAGAAGCTTGTCAGAAATATGGGAGTATTTTCAGGCGTCCGCAGGGACTTTATATTAGCTTGAAAGACAAGTATGGCCATATTTTTCCTGCAATTTTTCAGTCCTCTAGGCTCTAGTTAATATAGTAGTTCAAGAAATACTCATTAATGGAATTTTCAGGGGGAGAATTCTTGAAGTTTTGAAGAATTGGCCCAAAAAGAGCATCCAAGTTATCGTTGTGACTGATGGTGAACGAATCTTGGGACTCGGTGATCTTGGCTGCCAGGTCTGTAGTTTGATTGCTTACAAGCAACCTTTTAACGGTGAATTCGTATTTATGTGCGTGGGATTTAACATTGTTGTAACGAAACTTAATGTTGGACTAAAAATCAAAATGTGTTATTTGCAGGGGATGGGGATACCAGTTGGAAAACTCTCTTTATACAGCGCTAGGAGGTGTTCGTCCTTCAGTAGTAAGTATTTCAATTGTCAAATCTTTTTCTCTTTTTTTTTTTACCAAATTCTTTTATTATGCTTGTTTATTAGCGCTCTTAAATCGCATTTCTTAGTAATTGAAGCTGATAATTTCTCACGGCGTAGCTTAACTGCATTTTTTTCTTACCGTAGTGCTTGCCAATAACTATTGATGTTGGCACAAACAATGAGAAGTTGCTGAATGATGAGTTCTACATTGGTCTTAAGCACAGGAGGGTAACTGGGCAAGTTAGTAAAATTTTAAATATATTCTTAACTTTCACAATTTTTTTATATCATTTTTTACCATCGCCATTTTTTTTCATTGTTTTCTCACCTATTCATTAACGAGTTCATACGACGATTCATCTTAGCCGACCCCAAATGTCGAAATTTTGTGCTTCTGAATTGTGCCTTGTGTACATTCTTACTCCCTCCGGCCCAAAATGAATGTACAAAAAAAAATCAAATTTATTCTTGATCAAGAGTTAATTTAGAAATTATTTGGTCATTCATTTTGGGACGGAGTGAGGGACTAGGGAGTAGTAATTAAAGGTGGTTTGCTATATTTTTTCAATTCAGGAATATGCAGAGCTTCTAGGTGAGTTCATGGCTGCAGTTAAGCAGAACTACGGGGAGAAAGTTCTCGTACAGGTTTGTCATTACTCATTACACAGTCACCAGTTTCAAACATCCATATATATGCTTTGAATATAGACTTTACACTCTTTTATTATTTCTTTAAAGATGAAACAAATTTACCTTATTTTCCAGTTTGAAGATTTTGCCAACCACAATGCCTTCGAGCTACTGTCAAGATTTCGTACAACTCATCTTGTGTTCAACGATGATATACAGGTAATAACCTGGAAAAGGAAAAGGATAAAACAGTAAAAAAAAAAAAATTCTCATTATTGGCAAAATTATAAAATAAATAAATAAATAATAATAATAAAAATAATAATAATCCTCCTGCCTATCTTTGTGACAGGGCACAGCATCTGTGGTTCTAGCTGGACTCATTGCATCTCTAAAATTACTTGGCGGGAAACTCTCTGACCAAACGTTCTTATTCTTAGGTGCTGGGGAGGTGAGTCTAAAACATTATTTTCCCAGATTTTCTTCCCACCTATTTCTTCTCAGCTATCAATCTTTTTTATTATTTTTCCCCACCTCTTTTCAATGAGGATTCATGTTAGTCAACCCCGAATCAGTATAGGACTAAGGCTTTGTTGTTGTTGTATCTGCGTTGAGTTTTATATATGCACAATCTACTAAATGTCTCTTTCCTTGCAATTTGAAGGCGGGTACCGGCATAGCAGAACTTATTGCTCTTGAGATATCCAAAAGGGTGTGTACTTTCAGACTCTGCTATTTAAAAAAAAAAAAAAAAATAATTTTGTACCCTTTAAGCTTTTTAATGTAACGTTGGATTATATTCTCTGCAGACACAAGTTCCGGTGGAGGATGCTCGCAAGAAAATTTGGCTCGTGGACTCAAAGGTAGTAGAAAACTAAATTCAAATAAGTTTCTTATAGGGACTGATAGTCAGCTCACGAAAAGAGTCCCTTCAACACTTTAAGCAACCTTAGGCTCATGATCATGAACCTGTTAAAGAACTCGTAGAAGCGGTAAAGGTATGAAGATCATATATTTTATTTCCGTGATGAACAGGAAACTAATTCCTCTATTATCTTTGTAGCCTTCCCATTCCCTGATTGTTGTATTAAATTTCTTTAGGCAATTAAACCAACAGTGTTAATAGGAACCTCTGGTGTTGGGAAACAATTTACACAAGAAGTTATTGAGGCCATGACTTCCTTGAATGAGGTTCTCTCTCTCTCTCTCTCTCTCTCTCTCTCTCTCTCTCTCTCTCTCTCTCTCTCTGTCTCTCTCCCTCCCTCTCTCTCTCTCTCTCTAACTTTGTGATGAATGGATTGCATGAAGAAACCTCTGATTATGGCTCTGTCCAACCCCACCTCACAATCTGAGTGTACTGCTGAAGAAGCCTACAAATGGAGCCAGGTAAATATCATTCAATCCATTTTTGCTTTAAAATTCTCTGATTTTTGTGTTTGCACTTATGAAATCTTACTTTCCCTGAAACCTTTTCTCCATTATACACTACAATCTGCAGGGCCATGCAATCTTTGCTAGTGGAAGTCCATTTGACCCTGTTGAATATGATGGCATGGTTTTTACTCCCGGACAGGTCTACCATAAACCAATTTCTCATAATTTATTACTCCCGTCCCTGAAAGATAGTCTTGTTTGATTTTTAATGGTCAACACAAGTGAACTTTGACTAAATATTAATGTCAATCTACTTATCCTAGTGGAATTCCAAAAATTGTTATCTATAAAATCATTAAATAGTGAGGGCTAAATTTACATTAATGTTTGGTCAAATTCACGACTATCAAAAAATCAAATGGGGACGGAGGCAGTATTCTTTTTATTTTAAAGGCTGACTCCTTGAAATCTGAGGACTTTTTTTCCCTATCTTTCTCATTTACTGCAGGCAAACAATGCTTACATATTTCCGGGATTTGGTTTGGGTTTAATCATGTGTGGTGCAGTCCGTGTGCACGACGATTTGCTCTTGGCAGCCTGTAAGTATCTCTAAGCTCTGCTATAAACTGTCAATATATCAGAAATTTTCGGCTCGTTCTAAATTCTTAAAATGACTAATTTACCCACCCTTATAGCGACTTAACGGCTAACTAACTAACTAAATGCAACAGCGGAAGCTTTGGCAGCTGAAGTGACAGAGGACAACTACGCAAAAGGACTAATCTACCCACCCTTCACTAGTATCAGAAAGATTTCAGCCAATATTGCTGCTAAAGTAGCTGCAAAAGCATATAAACTTGGTAAGTTTCCTGGTTATTTTCCAGATTTACCCCTTATCTTTCTTATGTCTGACAATTCTCGTTAATAATACTTCTGATTTGTCATTTCAGGACTGGCTTCTCATCTTCCTCGTCCTCGAGATCTAGTAAAGTATGCAGACAGTTGTATGTATACTCCGGTATACCGAAATTATCTGTAAAATTTCTAGTCTTAGTACAAATATATGGTTGATTACATTTGTTTGATTTTAGTATTGTTCATCACTGTGGTGAATGAGGGTATCCCTTAGCCTACATTAGGGACATTAATGAAATGTCATGTTATTTTTATTTATTTTTTTCTCCCTTTTTTTTATTCACTAGTTCAGGATTTATTGTCATTTTATTATTGATGCTAATGCAAATAGAACAGTCCTATGGAAGAAAGTGTTACTTCTATTACTTTAAAACTAAGTGCCATTTAAAATATAATTTTCCCTCCATCCTAAAGAAATGTCCAAAATTTTAACTTATGAGTTGTTTTTATAAAAAATGCGTTTTTTTTTCTTAACATAAGGAAAAACCATTTTTACGCTGAAACTTAATAATACATGCATTGTCACTCTTCACATTGGCACTTTTTTATACTAACACTGACACTTTTTTATTCTACACTAACACTCTTTTATACTAATATTTAATAATACATCAACTGACACTCACTAGTACAGATTTGAGCTTAGATAGCGCTTTTTTTTTAGCTTACATAGCGCTTATAAGCGCTATCTAAGCTAGCGCTATGCAAGTTAACATAGCGCTTGTACAAGCGCTATTTAAGCTCACGAACTTAGATAGCGCTTTTAAAAAGCGCTATCTAAGCACTTTTTTTATTTTCAAAAATCATCTTAGGTAGCGTTTTTTGAGTGCTATATAAGCAATTTTTTTTTACAAAAAGCAAGCTTAGATAGCACTTAAAAAGCGCTATCTAAGGCTATTTTTCATTTTTCATTTGTTATTTTGTATTTTAATTTTATTTTTTTTTCCTGCTGCACCTATTTCAAATTATATGAATTATAACCAAGAATCAAATAAATAAAAATTAATATGAACTAAAAAATATTTCATTCAACAATAACAATCAACCATTCATTTATTACACCAATAATAATTCTTACAATCATCCACAAGAGTTATAAACTAACTAGTCTAACACCCGTCGCACGACATAAATAAATATCATAAAGGTCACAAAAATGCCAGACCACGTCAAGGAACTGCAGATATTAAAGTGGATTTCCCACAATTTTATTACTGTTACTCCCTATGTTCGATTGGAGAGGTTGCCTTGGGTACAAAAGTATTGCCCAAAATAAAGCCACTGTTAGACCAATCACTCCATGATGCAATCGAAGAGTTGGCGTTCGAGTTCTTGGAGTCGCTCGACCGCAATGGGCATAACCTTTGAGTTCCAGGCGAGGCGGCCGCCTCATTGACTCCAGGCGTGCGCCTCAGATAGTGCTGCGGAGGGGAAGATCTCGGTTGCTGAGGCGAGCGCTTCAACTTGGTGATGCTGTAAGTACCCAAATCTGGCTTATGCCTTCCGGTTAAATTTCCCGGCAATTTCGGTAAGTTTTCCGGTAATTCCCCAGACCTTCCTAGTGTTCCGAAAACATTCCGAAACTGTTTTTAATTAATTTAGGGCTGAAGGGGATCCTTCCTAATTAAGAAACACGTTTTTCTTAATTAGGAGGAAAGGTTCTAGAATTTGCCACCTTGCATGGTTCTAGAATGCTGAGTCATTGTGGATAATGCCGCACGGCTGCATTAGCTCGCTGCCCTTAGCCGCACGGCTTCATTAGCCTTATCCAGACTGCCTATAAATAGAGCCCTCCTCTACCCATTTCAACACAACAATTGACACAACAAATCACCCACAAACACTCCTAATACGTGAAGAATACTGCTGGAAGTTCAAGAAGGTGAAGAAGAAGGCCAAGAAGCTCCCTCCCTCCTCCTTGAAAATCCAAGATCAACCTCTCCTCCTAGCTCCGCCCGAAGAAGAAGGAAGCCATTGGTAACCTCACACGCCCTAACCTCGCATCCTAATTGCTTTATAAATTGCTCATTGCATTGCCTTTATATTGCTTGGGACTTGGTAGATTAAAGATCATATCTTCATATTCCCCCTTCCCCTTTTGCATGCATTAGACATCATTTGTCATAAAAATGTAATCTTTCCCCATAAAGGTGCATCCTTTGCACCTAAAACCCCCATTTTCAAATAAAAATGTCATCTTTATGCATCCTTTGCATATAAAAATCAAATCTTTTCAATCAAAATGCATCCTTTGCATATAAAAATCAAATCTTTTCAATCAAAATGCATCCTTTGCATTCAAAATCCCTTTTCCAAGCATCATTTGCTTTAAAGACCATGTCTTTACCATAAACTAGCATCATATGCTTTTTTAAAATGCAATCTTTATGCATCATTTGCATAATGAATGCCAATTTCTTCAAAAATGCATCATTTGCATAAAAATCAAATCTTTATGCATCATTTGCAATAAAGATCATTTCTTTGAATCAAGTGCATCATTTGCAACCCAAAAATGTCATCTTTTCATTAAAGTGTCATTTTTACATACATTTTCCCCATTCCCCCATTAGCAACCTAGGAACGGACCGGTGTAAAAGATCCTATCTTTACATCGTTCCTTCCATAAATGTTTCATAATCTCTTTAGAAAGGGACACCTTCGAACCCTATATCTCCGATTATCACTTAAGATGAGTATGAAGCATCTATACAAGCTCGACCATCTTAAAGTGTAGGATTGATGGGCTAAGGACCCTCCTTTTCTAAAGAACCTCATCTTGGACTACAAAGAGAGTCATTCTCTCGATCACGCAAGTCCCAAGGTCTAAAAAATGCGATGATCACAAGTTCAAGATGAGGGCGGGATCATAATCCCGAATACATAAAATCCAAGAAATCCCGAGCGACAACCAACAAATGGTTTGTACGTCCGGAAGACGACTTGGGACATTCCCTCCTTATTTTCAAACACATGCACACAAGAAAGCACGCAAGCAAGCACGATTAATGAAATCATGGGAGACTTGCTCCGGCAAGGCACCTTGGGTGAACGCCAAACGTTCTTCCCAAGGGGTAACTTAACCTCCGAACCCATAAAACCTTTTTTTCAAAGTTTTGAGGTAATCAAAATGGCGTGGCGACTCCGTTTTTCAAATTAAATCGGATGTCTTCAAACTCGCGTGAATCCAAAATTTGGGCACACATTCACAGATGCGGGCGCCTCATACTTCTTCAACGCAATGAACACCTTCAGCGACATCAGGCTGATCATGGTGATCATCACAGACAGCAAGATTCGGAAGGGGATTCGGAAGAGACTGGTGACGAAGTCTATCCCGAGATTCCGCAGTTTCGCCGTCGGCCACATCGGCCTCAGGTGGTGGAGGACAACCGTCGATGGGAGGCAGGTATGCGGACGGAGATCCCAGATTTTAATGGAGGGTTACAGGCAGAAGAATTCCTGGATTGGCTTGCCACTGTGGAAGAAATCTTAGAGTTCAAACAGGTTCCGGAGGATAGGCGTGTAGCGTTGGTGGCCACGAGGCTGCGTGGTAGGGCTACAGCGTGGTGGCAGCAGCTTAAACTGTCACGTGCTAGGCTCGGGAAGTCGAAAGTTGTGTCGTGGGAGAAGATGAAAAAGCAGATGCGGGCTGCGTTTCTACCTTACAATTATCAGCGTATATTGTTTCAGCGATTGCAGAATCTGAAGCAAGGATCGCGGTCGGTTGATGATTATACCACCGAATTCTATCAATTACTGGCCAGAAACGAGTTGCAGGAGACACCCGATCAGACGGTAGCACGGTTTATCGGTGGGTTGAGGGTTCAAATACAGGATACCTTAAACATGTTCGATATTGGGACAGTGTCAGAAGCACATCAGCGAGCTCTTGCGGTGGAGAAACAGTCGAGGCGGTTTGGCAGTGTCGTTGGTTCTGGTTCGGGCGGTGTTAGTGCAGCGGGCGGTGTCACGGGTGGTACAACTACAGTCGCTCCGACTACATCTAGGGCTGGCAGTCAGTTTAACCGTGGGCCGAACAACAGTATCAAATGTTTTGGTTGTGGCGAGGTTGGACATCGACAGGTAGACTGCAAACAAGCGAGCAAGAAAGCATTATTCAATGATACGGAGGAGGATCCGTGGGTCGATGACAGTGCAGTACATGAGAACCCTATGTTTGATGAAGAAGAGCAGGTCCTGACTGGTGATGTGGGTGTTTCTCTTGTTGTGCGCCGTTCTTATTTGACTCCGCGTACATCGGAGGAGAATGAGTGGCTTCGTAACATCTTTCAGTCCACTTGTACGATTTTGGGTAAGGTTTGTCGTTTTGTCATTGATTCAGGCAGCTGTGAGAACATCATTGTGGAGGAGGCGGTCCAGAAACTGAACATTCCGACAGAAAAGCATCCTAAGCCATATAAGCTAGCGTGGCTGAAAAAGGGCGGCGAGGTAACAGTTTCTAAACGTGCTCGTGTTTCTTTTTCTATTGGTGCAAAATATCGTGATGAATTGTGGTGTGATGTGGTTGCTATGGATGCTTGCCATCTTTTGTTGGGTAGGCCGTGGCAGTTTGATAGATAAGTTTTTCATAATGGCCGTTCTAACACTTATAGTTTGTTGGTGGATGGGGCTAAGTATGTTTTAGCTCCTACGAAACCGGTAACCCACACAGAGACACCGGCCTCGAGTGCGTCCTTCCTATCTTTCGCACAGTTTGAGGACGAGGTGGTTTCGACTGATAGAGTGTTTGTTTTGATCGGGAAGGCAGTTCCTGATTCGGTTCAGATTCCTCCGGAAGTACTCCCTTTGATACAGGAATTTGCTAGTGTGTTTCCAGATGAGCTTCCTGCGGAATTACCTCCACTTCGGGATATTCAGCACCATATTGATCTGGTTCCTGGGGCTAGTCTGCCTAATCGACCTCATTATCGCATGAGTCCTAGAGAACATGAGGAGTTGCGGAGGCAGGTTGAGGAGTTGTTGGCAAAAGGACATATCCGGGAGAGTTTGAGTCCCTGTGCTGTACCAGCGATACTGATTGCTAAGCAGGATGGGTCTTGGCGTATGTGTGTTGACAGCAGAGCTATCAACAAAATTACAGTCCGGTACAGGTTTCCGATCCCTCGTTTAGATGACTTGCTTGATCAGATTAGTGGTGCTACAGTTTTTACAAAGTTGGATTTGAAGAGTGGGTACTATCAGATTCGTGTTCGGCCAGGAGATGAATGGAAGACAGCCTTCAAAACTCGTGAGGGTTTGTACGAGTGGTTGGTGATGCCTTTCGGGTTGTCTAATGCCCCGAGTACGTTCATGCGTGTGATGAACCAGTTGCTGCGACCCTTTATTGGGATTTTTGTGGTGGTGTATTTTGATGACATTCTTATTTACAGTCGCAGTCAGGAGGACCACTTGCAGCATGTGCGTGAAGTACTGTCGGTGCTCCGTAAAGATAAGTTTTATGCCGCGACTAAGAAGTGTGTTTTTATGGTGCCTCGGGTATTATTTCTGGGGTATGTGATTTCGGGTGCAGGACTTCAGGTGGACACTGAGAAGGTGGCAGCGGTACAGAATTGGTCTCGCCCTACTACGATTACCGAGGTACGGAGTTTTCATGGTTTGGCATCATTCTATCGACGTTTTATCCCTCATTTCAGTAGTATCATGGCTCCTATTACTGATTGTATGAAAGGGGTTCGTTTCACTTGGACTGCTGAAGCCGACGTAGCATTTGCGCAGATTAAGGAGCGGTTGACATCTGCCCCTATTTTAGTGTTACCCGATTTTTCACAGCCGTTCGAGTTACATACGGATGCTTCGAAAGTGGGTATTGGGGCTGTTTTGAGTCAGAATGGGCGGCCGGTGGCGTATTTCAGTGAGAAACTGTCGGGAGCCAAGACACGGTATAGTACTTATGATGTGGAGTTTTATGCTGTTGTTCAAGCTGTGAAGCATTGGCGACATTATCTGTTCCATCAGGAGTTTATCTTGTTCACCGACCATGATTCATTGCGCCATCTTCATGGTCAAGACAAGATTTCGGCTCGCCATGCCCGGTGGATTGCTTTTCTGCAGCAATTCACTTTTGTGGTCAATCATAAGGCGGGAGTTACTAATAAGGTAGCTGATTCCTTGAGTAGGCGTCGGGGGTTATTGACGACTATGCGAGTGGAGGTGCCAGGGTTTGATTCGTTAGTGATTTACTTGCTGGCGATCCTTATTTTTCGGTCGTATTGGCGGATGTTCGGCCGGGCGTAAACCAATTTCTTGATTCATGATGGGTTCTTGTTTCGAGGTAATCAGTTATGTGTTCCTGATTGTAGTCTCCATTTGCTGATTATACAGGAGCTTCACGGTGAGGGACATGTTGGTCATGATCGTACTTTGCGGCTTGTTCAGGCCTCTTATTTTTAGCCGAGTATGCGTAAGGAAGTCGATAAGTAATTGCAGCGGTGTCGGGTGTGCCACATGGCAAAAGGGGCTGCTACTAATGCGGGGTTGTATATGCCATTATCTGTTCCTAGTCAGCCGTGGGCGGAAATTAGTATGGATTTTGTCTTGGGGTTGCCACGTACACAGCGGGGGTTTGATTCCATCTTTGTGGTTGTCGACAGGTTTTCCAAAATGGTTCACTTCATTCCGTGTAAGAAGACAACTGATGCTGTTAATGTGGCTCAATTATTTTTCAAGGAGGTCTACCGTCTGCATGGTCTACCGTCTACTATTGTGTCTGATCGTGATACCCGGTTCTTAAGTCATTTTTGGCCCAACTTGTGGGAAATGGCTAATACTCAGCTTAATTTCAGCAGTGCTTATCATCCTCAGACTGACGGGCAGACCGAGGTGGTGAACAGATCATTGGGTAATTTGCTGCGATGTTTGGTTGGGGATCATGTTAAATCGTGGGATCAGAAGTTGTGTCAAGCGGAATTTGCCCACAATCATGCCATTAATCGCAAAGGTCTGGGTTTAGTCCGTTTGGGTGGTTTATGTGGTGCGGCTAAGGGCCCATTGGATCTTCTTACGTTGCCCAGCAAACAGAAGGTACATGGTAAAGCGGTCGATCTGGTTTCTGGTTTGCAGGATGTTCATACCAAGGTTCGTGATAATTTGGAGGCTGCGAACGCTAGGTACAAACAGGCGGCTGATCAGAAAAGGCGTCTCGTAGAGTTCCAGGTTGGTGATTTTGTGTGGGCTATTTTGACTAAAGACCGTTTTCCAGTTGGTGAGTATAACAAGTTGTCAGCTAAGAAGATTGGTCTGTTGAGGTCATTGCGAAGATTAATCCAAATGCATACAAGTTGAAGCTGCCCGAGTCATATTCGTACTTCGGATGTCTTTAACGTGAAGCATTTGGTTCCGTATGCTGGGGATTCGTCTGATGATGAAGTGGTTGTTAATTCGAGGACGAATTTTTTCAGGCGTGGGGAGAATGATGCAATCGAAGAGTTGGCGTTCGAGTTCTTGGAGTCGCTCGACCGCAATGGGCATAACCTTTGAGTTCCAGGCGAGGCGGCCGCCTCATTGACTCCAGGCGTGCGCCTCAGATAGTGCTGCGGAGGGGAAGATCTCGGTTGCTGAGGCGAGCGCTTCAACTTGGTGATGCGGGCGCCTCATACTTCTTCAACGCAAAGGGATGTTACGGGGTTCCAGGCGGACGCCTGGCTTGTGCCCAGGCGGGCGCCTCGCGTGATGTTTTTTCTACGTCGTTTTTTATTTCCGTATTGCTGAGTTTCGAATTTTTTAAGTAGGGTTAAATTGGTCATTGTTTTCTTATTTCAGTCTAGGGTTGTGTTAGGGGTGGAAGGAATATTTAAACACTTTTAGGGTTTTGTTAAAGGGAGGTTTTGGCCGTTTTGAATAACAATCGTTTTCTTGTTCCAATTTGTAGTCTTGATTAATTTCGACTGCGATTGAAGGGTTGATTCGCGTATTGATTAATTTCTACCCGTAATCAATCATTTATCTTAGCTTCCGCTACGTCACTCCACTAAATGACTAGAAAAGATCAGTACTAGTTGCCCATGCTGGGAAATTGAAAAGCTGATGATAAGTCAAAAAGCCACCCATTTGTAAAACAGAACTTGAAGCCATGATTCCTGCCCGCAAGCCAATTGGGAGAGAGAGGTTATCTAGGCTTCTCTGCCGAACCCCTGCCATCCCCAGTGATAATAGCCATAGACCTGGAATTGTCCATATAGACCTGAGATCCCATGCAGAACAGATCTTACGGTTAGCGCTATTATATCTTGTTTATGTCCAACTCATCCCAATGACTTTCTTTAGTTTCCTATACATATGACCTACTTCCAAACTTCGAACATAAAAAATGCATGTTACAAACGTTTAGTTATACTATGGCAGAGTGATATCCAAACCAAACCAAAATGTAATAAAATATAATGTGAAATGGAGAAAAGAAAGAAAAACTAATAATGCCGAAAATTACCTTTGGGATAAAGAAAAAATCAGTCCTGAGAGGATAACTCCCCTATGATATCCAAGATCAACAGCAATTTCATCGGGCAACCATGACCTGAACAATAATTCTTCTACTAGTGCAAGACCAGTTGCTTTTACAAGACCTCGACCAATAGATGCAAGCACTTTACTATAGGATGGAGTTGTTGGCCAAGATATGGAGACACAACCGAGTAATGCGTTTAATGAATGTATGAAGAGTACAAGCACGACCCCTCCAATCAAACCGAAGATGAAATTTTGGATCTGCGAGCAAGGTCGCAAAATTTAGCATTTCTGTTGAAAATGGGAAAATCAAAGTAGAATTCATGTCAGCTTGAGATTTGAGGGAAGCTGCAGACTGCACGTAAATAAATATACCATTTCACATAGAATAAAAACTGAACGTTGAGAATGTGTTGTGAGCAACCACCCACAATTATATGGACTCCTGTACTAACACTCTTTTATACTAATATTTAATAATACATCAACTGACACTCTTCAGGTTTGATGATTTTTTTTTCTATGTTATTTGTTAATTTGATTGTTCATAAGGTGTATAAACTTACTTAATTGGATTGATTCGTATTCTAGGTTTGTTTTTTGTACTTTGTTGCTGCTCTAATTTAGGGCTTTTCAGTGTCGGTTGTTTTTGATGTTTCCTGTTTTGGAGAGATTTATTGAGATTTTTTGAAGATGAATCTATGTTTTGAAATTGATTAATCTGTGTCATTCGTCATTTTCTCTGCCGTTTTAAGTATCGGAAGCCTGGTGCTCTTTCTCAGCTTCGGGACATTAAGGCTTTGGCTTCTAAATCCTGTGCAGATCTTGGTAAGAAAAGAGTTGTTGTATTGGATGCTGAAGAGAGCGTCAATGATGCAGTTTTTCAGGATAAGGGCAGCGCTGCCATTTTATCACCTGAAAGGTTTGGATATGGTTCTTCTATTGGACCCCTTGATTTGCTGGTGCAGAATAATTTAAAGCGAACACCAAAGACACCTTGCACTGTTGGCTGTGGTTCGCGTATTGGACCCCTTGATTTGCTGAAGCAGAATAATTTACAGCGAACACCAAAGACACCTTGTACTGCTGGCTGTAATTCTCGTATTGGACCCCTTGATGATTCTGTAATTCATCTCCACCCTCACCATGTCGCCCTTAAACCCTAATCTCAACTTTTAAACTCAACTGTTGTATCAATCCACCCTACTCTTCTCTCTGCAATCATTAAACATGTGATATGCTTATGCAGGTACGGTGTAAGTGGTTATCCTACTTTGAAGTTTTTCCCCAAGAACAATAAAGCTGGTGAAGATTATGATGGCGGACGAGGTCTGGATGACTTTGTGACATTCATTAATGAGAAGAGTGGTACCAGTCGTGATGGGAGAGGACAACTCACTTCAAATGTTAGTGCCACTAACTCAAGATTGATGCTTCTAAAAGTGTTTTTTCTTTTTGTATCTTTTAACATTACATTTTTTTTTAATATTTTTTTGGATATAGGCTGGTATAGTTGCATCTCTTGGTGACTTGGTGAAGGAGTTTGTGAGTGCCGGTGATGATGAGAAGAAAGCAGTACTTTCCCGCCTAGAGGAGGTAATTAGTAAGCTTGAAGGTGTTGTGAAATTGGTGCTCCCCCGTTGCAATCAAAACAAAGAAATCCACACACCCACACGTACAAGAAAGAAACAATCACACACAAGAACACAAGAGTTGTTTACCCGGTTCATTCACCAACTCGTGAACTACGTCCGGGGGCAATTGCCAAGCCAATATGTATTAGACACCTCTCTAATATGTTGCTACAATATGTTCTAGGCCGAAATTATGCTTATATAGTTTATACAAGGAACCTAGCTCAGTCAAGGAAGAGATCTAAATAAAATAGGAAACAAAATCAGATTAGGAAAACACTTCCCCGACGCCAGCGCGGCCGCGCACCCCTGCAGCGCGGCCGCGCACCCCTGCAGCGCGGTCGCCCTCCATTGCCGAAGTTCCAGCCCCAATTTTGACCAACGAGCGCGGTCGCTCTCCACCCCGAGCGCGGCCGCTCTCCCCCGCAGAAACTCCTCCGTCGCTTCCTTCCTTGCAGTTTAGGATCCAATCCCAACAATCTCCCACCGGAGACTAAACCAATAAACATAAAATCACCCATTAACTCCCACCACGGAGTAAAGACCTTCGAACACATTCCCCCTCCTCCATATTGGCTTGACACTACCGCACCTCTCCTCAAGTACTAAGGCGAGTTGAAACCAAGCGACGTTTCAACCTCTCCGTGTTAGATCGTTCTTGCCTCCCCAAATCAGCTTCTACCTTGATTTCTCCCCGCAAGTCTAACTTCGCCTTCTCCCTCCAGACCCACCTTCCTCGCAATGCCTCCCCTTGAAACTTGGACACACCTTGTTTCTTGCATCGACTGTTCTTGGTCTGAATCCGCTCTCTGTTAGGGCCCTTTGACATCCAAACCGCGTTGATCAACTTTGTGTCCTCCCCAACATACCGTTTCTTGATGTCTCCCCTTTTCACACCAACAGGCCGGTTCTTAAGCATCTTGCTCCCACCGGAACGAACATCGATATTGTAGGTAGAATACAACATCTTCCCCTTAACCCCATGAGCCAACACCTTAGCCCCTTTTGTGACTTCCCAAGACCCACCAATGAAAGAAACACCATACCCTTCACTGTCAAGTTGTCCCACAGAAATCACTCTCCTCCTCAAATCCGGAACATGCATCACGTCGTGTAGTTGTAAAACAGCTCCATTAGGTGTCTTCATCATTACGTCCCCCTTACCTTTGATCTTCAATGGTTGACCATCACCAAGATAGAGAACCCCAAAATCTCCGGTTTTGTATCGCTTCATTGGTTCTGCATCCCCACTAGCATGACAAGAAGCTCCAGAATCCAACACCCAATCTTCACTCGACTGCTCCTCCCCTAGGATTAATACATCACCACCATCATCCACCACGTGGGCACCACCACCTTTTCCTAGACAGTCATAACTGATATGCCCCAATTCACCACAATTGTAGCACTTGACCTTTTTCCCCTTAGGTCTCCCCCTATTTTTCTCCACCCTAAGTGCAGCCCCATCTACGGACGATTCTCCCCTTTTCTATTTCCTTCGCAACTCCTCTTGAAGGATGAGATCTCTAACCTCCGTATATACCAATGCTGTTTTCGACGTACTAATCGTTGTGACAGTAACCTCCCAACTATCAGGCAATGATTTTAGTAGAAAACAAGCTAGCACTTCATCGGAGAAAGTAATATCAACACTTTTCAATTGGTCCACCATACCTTTGAAATTGCCGATATGACTTGCCGCTGTCTGCCCCTCTGACATCTTCGCATTCGCAAACCTCTTTATCAAATGCACCTTATTGATATTCGACGGCTTCTCATACATGTCCGACAACTTTTGTAGCAACTCCACCGTTGTCTTGGCCTCCATAGCATTCCGTGCAACGTCGTCGGTTAGGGCACTCCTTACCGCTCCTAACGCCTTCCGATCCAACGTCTCCCAATCCCCTTGTGACATGTCTTCGGGCTTCGCCTTCAAGGGTCCATGAAGATCCTTACAATAAAGGTAGTCTTCAATCCTTGTCTTCCAAAACGTGAAATTCACACCGTTGAATTTCTCGATTGAGTTCTTCATCTTGACTGCTTCACCAAAAATTCCCAAGAACGCGATTCAAAAATTAATCAACTAATGAAAAGATTTTGAATCCTCCGAACCAAAGCTCTGATACCAGTTGTTGTGAAATTGGTGCTCCCCCGTTGCAATCAAAACAAAGAAATCCACACACCCACACGTACAAGAAAGAAACAATCACACACAAGAACACAAGAGTTGTTTACCCGGTTCATTCACCAACTTGTGAACTACGTCCGGGGGCAATTGCCAAGCCAATATGTATTAGACACCTCTCTAATATGTTGCTACAATATGTTCTAGGCCGAAATTATGCTTATATAGTTTATACAAGGAACCTAGCTCAGTCAAGGAAGAGATCTAAATAAAATAGGAAACAAAATCAGATTAGGAAAACACTTCCCCGACGCCAGCGCGGCCGCGCACCCCTGCAGCGCGGTCGCCCTCCATTGCCGAAGTTCCAGCCCCAATTTTGACCAACGAGCGCGGTCGCTCTCCACCATGAGCGCGGCCGCTCTCCACCGCAGAAACTCCTCCGTCGCTTCCTTCCTTGCAGTTTAGGATCCAATCCCAACAGAAGGCTCTACTGCCAGGTAATAATTTACTCCCTCAGCTCTACTCAGTAAGTCCCTAGTGAAATTCTTCAGTAAGTCCCTAGAGAAATTCCCGCTTAGATTTGGAACATTCCAGAGAGAGTAGTCGGTCTTCAGGCAGTAGCTGATGTTGCTGCTGCTATTAAAGATGGGTTTTATGAAATTGGTGAGAGTGCCTGTTGTGTAATGTCCCCTTGCAACTTAATATGATAATATAATGCATCTTTCCCTCTTTGTGATACTTCTAATACTGAACGTTGTGTAAACGGGAATTGGTGCTGGTTTGGAATCTATGACTGTAAATCCTATGGCTTGGGAAGGATCCATCAATCCGGGGATATCTCCATACTTCCCTCCCTTCCTCTTTCTCTCTCCCCTCTCTGTCTATATTATATGCGGAGTACATAATTACAAATGTAACCTGTTTAGTTACGCTAATATAATTGTTTTCACATTAACATTTTTTTTTGTGTAACTATACCAGGTTAAGACGATGGCTCAAGCCCAAGATTGTCTCCTTCCCATGTGGGTGACATCAGAAAATGTTGCTGAACGCTTTAGCGTAACACGACATGAGCAAGATCAGGCTGCAGTAAGTTGGCAGAAGTCATCCTATTCGTTGCGCCAATGTCTTCATTCATTTTGTTAATCTTCTTGAACTTGTACGTAGGTTGATTCACATAGAAAGGCCGCTGCGGCAACTGCTTCTGTCAAATTTAATGATGAGATTATACCTGTCAAAACTAAGGTGGGAATTAAAAAATTTTGCTTTGTAGTGCAGTTCGATTTATTTTCTTAATTTTGTATTGTATGTTTCTAATATGATTGTTTTTTCTTTGGCAAAGATTGTTGACCCAAAAACTGTAGATGAAACACCTGTGACAATCTCTGTTGATGACGGGATTCGAACAGGAGCATCGTTGGCTGATCTTGGCAAACTGAAGCCTGTGTTCAAGAAAAATGGGACGACAACTGCTGGTATTTGTCGACATAAAACTGCATTTGACTAATTGCTCTATGTTTATGTTCATTGGATATACCAGCTTTTTTCATGTGTTTTTCAGGAACTTCTAGCCAAGTGAGTGATGGTGCTGCAGCCGTACTCCTTATGAAGAGAAGTGTTGCAATGCAAAAAGGATTGCCAATTCTTGGGGTATTTAGGTGCATATCTTATTGTCAAGCCTTTGCGATGCGTGCTTTTTTAATTTATTTCGAAAAGTAGTCCCTCCCGCACTATATTTTTCATTTATTTTGGAAAGACGTCCAGCATAGCACATAATATAAGACATTGATTTTCTGTCCCTCTATCATTTGCTAAATCTAACCCTGTGGCCCTGCTATGATTGGTTAATTGAAGATTTGTTGCGTTGTCATCTATTGGTGCGAGTCCTTTGAAGGTGTGATGGTAATATAGCACTGAAAGATGGACAACTTGTGTGCAGGCTAGATTAAATATGATTGCACATCTGATGTGTAATATAGTTGCTCCTTTTGGAGCATAAATGATGAGTTAACGCAAGAAAAGCAGAACCTTTCAATGTCCTTAGAAAGTAAAACTGAGGAATATATCAAGCTCGAATCTGAGCTCCATAGGCTGGCTGATGAACTTGGAAGGAGTAAGTTGACTGTCTCCGAGTTAGTGCAGGCTGACTGAGGAACTTGGAAGATGTAATTTATTTCTTTTCTGATTCTTTGCTTACACAGGTTTTGAGTTTTGTTTTTGCTAATTCTTTTGGCAGTACAATGAAGTTCTTGGAAAGGGAGCTTCAAAGACAGTGCATGAATCTGAGCTTGACAGGCTGAAAGAAAGCTTGAGATGTATGAATGAAAAAATACATGTTGAGAGAGGCTTCAGAGACAAACTAGAGGACACAGTTGCAAGCCTTACTTCCCAACTAACTAAGGAGCAGGAGAAATTGGTACACTTCGACCGCCAGAATCCTGACTTGGTGCATTTCAAGTTGCTTCTTTTCAAGTTACAATTGCTTCTTGTCTTGTAATCTACAAATGATAATATTGGAATCACTGAAGAGTCAATTTAATATTTATCCTTATATTTATATTGCCTCTTTTATTTATGGCTCTGTTTTTGTCAAAGTGTTATGGCCGTGCGTTTCACGCACGGGTGTTACACTAGTTGATGCTAATGCAAATAGAACAGTCCTATGGAAGAAAGTGTTACTTCTATTACTTTAAAACTAAGTGTCATTTAAAATATAATTTTCCCTCCATCCTAAAGAAATGTCCAAAATTTTAACTTATGAGTTGTTTTTATAAAAAATGCGTTTTTTTTTTCTTAACATAAGGAAAAACCATTTTTACGCTGAAACTTAATAATACATGCATTGTCACTCTTCACATCGGCACTTTTTTATACTAATACTGACACTTTTTTATCCTACACTAACACTCTTTTATACTAATATTTAATAATACATCAACTGACACTCTTCATTTGGCATTTGTTTGCACTAACATTGGCACTTTTTAACACTAACATTGTCAATTTATTACACTGCACTTAATAATACATGCACTGCCACTCTTTACACTGGCCTGACACTCTTTACACTGGTCTGACACTCTTTACACTGACACTTAATAATACATGCAATTGCACTGTTTACACTGAAAGAATTGTAGCTAGGACTGTAACCACTTGTGCGGTGACTTGTACGTACAGTTGTGCACACAGGTGCCGGCACAACTGTCTAAACAACTTGACAGTAAAATAACTCTCACGAACAGAAATAAATGCAGCGAAATGACAACGAAATTAAACACTTCAGCAAGACTATGCTTGCTGGAAAACTTTTATAAAATATAACCTTGTTGAGAACAAATTGTAAAGAAAACTTACAATGAAAGAAAATAAACATACGAAAAGATCAAAGTAATTCTAGACTAAGAACACAAAACATAAAAAAACAATCTTGAAGTTTCAATGATCTGAATTTCAAGAACAAAGAAGAAAAACCTTAAAGAAATTTGTAAGTTTCTCTCTTGGAAGGCGTGCCGCATAATGAAAGGGGTGCTCTCTTTTTATAGTGATCATAATCCTTCTTTAACAAAGATTCTTCCTGTGCACTCCTTTCCTTATCAACAATGAATCCTTCTCCAAGTAGGAGTCTTCTTGCCATCCTTGAAACCTACCTTATTTATATGATATCTACTAGAAATAAAGATTAGTTGTTAATCAAACAAAATCAATCCTAAACTTTGAAAATATCCACAATTATTTTCTACATTAATTTATTATAAATATGGACAAAATAAAAACCATAATTACAAAAATAAAAAAAATATTTCAAGAGTATTTTATACTCTTTCAATCTCCCCATATTATTGTGATTATGGACAAAACTGCAAAACCGAGATTATCAATTTCAAACTTACCAGAATAGCAAAAATAATAAAAAAAATCAAGAGTATATTCATACTATATCACACTGGCACTTAATAATACATCATGTATTATTATTGTAATGATTTTCATTATGTAAAATTGGATTCCTATTTGTACATATTTGACATTTTGTTTTTATTTAAATTCAGTTTGGGATTTTGGATTAGTTCCCAAATGGGTCCTTTGCCTCGAGATTTGAAGAGATCACATGGACCGACTACTTCAATAGTGAGATTAAAAAAAAAAAACTTTATGTTAAAATTTAACCCCCCTAACCTTAAATCCTAGTTTCGCAACTGAATACATGAACTGTCACTCTTTACACCGGCACTTTGTTATGCTAATACTGTCATTTTTTTACACTGACATTTAATTATACATGCACCGGCACTTTGTTACTTTAACACTGACACTAGTGGGGGAATCAAAACACGTTTTTTCTAATATTAAGAAAAAATGCATTTTTTTTTGTAAGATTTTGGCTTAACTTATTAAAAAAAAAAAAAAAACTAAATGAAATTTTATCTTTGAAATATCATATCTCAATGCATAATTGAAAAATTAAGAATATATAAATTGTCAAGAGGAAACCGATACAACATTACAGCGTGAGGTGTACTACTTCGCTAATCAACGGTGGTGAGAGATGCAATATTTCAATTTCGGCCATTGAAGCATGATCTTCGCCACTGAATACATGCACATGCACTACTTCGTTAATTAAATAAAATGTGAAACCATCCGACATTCTATTCATTTCGGCCATTGAAGCATGATCTTCCCATTTTTTCTTTTAACATGAAGGAACCCATTTATTTTAATAAATAAGTACATTGAACAATAAATTTATGTTAATACAATTGTTCGAATGAAAATTTAAAACTTGTTATCGATACATTATTATAAATACTACTCCATCCATCCGTCCCAAAATAAATAATCATTTTGAATTTAAGGATTATTTTGTAAAGGTTCATTTTCAAAAGAAAAAAATTATAAACATTTTTGCTATTTACTTTCGAACTTTTAGTTTTGCAAAAATATAATGAACTATCAAAAAAGAGTCGTTATTATGTAAAACAAGTTCTAGGATAAGCTATCCTAAAACCTGTTTTGCGTAAGTGTCTTCTCTATTATTATAAAGTGCCTCTTATAAAATTAGAAAGTGTCTGTTCTAAAATAACACTAATAAAACATTTAAATCGGTTGTAATGTTAAATAATAACGATGATATTGTTGAAAATAGTGCATGTTGTAGTGTTAAAAAGTGTCCGTGTAGTATTGAAAAGTGCCTCTTGTAGTATTGAAAAATGTCTATTGTAATACTGAAAAGTGTCAAGTGAATTAAAAAACACATGCCTGTTGTAGTGTCAAAAAGTGCCTTTTGTAGTATTGAAAACTGCCTTCTACAGTATCAAAAAATGCATGGTGAATTTTCGTAAGTTTCAAGTGAGTTAAAAAATACATGCCTGTTGTAGCGTTGGAAAGTGCCTCTTGTAGTATTCAAAAACTGCCTTATACAGTGTCAAAATGTGCCGGTGCATTTTTAGCAAGTTCAAGTTATTTACAAAAATGTCACCGCGCCTATTGAAAAGTTCTACTTATTTACAAAAATGTCACCGCACATTTTAAAACACGTTCTACACTCAGCGAGCGTAGAACACGTTTCACCCAAGATTTTGTGATCAAAAAAATTGAAAAAAGAAAATCATTTAGGAAAAGATTTTTTAAGGAAAAGTTTAGTCATTCATTTAATACAACATAGGTCATTCAATTTGTGATAGAGGGAGTATTAATAAGGGGGATTCACCATATAATCCCTCAAAATTATCAATTTTACCTCATAAGATAAGGAATATTTCATCTAACCAGATAATCTCTAGCTTGATAAGTTCATTCTCCTTCTAATTTTACTAAGTTCACCCTCCCATCATTTTCCTAAGTACACCTTCTTTATCAATTTACTTTCTCTCCAACCACCATCACCTTAGGTCAACCCTCCCCATCTTCTCCGATCAACAACTCCGGCAACCGTCAACTCCGGCGACTTTTTTTTTTTGGGCGACCAAATAACTGAGAACTTAACTTATCAGTAAGTTCTCAGTTGTCAAATAAACTACTAAGAACACGATCAACTTCGGCGACCACCAACTCCGGTTACCAAACAACTGAAAACTTAACTTATCAGTAATTTCTCAATTTTCAACTAAACTACTAAGAACACGATTAACTCCGGCAACCAAACAACCGAGAATATTTAAGTTCTCAGTTGTCTACACTAAAAACATGATCAACTCCGGCGACCAAACAACTGATAACTTTACTTATCAGTAAGTTCTCAGTTATCTCCACTAAGAACACGATCAACTCCGACGATCACCAACTCCGGCGACAAAACAACTGAGAACTTATTAGTAAGTTCTCAGTTGTCAACTAAACTACTAAGAACACGATCAACTTCGATGTCCCAGAGTGTGTACAAAAAGCATTTATTTTGTGTTGATCCCCTTTGTAAAAAAAAAAAAAAAAAAAAAAGAAATAAAAAAAATGGAGTTGGGTAAGAGAACTCGGGACTGAAATAGAAAAAATAAGAGAGAGAAAAAGAGTTATTTTGTTTAAAAAATGCTCTTGACCATGCTAAAATATAGTCCTAATAATTAAATCGGGTTGAATTATTAGGAAAAAGTAAATCTTTTGATTCATTGGGTTTTTGACCCCAATAAAAAACTGAAAGAAATTTTATAATTTTTACTTTACAATATCTTATTTTGGTGGCATCAAAATGATTTGTTGAATATTGAAAAGTGACAGATTTTGTTTGAGTTAAGATTTTCTCGTAATATAATTATGATTTTGAAAAAAATGTTCGGAAGATAGTTATGTGAACTTGGTAAAATGAATTCGGGGATTTGGTAAGGATGCCAATTTATATTCATTTCGAAATATTCTTGTTCTAAGACGACACAGATAAAATCTTCATGGGTTTTGTATGAATAATAAGTGGGTGGTGCTTGCTTTGGGTAAGAACTGGGAGTAATTTGTCTGGTATATGTTTGGGATGGTTGTGGAGTTGTTAATTGTGGGCTTTCTGAATTGAGGGTTTTTTTGTATGTGGTTAATTTTTGTGAAGAGCTGGAAGAGGATGTAGATTTCTTTGTAAGTGGAGGATAAAATGATTTTGCCTCTGGCGATAAGATGGCAAATCTGTTTTCTATCTTTGGTGTTTTATCAGGGATAAAATTGGGAAGTTTTGTCAAGGGTAATGATTTTGTAAAATGTAAGAGGCTCCTATTGGTCTGTTCTTTCTTCTCTTTGCCCATTGTTGAAGAACCTGTAATCATTCTATAAGCAAAGATATTAGTCTGAAAATATTTCATTTTGTTGTAAATATCCAGGGTAATCATTAGCTATACATTTTGAAGTTCTTTTTAAGGAAGAAATTTCTCTTCTAATGAAGGGGGCAAAGGGACGAGAAAAACCATATTCTAGAAGTTCTTTTAATTCGTAAATATGGAATTTAATTTTCGTTATTTTGTGAAGGGGTACTTTATGGTGGATGTTTTTACATTCTCTTAATAATATATCTGTCTTTTGTAAACAATAATTTAAATAGTTTAAATTGTTTAAATGAATAATATTTTATTAATAATAATGTTTCATATTGGTTCTTGTTTAGTTTGTGATAAAATAATGGTTTCTGAATTAAGTTTTTCCATTTCCTTGGAGAAACTCTCTTGTTAAAAAATCAGGGAAAGAATTGTCTTTTCCTGCAATGTGAATTATTTCAAAGTCAAAAATTGATAGTAATGTTTGTCATCTGGGAAAAATCTGTTTTGCAGCTAAATTTTTAACATCTTTTTGTAAAACATCCTTTGCAGCTTTGCAATCAACTTTGACCATACATTTTTGGTTAAGTAGATCACCTTGAAATTTTGTTATGCATAATACTATGGAAAGAATTTCTTTCTTTATTGTTGAATAGTTAGATTGGGTAGTATTCCATATTCCTGAATAGTATTTAACTATGTGATCCTTTCCATTTATTTGTTGAGTTAATATCCATCCATAACTGGTTTCGAAAGCATCTGTGCTAACAGTTTTTGGTGCCTTCGCGTCACAAATTGTTAGGATGGGTAGTTTCTTGACATGGGTTTTAATTCGTTTTACTACTTTTGTTCATCTGTTCATGGTTTTGGATTCGTTTTCAATCTATCAAATAATAGTTTACAAATTTGTCTTAGTTTTGAAAGGAAATCGGCTATATAGTTTAACGATCCTAAAAACCCTTGTAATTGATTTTTATCTAATATTTTATCAGGAAATTTGTCTGCGAATTCTATTGATCTTTGAATTGGAATAATTGTATTGTTTGTTATTTCATATCCCAAAAATTTTATTTTTGTCTGATATAATTTTATTTTGGCTTTTGAAAGTACTAGTCCGTTTCTTATCAATGTTTTATAAAAAATATCTAAATATTTTTGGTGTTGTGTTAAATTTTTACTAAAAACTAGAACATCATCTATGTAGGTGATAATAAACGTATATTGATTAAATATTTCATTCATGATTTTTTGGAATTCACTTGGAGCATTTTTTTAGTCCAAATGGCATCACATTCCATTCATATTGACCAAACGGTACTGTGAACCGTTTCTTATCAATGTTTTATAAAAAATATCTAAATGTTTTTGGTGTTGTGCTAAATTTTTACTAAAAACTAGAACATCATCTATGTAGGTGATAATAAAGGTATATTGATTAAATATTTCATTCATAATTTTTTGGAATTCACTTGGAGCATTTTTTTAGTTCAAATGGCATCACATTCCATTCATATTGACCAAACGGTACTGTGAAAGCTGTTTTATACTTATCCTCTTCTGATATTTGTATTTGCCAAAATCCCAATTTCATATCAAATTTGGAGAATATTGTGGCATCGCGTAATCTTTTTAGTAAGTCTTGTTTGTTTGGGATTGGATATCTAATCCATTTTAATGTTGTATTCAAAGGTTTGTAATTTATGACTAGTCTTGGTGCTCCTTTTTTCTATTTTCGCATTTTTAGAGACATAAAAAGCTGAACATGACCAAGGGGAATTGCTTTTTCTTATTAATTTTTTTGTTGAGTAAGTCCTTTATTTCTTTTTTGCAATATTCTAAAAGTTCTTGGTTCATTTGTATAGCCTTGCCTTTGTTGGGATTGTTTTTTCGCTAAAGTCTTTTTCGTATGGTAATGTTACTACATGTTTCTTTCGTTCCCAAAATGCTGTGGGTAAATCTGAACATAAATCTCTTTCAAATTTATCCAATATTTTTGAGATTATGTTTTTGTATTCTTGGAGTTGCAATTTTTCTTCTATTTTGATATTTAATAGATCTTGTTTAAGAAATCTAATATGTTCTTGTAAAGTATTTATTTTAGATACATTTGTTTTTTGTAAATTGTTTACATCATGGTTTGAGACGGGGTACAAAAATTTAAAATTTATTTGTTGTCTCAATATACTTTTTTTCTACTCCTTATTTAGAAACTGAAAAATGATATAGCATTTGTAAAAAAGGATTTTCAAGTATAAATTTTGTATTAATGTTTTTTACCCGCATTAGGTTTGTCTTGAAACAAATATTGTTATACGTGGGCTTCTGGTATTTTATACTTGTAATTTTGATGAATTGGCTGCTGAAAGACTTTGTTTTGTTTTAACAAAATATTTTGAGGAAATTATTCCTTGTTCTACGCAATTTAAGTCAGTGCCATAGTCTAACATAACTATTCTTTGGCATTCAAAATCTTTGATTTTCATATTTATAGTGACATACCATTTCTGAAATCTGACTTTAATTAATGTATATATACTTTGATCTGTGGAAGAATTTGTTTCTGAATCAGAGGAAGGATTTGTATTTTTTGCAAATGGATTCTGGTTTGGATTTGAATGTTTCGCATTTATAAGTTGAGTGTATTTGATTTTTAATTTCTTGTAATGCTAATCTTGTTTCTATTTCTTTTTGTGTCATTTGTAATTCTAAGTTGCTCTGTTTTAATAATTTTATTTCTTTCATTTCATTTTGTAGATCAATCGAAGAAATTTGTTTCTTTTTACCTTAAACATTTTTATGACATCTTCATATTGAGATGGTGAAAATGTTTCTGATTTTTCTTCATTAATGGTTTTTGCTAATTGTTTTAAGATTTTTTTTTATTGTTGGTTCTTTTGTTTCTTTAATTTTATCTAATATTTCATCATATTGTTCTAATATATTAATCTTTTAGTTACACAAGCATACTTTATTATTGTATATTTTTTTGTAATTTGTTCTTCTATTCTTGTAGTAATATTCAGGGGGATCGTGTTGGTATTTCCTGTTAATTTTTCTATGTTTTCTTCTGTAAGTATTATTTTTGTAATATGGAGTATAGTATTGTTCATATCTTTTCTTTTTATGCGGGGATTGTAATTTACTGAAACCAAATTATTCACACTAGTATTTCAATTCTTTTCATGTTTGTGTACTTTCTTTTTTTTTTTAATTTATTACTTAGTTTTGATCTTGACATAATCTTAGGCCAGTAAGGTTTACGCAAGTGATTAGATTTCCATATGTGAGTTCGTTGTAAGAAATATTTCCATATTTTGGTTCTATTGTATCTTTTACTTTTTCTGAGAATAGTCCAGGTAAACCAGTAATAAATTTCTCTTTCCAAGGGTAATTATTAAGATCTGCTGGATTAAAAACTCTTTTTAAGAAATTTTCTTTATACCATTTAAATTGTTCTAATTTCCTGCATTTTAGATTTTGTAATATTTTGGAATTTCTTTTTGTATATAAGTCTTTGTCTCCTATGAAATGAGTTGTAATATTGAATATATATTAGATTTATCAATTGTGCTTGTGAAGGATTTCCGTTTTCATCTATTATTGGTTGTCCTTGTTCATTTGTTTTTATAGCATTTAAAATATTTATTTTTATTTCTTTTCCTAACAATTTGTCCCACCAAGTTCTTAGTTGGCCAGTAAATACCATAATTATATTTTCTACGGCTTGTCTTTCTGTTATATTTGTAGTTTTGTAAATATTTTCTACAATTATCATTTCTTTAGTTATGTTTATAATTTCCATTTCACTTAGCCCATCAATGTTCCATTCATAAATATTCTTTGCATTATAAGACTTTATTGGATTTGCTATTATTTCTAGGTCATCTGGTTCTCTTTTGTAATTATTAAAATTTTCTTTTATGACTTGAATCGGTATCGTTTTACTCTCATATTCTTGTTTTCTTAATTTATCATCTGATGTGTCATATTCATCGTAAGTAAGAGGGAAGTCTGAATATGAGATTTTGTCGTTATATTCTGTTAATATTCTGTTAATATTCCTATATTTTTATTCTTATTTTACTCATAAAATTTTCTTTTATGACTTGAATCGGTATCATTTTACTCTCATATTCTTGTTTTCTTAATTCATCATTTGATGTGTCATATTCATCATAAGTAAGAAGGGAGCCTGAATCTGAGGTTTTGTCGTTATATTCTGTTAATATTCCTATATTTTTATTCTTAGTTTTACACATACCTGGTTCTTCTTTTACTTGTAGATGATTTTTTATTTTGTCCATTAAAT
The DNA here is from genome assembly GCA_022495995.1 of Adenophora triphylla var. japonica. Classification (NCBI taxonomy): domain Eukaryota; kingdom Viridiplantae; phylum Streptophyta; class Magnoliopsida; order Asterales; family Campanulaceae; genus Adenophora; species Adenophora triphylla. The sequence continues at coordinate 224,518 of JAFEMH010001436.1, forward strand.
CAATTAAAGGATTATGTAAATTTGGTTTAATTTATGTTACCTCGAAAGGGTTTTGGGGAGGTGGTATGTGTTTTTTAAATGTTGTTTCTTTTTCTTTTCTAATTGATGGGGTCATATTATATAATTATGAATATTTCATAAATCTTTGGGATTTGTTTTCTGCTTTTTGTTTTGTATTAATGGGAGTAGGAAAAGCTGTTACTTCTATATCATCTATTTCACGTTTTATTAATGCTATTCCGCTTGTAGCATTATCTATTTTTCCTTCTACCCTATCTATTTTTTGTCCAATAGTGTGTAGAATTAGGTTGATCCAATTATTTTGTAGATGTAAATCTTTGGTTATTTTTCTCGTTTCTTCATTAATCGTCTTCATTTAATTGATCAGGATGTACTATTGGTAGCATACCATTGTTTAAACCATTCTTACAAAAATAAGCTGGTTCTAGAGGTGGTTTTTTACTTTCATAATGGTCATGACTTGGCAAAAGATCTGGTCCTACTTTGTACCATTTTCTTATTTTTTTTATTGTTGTGATTTTATATAAATAATCATCATTTAAGAAGTCAAAAAATGGTATATAAACTTCTTGTAATTCACAAAATTCATAATATTTTTCTTTAATTAGTTTTTGTTCTTTTTTGTCATATATTTGAAAAAATAATTTTCTATTTTATTCATTTTCTTCATTTCTAAAATTATCTCTTAAAATATTTTTATTTAGAATAAATTCCTTTTTATCATATTTATGTTTGTTGAGAATTCACTTTCTTCATAAGGATTGACATAAATTCCTTTCCTATTTATTCCAGTATTGTTAGGTTGATATGAAATATCTTCTTCAGTTTCGAAAATTGTTTCATTTTGTGAGGAACTATCTTCATGTTTATCTTTTTGTTGGAATTCATATCTTCCTGACATGAATTTTTTAGATGGTATTTTAAAATTAGAATTTGTATTTCTATTTAAATATTGTGTTCTTTTAAATTTTAAGTCTACGAATCCATTTTCGTATTATATAACTTGTTCTAATTCAGTAGTTTGCTTATGTTTTATACTTGGTACTGTTTTGGACGAATAAGTCCTTTTTCAGGTAGAGTGACATCACTCCGTTTAATTGTTTTTGGAATTGTTATATTGGCTTTTGTGTTATCAATTTTCCAAAAGACAGTTTCTCCTGGTGTTTTAACTTTTTTAAATGCATTTGGACAAAGTCCAGTATTCATTACTTTGATATATGGTCTATAAAATATTTCATAAATATGAGATCCTTTTTGCATATGATAATTATGTGTTAAAATGTCTAAAGTTAATATTTTCATAATATGTGGATCTGTCAAGGATATTGTGAAATTAGGGTAAGTATTAAAATGAATTGGTCCATTTGTTAAACTTGTTTCAATTACTCCTATTAGAGTCTTCTTAAAGTATAAGGTTCCACCTTAAAACAAATTGGTGCTAAGGGGAGTGGCCCATGATCTTTATAAATTATAGGCTAGGTTGGTCAATTTCCAAGTGGGATAATATCTCTAACACGCCCCCTCGAGTGTAGCGGAGTTTGCCAAAGCTTACAACGTGGACTTATTAATCGGGTGGCGCGGAGTAACATTGTGGGCCGTTGGGCCTGCACGTGAATGGACCTGCTCTGATACCATCTTAAAGTCTGAGGTTCCACCTTAAAACCAATTGGTGTCAAGGGGAGTGGTCCATGATCTTTATATGTCATAGGCAAGGTTTGTCAATTCCCAATGTGGGATAATATCTCTAACACACCCCCTCATGTGTAGCCGGGCTTTGCCAAAGGCTTACAACGTGGACTTATTAATCGGGTGGCGCGGAGTAACATCGTGGGACGTTGGGTCTGCACGTGTAAAGAACCTGCGCTGATATCATCTTAAAGTCTAAGGCTTCACCTTAAAACCAATTGGTGCTAAGGGAAGTGGCCCAAGATATTTATATATTATAGGCTAGGTTCGTCAATTTCCGATGTGGGATAATATCTCTAACAAGTCTATGTAATTTAAGTGTATTGCATCTCTTAAGGTTATTTGTATACTTGTGTTTAATCCTTCCTATTTTAATGGTTTAATAGCATTTTGAACTAATCCTATATCTAGAAATTTGTATCCTTGTGAGATATATTTTTTAATTGAGGATTTTGAAAATAAGCTCATGGTTTGATTGTTACAGTATAGAGGAATGACTGTTTATTTTGTTTTAATTGCTAATCTTGACCTCAAGTCAAATATACCTTTATCTTTGTAAATTTCTGAGTTTGAAGTTAGGGGAGGTTTCCAATTTGTTAAAAACTAAGTATTCCAAGAAATTTCTTTTGATAATATATTTTGATTTTCTTGATTATTATCATTCTCAATTTGTATATTATAATCGCTCATTTGATTAAAGTTTCTATTTGCAAAATTACCTAACCAACTCATTTTTTACTATTTGGCTTGCTTTCCGGATATATATATATATATATATACCAAAAAAGGGGGGTATGGCGAATTTTTTGGGTTTCCGTTAAACCCTTTAACATCGAAATTTTAATGTATACATATCACAGTAAGGATTAATTTAAAGCATATTTTAAACAATAATAAATTTATATGAATTGAAAACTTGAAAAAAATTCTTATTTTATACATACCGTAGACGAGTCGTGCAGTGGCTATGGACGAGTCGTGCCGTGGTTTGAGTTTGCAAGCGGGAGGTATATGAAAACACTCTTTTTTTTGTGTGTGTAAGAGCTCTAATATGAAGTGCAGAAGGTGTTTAAAGGAGTTTAAGTAGTAGGACTAAGGGGTCAGAAGAGTGTTTAAGCTTCCATGAGTCTGAATGAACGCAAAGGATTCTTATTTCTCAGATTTTTCGCTCGTACATACAAATGAAGAGGAGGAGGGTTTTTATAGCCCTCTACAACAACCTATAGAGCTAGTACTATCAACGGTTACATAAACTATATTACAAAAGACAAAATATTCTATACAACTGGCTAGTATGCCATTAAAAGATGAAAATTACAGATTCCTAACTTTACATTTTAAAAAAGATGAAAATGACAAATTCCTGACTATACTTTTTGACTAAAATGGACAATCTAAATTAAAGTAATTAAAGTAGATGTCCATTATATTAAAGCTGTTGAAAGAGGATTCCCATTGTCTGTTGAAAATTAGCCGCCCTTCGTCATTGCTTATGTTTGTCTGTTTCTAGAAGCCCCTGTATGACTGTCAATTGTTGGGATGGTGCCACCATCTGACTGTGCATCTTGCATGTAATCGTCATCCGGATTAGGCCAAACTGTTTCTTCGTCTTCTTTGATGTGTTGTGGTTCTAGCTTGTCTGCTTCCCCAATGAAGGGAAGAATCATGTCCCAATTCTTCTTTGCCCAGACCTGTGTATAATGTCCTTCCGCCATTAATTTATAGTTAAACCATGGAAAAAACTTTGGAAGCTCCGGGGTCTGTTGTTGATCTTTTATGAATTTTTTATAAAAAACTTTTTTATCTTCATTCTGTTCATGTATCCAAAAAAGACTAGAGAAGTCAATGTTGTCTTCAATTTCAACTGCCATCTCCAGAAGTTCTTGGTCATCGAGTCTGTTGCTTATGAAAATTCGCTTTCTGGCTGGTCTGTATGTGTAAGCATCCATCTCGGGAAAAGATGCAAAGATTTTGCATCCAACTTCCTATGGGTAGGACTGTAAAGCTATGTTGCCGACCACCATTGTGAATTTTTCACCAAAATTGTTTAGAATTTTTTCTGTGGTAGGGGTTAATTGAAATTTGATATAATCAATCATACCATAGTGGTAAAACTGAGATATCAATTCCGGGGGCATGTCTATTTTGAATAAATCAATCTGTAATAAGAAGACACATGTATCTTCTCCCTTATGATTTATTCTTTCTGTGACTTTTACTCCTCTGTATTTGAGTTCTTTAAATACTATCTGTACGATTTTTTGCTGTAATTCGTACAAGATTTTAGGAAATCCTGCACAAATTCTGTCTGATATAATTTTATCTAAATATTCAAACCTATTCAGGACTGGCTGAAGGGTTTGCCTCCATGGGATGTCCAGAACACGGGCTTTGAAGATTTCAAAATCCCTGTTAATGTTGTTGTTAGTTGGTACTATATCGTGTAATTTTTTAATGTTTTCTTCAAGGACCATCACCTGTTGCTTTAACATATTATTTTTAACCTGTAATGCTTGGGTTATCTGTGGATTTTTTCCCTTCTGCATTAACTGTTTTTGAAGGCTTGCAATCAAATCTTCCTGTGCCTTTATAATCTGTTCTGGATTTTCTCTAATAACTGTAGAAAAAGACTTAACTTCTTCCGGTTCAATGAAAAATTTTTGTATTCCAAAATGTTCACGAGCACTGTGTATTGCTTCATTAAAGCTGCAAAAACCCTTAAAGATTGGGTTAATACATTGTATATGTCTTGCCACTGTTTCCCATTTGTTAAAAATTCCCACTTTTGTACCCCTGAAAATAACATAATGTGTAAATTTCTTCTGTATTGACTGTTCGGGGGATTTTTGTGATTGCTCTAAGAAATAATGTCCTAAAGCCTTTAACACCTGTACTTTAACTGTCGCAGCATTGGGCACTGTGTGTAAATGCAAGAGGTTATCTAGCAAGCACTGTTGCTTCTCTATTAAGTTCATTCCAAAGATTGGTCTGAACTTTTTGCTTTCTTCTGTACAGATCTGTAAGGTGTTTGGGCCAAAATGAATTGTTTTGGGTTGGGCTCTTGGTATGAAATTTTTATCAGCTGATGGATAAAATTCCACTGTGTAATAAAAACCTTGCAAGTGTACAAGTCACCAAAGTAGCAATGTACAATAGTAAGGGTCGAACCACAGAGACTCGTGTGCTTTAACAAATTAATTCAATTGGTGCAAAAAGTAACAAAACGGAGTTTTTGATTTGGTTTATTAACTAAAGTACTAAAACGAGAAATTAACTATTTAATTAAAGAAAACAAGAAAGCAATAAACAAGGATTTAATCAGATCAACGGAATTCACGGATTGGATTTCATAATTGTATCCCCTCTATGCTATGATTTTGATAACAAAAATAACAATCTCATTCAAAGATTCTTTCACGTGAGTAAGGGTTGGGACGTTTGGTGTTCGGATTGCAACCCTAATATTTCTATCTTGTTGTCAATTCCGGTAGGTCAAAACAACATTCAAGAAAATCATTAAGTCCACAAGAAATATATGAATCTAGGTTGTCATGTATTCCGGTAGGTCAACAATCCAACCTAATTGATGAATTAGGGTACTTTAAATAAAATGTCCACGGTAGTGCAACAGTCTAAAACAGATTAAAGAATGATAATTAATTCATCAAATAAGAATGAGAGAGTTTGAAAGAATTAAAACTTAATTACTACATCCAATCCATGAAAAGGGAATTTAGCTACTCATATTCATGATAACGATCACAAAGTATGAATAATAATAATAATAATACATCCAACCTGGAAAAATAGCAAAAACCTTAAAATCCGAAATCCTTCAATGCTTCCCAAAACCTAGGCAAGAAAATAAAATAAAAGGTGCCTAATAATTGTTCTAAGGGGAATATATATATTCCCTAGATCAGTCCTTAATTAACTAGGAAAAGGAAGTAAGAAAATCCATAGAAATCTGCTCCAAAATCCGTGATGACGTCACAATACGAGTCCTGGCACGAATCGTGCTAATTAGCACGAGTCGTGCCCTTCAGACCAAGTCGTGATCACGACTCGTACTCTAGCCTCCCACTCGTTCTGATCAGCTCTCCTAATTTGTGCCTTGGGTTGCCACTCGTGCTCACGAGTCGTGCCTAAAGGCCCAACTTGTTCTGATTAGCCACGCTTGGTCCATGCCTAGATTCCACTCGTTCCCAAGTCGTGCTCTGTCCTTCTTCAGTCGTTCTCCACTCATGCTCTGTGCAGGATGTTCCAACTTTGACTCAACTTTGACCTGACCTTCGTCCCTTGACTGTGTTTGACCCCGAGCTTGAATCTTGGCCATTTTGTTGCCCTCTTTCACTGACAATTAACTTGCACTCTTCGGTTCCATGATCAATTACAAAGAAAAAGACAAAAATACCCTCAAAGTGCATTGTTTTTCACACAACCTCACATTACAGAATATCTCTCAAATGACATCAAAACTAATCTAAATACATCAAAAATCAATATAAAGCATCCGGAAACATAGGTAAAAGATATGTATCAAATCCACTCATCAAATTCCCCCACACTTAGACCATTACTCGTCCCTGAGTAATATCCTAACTCCAATCTAAAATTGGTCTAAAACAGATGTGTGGAAGAAAATGATACCTGGTTCCTCTACCCCTCAATCACAAGTCACTCAAAGATGATATACCGGAGTGTACAAAACTCCGTCTCCATACGACTCCCCAAAAGAACAATCAATGGCCCTAGCTTGACATCAAACTCCATAATAAAATGATCGTCCAAACTAGGGCCCTCACAATGATAGTGGGGGGAAACTAACATGTCCTAAATTTTCCCCCACACTTGCTCACACTACGTAATGTACACCCTCAATCAAAAGTTAATGTTAAGAAAAGGGAATACTCAACAAAAACTTACCTCGTGCTATTCTCCAACCCCCCTTATTACTCCAATGTGCACGAGGATTTCTATCCTAACGCCTCTAACACAAACCTCCAATCTCCAAAAATGTTCCTACCCGAACTCCTAACTCCCCCTTATGTCTCCACGCCGGTGAATAAAGGATGTTATCACTCAAATTCTCACCTTTTGCCTAAGTGCCCTTTCGGGTTTTCACTTAGCCACTCTATTTTTTTTCATTGTTTTTCCTTTTTTTTTATATATATATATACAATACAAGGCACCGCCCTTCCCCCACACTTAAACTACACAGTGTCCTCAATGTGTGCACAATAATAAAACAGGACAGTTTAAATGTAAAAAGGGAAGGGTATAAGAAAAGGTACCCTCAATATCTCGGGCCGAAGCCCCCATCCGGAAACTGGGCCTCACGGGCCAACTGCCGCTGTCTACGCCTATCTGCTCTCCTCATCATCTCTACAAAGTGCTCGTCTGGGACCGGCTCGTAGTGTCTCGGCTTGGACTGCTGCATCCAAAGTTCCTGCTGATATATCGTTCTCTGCGTAGTCTCGATCCTGTCCTCCAAAGCCTCTAATCTATCATCCTGAGCATCCCAACGCCTATCCACATAATCAAACCGGTTGCGCCACATCAAATTCTGCGCCTCCCGGGCTTCACATTCCTCTCTATATCTTCTCTCCCTCTCATCCGCATCTCTCTGATGCTGAGCCTCCAAATAAGCTCTCATATCATCCCAATTACCAAAGGCCCCCGCCATACTCGACTGGCCCTGACCATGGCCTGCATAGCCTCCACTCGTCCCGGCCTCAAACTGATCCCTCATCTGATGGTCCTCGCGCCCCTGAGGCTCCTGTTGCTCTTTTTCTTCATCACTTACCCTCTCGCCCATATCTCTCTTCAAGTCACGCAATGTCATATCTGCAACATACGGCATCCTCTAATCTCGTGCATACGGGCCATAAGGGAAGGCCACCCCCTGCGCACACCGGAAACTCCTACCACCACCATAATTAAAAGTCAATGCTTCATTCTGCCCTGTGATCCGCTCGTAGGTGTCATATCGGTATAGAAATAACCGATCATAAAATAGGGGCCCATTCGCATTTCCTACCGATCTAGGGTGATTACGAACAAAATTTTCCACCAATAAAGTCACCATGCCACCCACCGGAATGTTTCCATTCCCATTGACTCCCAAAGCTTCACATCTCCTGAAAAATAAGTCAACCCAATCTGGAATAACTATGTTGGAGGATAAGGCACACTCCATTGTCGCAAGCGTAAGGCATTAAATGCGTGCTTAGGCTCCCTCGTTAGCATAGAATGTCATCGACAACCCCCTATAAAGCAATTTCCACGCCGGATGCGAAAGAGTCTTCATCACCACATAGGGCTTTTGCATAAACTTGCCCGTCAATTCAAAGAAGAATATCTCAACAGTTATATCCCTCTCAGACCACTCTCCCCTGGGCTCACTCACTCCCAAATACTCCCTAGCTGCTGCATATGACAATGTCCTCGTAACATCATTCACATTGAACCTAACGCTTCTCACTCCATTTTCCTCCCTCCTTTCCAAGGTTGCCAAAAATTCAAGCGTCACCTGCTTGTACACCCCCGCGCTCTTGCCCAGAAATCCACCTAACCCGATATTGTTCAATAGCCCCGCCACCAAACCATGTAGACCCAATTTCTGCAATGTATCCTCACACAAAAATATAGTCACCTGGACATCTCTCCCGTTGGCTAAGTTTCTCCATTTATTTTTTTGAGAATCCGTCAACTTTGTCAAGCCCATGAAATCATCGGGAACCCGAGGGGGCTCCTCTACAACAATGTTTCTCCTCTTCTTAGATGGGGCTTCAACTCCTTTACCCCCTTTACTACTATCTTTTGTTCTTCCCATAACTCAACAATAACAGTCAACACAAAAATTTGCAAAACAATAATAACAACCAAACAATCCCTACAATCCTCCAATTCCACCAATCAACAACCAACAATTCTTGAAATCAACGGGGAAAACTGTAACAACAATTACCTTTGAACACTAGAGTTCGCCGGAAAACTTGGCCGGAAAATTTGCCGGAATTTGAGAAAGTGACCGGAGAAGCAAGACAAAGCCAATGTAGCACCAACCCCAAAGAAATTTGCTCCAATCCGTACTCCACACCAAGCAATCAACAAAGCCTACCACAATCTTCAAGTCACAAACTTTCTTCACTAAATCACCAACAATGGATGAAAATTGGGGAAAGGGTTTCGGATTATAGGGTTTAAATATGGTAGAGAAGAGGATTTTGTGGGCTAGGGGTAGAGATTTTAGGGATTTAATGGGGGATTTTAGAGAGAGGAAGAAGGATTTTCGAAAATTAGGGTAGAGAAAGAAGAGGGGGACGGCTGTGAGGAAGGAGAGAGAAAGCAAAGAGAATTAGGGGTTTTTGAAACTGATGGGTTTAAAATCCCCGTGGCACGAGTCGTTCTGATTAGAATGAGCTCTCTCCACCATTCATGCTCCCACTCGTGCTTATGAGCACGAGTTGTGCTCTGCCTAGGCCAATTTTCAATTTTTCATTTTTTTTATAGGCCCAGGACTTTTGCTCCTCCACGCACATTTTCCTGCACATCATTAAACAAAGAAAAATACCTTTCAGTAGCACCAGTTTAATATACAATACAAATACAAATCCGGGTTGTCTCCCGATGAGCCGCCCTTTTTTAATGTCTTTGGCTAGACACTTTGCATGTCGAAATTGACACACATTTTGACCGCACTTTCGTTGCCTACGTCCCCATTAATGTGGGCGGACTACCCAACAAAAATAGGCTCAGGTCACCGTAGTTCGACACGTTTACGAAATAAAAGACCAATAAAAGCGGAAGACAAATTTTTTTTTAAATAAATATCACCACCCCCACACTTAAATCATGCTATGTCCTCATGGCATAGACCAAGCAAAACACAACACAACCTAAATGCAAAGATGAATAAAACTGAAAAGAAAATACGGAAAGCAATAAATGTTACCTCCATTGGGTTGTCTCCCAATCAGCGCTTTGGTTATAGTCGTTAAGCTCGACGTTATGCCCAAATGGAATTAGGTGGCCTCCTCCGGGTCCACCACTCAATCACGTCAATCTCATTGATGTCTTCCAAAATTGACACCCCTTCGTAATATGGTTTCACTCGATGCCCATTCACTTTAAAGACATTCCCATCTTTTGGATTTTTGAGTTCAACTGCTCCGTGCGGATACACACGCACCACATCATAAGGGCCTGACCATCTAGAACTCAACTTACCCGGAAATAGCTTCAACCGAGAGTTAAAGAGGAGGACCTTCATACCCGGCCTTATGAACTTGGGTTTCAAATGTTTGTCGTGGTATCGCTTGGTCCTTTCTTTGTACAACTTCGCGCTCTCATAGGACTCTTGGCGGAGCTCCTCAATCTCATCAAGTGCAAGCAATCTCTTTTCTCCCGCGGCATTCAAGTCCATGTTCAATTCCCTCACAGCCCAATACGACTTGTGTACCAACTCCATCGGGAGGTGACATTCTTTCCCATACACTATCCTGTACGGACTCATTCCAATGGGCATTTTGTATGTCGTTCTGTATGCCCACAATGCATCCCCCAACTTTAATGCCCAATCTTTTACGTTTGGGACGCCTTTGTTTTCTCAAGAACACCCTTTATTTGTCGATTACTCACCTCCACCTGTCCCGAAGTTTGAGGATGGTATGCTGTGGCAAGCTTATGCACCACCCCATACTTTTTCAACACTGTATTGAACCTCTTGTTGGTGAAGTGGGTCCCTTGATCACTGATAATTGCCCGAGGCACTCCATACCTGCTGAAAATGTTATCAACCACAAACTTGAAAACAACATTAGCATCGTTAGTTCGGGTGGCAATTGCCTCCACCCACTTTGAAACATAATCAACAGCAACAAGTATGTACAAATAACCGTGGGACGGGGGAAAAGGGCCCATAAAATCAATGCCCCACACATCAAATATATCAACAATAAGATTACGTTGCAAGGGCATCTCATCTCTCTTTCCTATGTTCCCGGACCGTTGACACCTATCACACCTAAGGCAAAACTCTTGAGCATTTTTAAACAGGGTAGGCCAATAAAGACCCGATTGAAGCACTTTCCTAGCAGTCTTTTGGCCACTAAAATGACCCCCACATTGGAGTTCATGACAAAATCTCAACACACTACTACGCTTTCGTAGTCAGGACACATCTCCTAACAATTTTGTCCGGGCAAATTTTCCACAAATAAGGATCATCCCAAATGTAATGTTTCACATCGGACTTAAACTTGCGTTTTTGGTCATGTGTGAAATGTGGTGGGAACATATTAGATACCAAGTAATTAACGAAATCGGCATACCAAGGCTCTTGGACATGTACAGCAAGAAGTTGTTCATCCGGAAAATTTTCATTAACCGGAATCAAACTTTCTTCGACATTAAGATACGAATAGTCCTCAAGCCTCGATAAATGATCCTCTACCACATTCTCAGTCCCCTTTTTGTCCCAGATCTCAACATCAAATTCTTGTAACAATAACATCCACCTCAACAAACGAGGTTTAGCATCCTTTTTATTCAATAAATGTTTCAATGCAGCATGGTCAGAATAAATTATCACCTTTGACCCAAGCAAGTAAGAACGAAACTTTTCCAATGCAAACACAACAGCTAGAAATTCTTTTTCAGTTGTGGTATAATTCAGTTGTGCATCATTAAGTGTTCTACTTGCATAGTGGATAACGGAAGGCAATTTGTCAATCCTTTGTCCCAAAACAGCCCCAATAGCAAAGTCCGAGGCATCACACATGATCTCAAAAAGGTGAGACCAATTGGGACTAGAAAGAATGGGGGCACATGTCAACTTTTCTTTAAGCAAATTGAAAGCATCAACGCACTCTTGATCAAAAATGAACTCCGTATCCTTGGCAAGCAGATTACATAAAGGCTTACAAATTTTTGAAAAGTCTTTTATGAATCGCCTATAGAAACCCGCATGCCCTAGGAAACTTCGCACACCCTTGACCGAATTCGGGGGAGGTAATTTAGCAATCACATCAATTTTAGCTCTATCAACCTCTATCCCCTTATTCGACACAATGTGCCCCAAAACAATACCATGCTTCACAAGAAAATGGCACTTTTCCCAACTCAAAGTCAAATTGGTTTCGCAACACCTTTTCAAAACAGATGCCAAATTCTTTAAACAATCATCAAAACTATCCCCAACAATCGAAAAATCATCCATGAAGACCTCGACACACCTTTCAATCATATCCGAAAAAATGGAGGTCATACACCTTTGAAATGTCGCAGGTGCATTGCAAAGCCCAAAAGGCATTCTCCTAAATGCATAAGTGCCGAATGGACATGTGAAGGTGGTTTTGAATTTGGTCTTAGGGCTATGGCAATCTGATTATATCCTGAAAAGCCATCAAGAAAACAATAGTAAGAATGACCGGCCAACCTCTCTAGCATCTGATCAATAAAAGGTAAAGGAAAGTGATCTTTCTTAGTTGCAGCATTTAGTTTTCTCAAGTCAATACACATCCTAAGACCGGTCACTTCCCTCATTGGCATGTCCTCTCCTTTCTCATTCTAAACTACAGTGATGCCCGATCTTTTTGGTACAACTTGTACCGCGCTTACCCATTCACTTTCAGCCACCGGGTAAATAATACCCGCATCTAGCAATTTAAGGACCTCTTTTCTCACGGCTTCCTCCATGTGAGGATTCAGCCTCCTTTGTCTCTCCCTAGACGGTTTAGCACCATCCAAGAGATGAATTCTGTGCATGCACATCGAGGGACTAATTTCCTTAATGTCCTTTAATGTCCATCCAATGGCCTCTTTATACTCACACAAAACAGCAATCAATTGAGCCTCTTGTTCTTTGGACAAATCAGATGCAATTATAACATGCAATGTTTCTCCCTCTCCTAAAAATGCATATTTTAAATTTGACGGGAGAATTTTCAACTCAAGGACTGGGGGAATCACAATAGAGGGTGCCAACTTCTCATTGAAGTGGCCTAGGGGGTGAAACGGGCCATCACTAGGATGGTGCTCGTCGGCCTTATCCACAGCCATCAGTTGAGCTTCCGCGTTATCCCTATGTTTCTCACCGCCCATTGAAATTAATGACTCTAACTCCTCACAATCTCTCTCATGCCATGAAATCTCACGCACACACTCATCAACCTCATCAAACTCATCTACAAACATGCAAGACTCATCATGACCTACCGCATTTTTCATTACATCAAAAACATTTATTTCAATTTTTTCATTTGCGCGAGTTATGGAGAGAGTGCCGCCTAGCAGCATTGATTATGGTGTTGGTCGTTGCCATGAATGGTCTCCCAAGCAAAATGGGTGAGTCACGGCGACTACCCTCACCGCGAGGCATCTCTAAAACCACAAAATCCACAGGAATGATCAATGACCCGACCGAACTAAAACATCCTCTATGATGCCCAATGGTCTTTTGATGGACCGATCGGCGAGTTGTAGGGCCATCATAGTGGGTTTTAGCTCGGGTAAACCCAACTCAAGATACATGTAATACGGTAGCAGTTAATGCTTGCCCAAAGATCAAGCATAGCTTTCACCGTGTGAGAATCCCCCAAAGTAATGGAAATTAGAAAACTCCCTAGGGTCTTTCATTTTCGGTGGAAGACTATGTTTGACTACGCGCTGCATTCTCACCCAACACCAATTTATCATCTTTCCCATACCGAATTTTCTTGGAATTAATTTCCTTGAAGAATTTGGCATACGCGAGAACATTCTTGATCACATTTAACAAAGGCAAATTTATATTAACTTTTGAAAACATGTCAATCAATTCTTTCATTTGGTGATCAAGTTTGTTCCTCAAAAATCTACCGGGGGAAAGGAACAGGGGGCACTTATGGCTTGGGGTTGGACTTTTCTACATTCACATTTTGCCCCAGTCCATTAGTACCCTCATCCTCAGACACAACATTCTCAACAATCACATTTTCCACATTCGGGTGTTCCACAATAGGAGAGTCAACGACAAGGGGTGTAGGAGGAGAAGAAGGAGAGATTACGATTGTCTACTGTTTGCCACCACGTAGGGTGACGATGGCCTTGGCTAGGAAATGCACTGCATTGTCGTCCCTGTAATGCCTCCGCCAATTGACCCATTTGGGTCTCCAACTTTTTCATTGCAGCAGCTTGATTGTTGTTTGCTTGCTGCTGTTCTGCCCTCGCTTGGAGTTGCTCCGCTCTCATCCGATCCATTGCCTCTTCCCAAGGCTCTCTTTTCCTTTCATAAGGCCCTGCGGTGGTGGTTGGGATGGAGAGGATTATTCGGCCGTTGGTTTCCTCCCCAAGAAAAATTAAGTGCTTCCCCCATCCGAGATTGTATGTCTGTGAAAATGGATTGTTCTCAAGGGAACCTTCTGCATATATGCTTGCATTGCACATGCACCTCGCTCATGATTATATAAATGGGGACTAGTGGAGGGGAAAACCTCATAATAATGAGTGTTAGATCCACAAGTTACACAACTATCATGCATGACATTACCAATGAGATGACACATTGGAAGCATAATTGGAAGTACTACTCATGGCCAATGTATCAAATTTTTGATTTAAAAGTGAAATTTGTTTTGAAAGCTCATCGTTCATTCCTATTCCATTCACACTATTTGTTTTACCCCTTGACCCCTTTTGTTGCGAATTAGATGCTAATCTCTCAAAAAGATCTTGGGTCTCATCCGCAGTTTTGGCTCCTAAAGAGCCTCCGGCTGCGTTATCAACCATAGCCTGATCGGCTTGTGTCAACCCCCCATAGAAAGTTTGATGCAATAAAGGCAAAGGAAAATTATGGTGGGGACATTGCACCAAAAGCATCTTAAATCTGTCCCATGCTTCATGAAATGCCTCAAAAGAGTCCTGTGTGAACCCTATAATTTTATGTCTAAAAGTGGCTAACGTAGCATGTGGGAAGTATTTTCTCAAAAATATATCATGTAATTCATCCCAAGTATTAATGCTCCTAGGCGGGAGCAACATGAGCCACTTTTTAGCATTATCTCTCAAAGCAAAGGGAAAACATTTCAATCTTAAATGCTCATCAGTCACACCTTCTCTCAATCGAAAACTCGACACAATCATCATATATTCCCTCAAGAAATTCAAAGAATCTTCAGAGGGAAGGTCATGAAATTGAGGGATCATGTTAAACAGATGGCCTTTTACCTCGTAACTTTTTGTTGCATCAGTCAACACAATGCATGACACAGACGTGTCAACTCGAGGCCTAGAGAAGGCATCCATAGTAGGTGCTTGCAAAGCCATATCAAATGCAAATTCTTCTCCCTCGGTGGAAGAAGTTTCTAATTCACTCAAAGTTACCTCTGTCTCGGTGACAGAAGTTTCGTAATCGCTTCACACTTGAGTAGAGGGAATGCCTCTCTCAACTTTGTCTATATCGTCGTTCAAAGGAACCAACTTAGGATCCAATGACCGGCGACCAAACATGCACCGATTAAATAAACTTGTTAAAAATCACAACAAGTCCCCGGCAACGGCGCCAAAAACTTGATGGATAAAATTCCACTGTGTAATAAAAACCTTGCAAGTGTACAAGTCACTGAAGTAGCAATGTACAATAGTAAGGGTCGAACCACAGAGACTCGTGTGCTTTAACAAATTAATTCAATTGGTGCAAAAAGTAACAAAACGGGGTTTTTGATTTGGTTTATTAACTAAAGTACTAAAACGAGAAATTAACTATTTAATTAAAGAAAACAAGAAAGCAATAAACAAGGATTTAATCAGATCAACGGAATTCACGGATTGGATTTCATAATTGTATCCCCTCTATGCTATGATTTTGATAACAAAAATAACAATCTCATTCAAAGATTCTTTCACGTGAGTAAGGGTTGGGACATTTGGTGTTCGGATTGCAACCCTAATATTTCTATCTTGTTGTCAATTCTGGTAGGTCAAAACAACATTCAAGAAACTCATTAAGTCCACAAGAAATATATGAATCTAGGTTGTCATGTATTCCGGTAGGTCAACAATCCAACCTAATTGATGAATTAGGGTACTTTAAATAAACTGTCCACGGTAGTGCAACAGTCTAAAACAGATTAAAGAATGATAATTAATTCATCAAATAAGAATGAGAGAGTTTGAAAGAATTAAAACATAGATTAGCCTAGAGGTTCCACAATTACTACATCCAATCCATGAAAAGGGAATTTAGCTACTCATATTCATGATAACGATCACAAAGTATGAATAATAATAATAATACATCCAACCTGGAAAAATAGCAAAAACCTTAAAATTCGAAATCCTTCAATGCTTCCCAAAACCTAGGCAAGAAAATAAAATAAAAGGTGCCTAATAATTGTTCTAAGGGGAATATATATATTCCCTAGATTAGTCCTTAATTAACTAGGAAAAGGAAGTAAGAAAATCCATAGAAATCTGCTCCAAAATCCGTGATGACGTCACAATACGCGTCCTGGCACGAGTCGTGCTAATTAGCACGAGTCGTGCCCTTCAGTCCAAGTCGTGATCACGACTCGTACTCTAGCCTCCCACTCGTTCTGATCAGCTCTCCTAATTTGTGCCTTGGGTTTCCACTCGTGCTCACGAGTCGTGCCTAAAGGCCCAAATCGTTATGATTAGCCACGCTTGGTCCATGCCTAGATTCCACTCGTTCCCAAGTCGTGCTCTGTCCTTCTTCAGTCGTTCTCCACTCGTGCTCTGTGCAGGATGTTCCAACTTTGACTCAGCTTTGACCTGACCTTCGTCCCTTGACTGTGTTTGACCCCGAGCTTGAATCTTGGCCATTTTGTTGCCCTCTTTCACTGACAATTAACTTGCACTCTTCGGTTCCATGATCAATTACAAAGAAAGAGACAAAAATACCCTCAAAGTGCATTGTTTTTCACACAACCTCACATTACCGAATATCTCTCAAATGACATCAAAACTAATCTAAATACATCAAAAATCAATATAAAGCATCCGGAAACATAGGTAAAAGATATGTATCAAATCCACTCATCATCAGCCCAAGGCTTTGAAAAACTAGGCCCTGCTTTTTGTAAAAAACTTTAGTTTAGGCTCATAACTGTTGGATTGTAATCCATGGGGCAGGTTAAGCTGTAACACTATTGTTCGTCTTTCGCACTGTCTGTTTTCATACTCATACTGCTTTCTGAATCTGTGGCTTTCTTTTTCTATTGAGGGTACAACACTTTTTTCTTTCCTTCGTATCTATCCATCTGTACGAAATAACCTGTTAAGATTCTTGGACAAAATGTCAGCAATCGTATTATTATTTCCTTTTATGTGTTCAAAATTAATAATGTATCCACTTCCTTGTATGATGTTTTGTAAATTTATCCACCTTGTTCTATTTACCTTTCTACTTTGATCATTTTTTATAAATTTTACTATTGCCTCGCAATTTGTTCTAACTGTAAATTCTTTGTTTAGAAATATTTTAAATTTTTCTAACGCATTAATTAATGCCTGTATTTCATAGTCTAAGCTTGTCCAGTTTTGTCCTGTTTTATTGAAATTTTCACTAGCATATGAGCATATTTTTTCAGTATTTTTTGGAGTGCATTTATTAGTTTTACTAAGAAGAACAGCTCCCCATCCTTCTTTACATCCATCTGTCTTTATAATTATGTAATCTGTTACTAGAGGTAATTCTAAAGGTTTTATGTTTTTAACCTTTTCTTTTATATCTTTTACAAGCCTAATATCTTCTTTATTAAAATTTCGCTGACCATTTTTCGTAGTTTTACTGTAAAGTGGTCCTACTAATTTTGATAAGTTTGGTATAAATTTTCTTGCATAATTAATTAATCCTAAAAATGCTTGTATCTGTTTTAAATTTTCAAAATTTTCAGGAAACTCAATAATTTTGGTTGAAATGTGTGGTTGTAATTCAATCTTTCCATTCCCTATCTCTAATCCTAAAAAGGATATTTTTCTTTTAAATAATTCCATTTTTCGCTTAGATACCACTATTCCATGTGTTTTTATTTCATTAAAAACCTGTTTTAAGTGATGTTCGTGTTCTTGTAATGTCTCACTTGCTACAAGAATGTCGTCTATATAAACCATGCAAAAGTCGTATTTTAGAAAAATGTTATCCATAAATCTTTGGAATATTGAAGGGGCGTTTTTTAATCCAAAACTTAAAACTTCCCATTCAAACTGTCCTTCTGAGCATGTGAAGGCTGTCCATTTTTTAAAACTTTCTTCTAATTTTAGCTGATTATATCCTGATTTTAGGTCAAATTTTGAAAATATATTTTTCTTTTGTATTAGATTAACCAGAAAATCTTTATTCGGTATGTTATATCCATCATCTTCTGTATTGTCATTAAGTCTTTTGTAGTTGTATACTATGCTAGCCTTTCCTCTTTTTATTTCATTATGATTTCGAACTATAAAGGCTGTCGATCTGTGAGGACTTTTCGATTTTCTAATTAACTTTTTTTTAATCATTTCAGAGATTTGTTTTTGAAATTCTTTTTTATCCAAAGGACTGTATTCTATATTGGCTGTTCTGATTGTAATGTCAGGGCTTTTTATTTTAAATTTACAAGTATATGTAACCTTTGAGTTTGTAATATCTTCTCCTATTAATCCTATTTTTTCTAAATGTAGAATTATAGGATGATTTATACTTTTTGTTACATCTGTCCCTTTTTCTAACACCTGTATTAGCATGTTTGTGAGTAGATTTAGGGTTTCATTTTCTATATGGGATTTCTTATTTTGGTGATTTGTTTTTAAAAATTCTAAGTTACCAAGTCCACCACGCTTCTGTGCCAACTCTGATGTTTGATTGTATCGTAAAGTTGGTATGCTATAAATATGTTTACTAAGTGTAATATAATTTTTGGTGATTGTAATAGCTCCCTGTAATCCAAGTATAAAATTTAATCCTAAAATAAAATCGTTAGATTTTACATATTCTGGGATAATATTTACTTGATGTATGATATATTTGAAGCTATAATTTCTTGAGAAATCTAAAAACTGTATTCCAACAGGCTCAATATAATGTATAATCGTCATTAGACGATCTTCTATTATCTAGTTACTAGTTTATATGTTAATTCTTTTTTAAACTGTTTTGGAACCATACCAAATGATATTACACTTTTTGTGGCTCCGTGTCTAGAAGGGCCGTAAGGTCTAAATATTTCGTATTATCTAGCCATAATCGGCACTGTAGATTTATCATATTAGTTATATTTTTTGTTTGTATTAGAGTATGTTCTGTTGACATATTTGTAAGATCTAATTCTTCTATTGGTTCTTTTATTTTTTGTTTATTTTTATTTACTATATTTTCTATTTGTAATACTCTATTTTCTATATTTCTTATTTTTAGACTGTGTAATTCACTTGCTATTTCTAACTTATCCATTTGTTGGTTACTATTGGATCCTGATCCTCTTCTAATTATTCTATTGATAAAACTATCTGTCGTAATAATATCTTGTAAATTACTTGTTGTATTTCTAGATTCCTGTACTGTCCGGCTTCTTCCTAGAAAGCTTCTGTTTTGTTGGTCACTCATTTTCTTGGTACCCAATATGTATAAGGTGTAGGGTTTCGTTTAATTTTAACTTCTTCCCCTAGACTTAATTTATTAATTCCACTAATTATTTTATCTAGGTCGTTATCTATTGTGTTAGTACTAAGCTGTGGCTTTTCACTAATAGATAGGAGTTTATTTAATTTTTCGATTATCTGTAATAATAGACTTATAATGAAATTAAAGATAATAGGATAGGTTTTATCAGCTTTACTTGTTCATGTGTAGGTTGTAAATCCAATTACTTCCTCTGTATTTCCTTCTACTTTATGTTTTCTAGCTTCACTTAAAGCCTGTAAATATTCTCTAGAATTTTCCAGTTTTTAACTTTCGACAATTCTTTTAACTGTATTTATAACTTGTTCTAAATTGACTACCTGTTTTTCTACTTTCTATATAAGGTCTTTAGCTTCTAAAATTTGTCTAGGCTTTGAATTTTCTAGCAAATAACTAACCTGTTGAAAGTCTTGTTTAGTAGGTAGATGTTTACGTATTTCTCTTAATTCTGTAATAACTTGATTATTTTGTTGTTTAATATAATCTAGGTTTTCTACTATTTTGCCTAATATTTTTTGACTATCAGTATTTTGATTGAAAATTTCAACGAGATTAATTGATGATGACTTTGAGATATCAATTATGAAAGGAACACCTAACCCTTAGTCTTTTTCTTAAAACCTTCAAACCTTCATAAAATAGTCATAAAGCCCTTAGAACCATTAAAGTATAAGATCAAAAATATTTACGTAAAATCAACAAATTATTAACGTAAAGCCAAAAATTTCCATCATATCATCCTAATATGGATATAAAAGAATGATTAATCCCTTATCTTCACCTACCCGGGTTCTTGACATATAGTGGACTTACATCGACATGCCACCGATCAAGCCTGTTTTAGTCTTTTAGACTTAGGATCTCTAATGCTCTGATACTAAAAAGGGGGATATGGCGGATTTTTTGGGTTTCCTTTAAACCCTTTAACATCGAAATTTTAATGTATACATATCACAGTAAGGCTTAATTTAAATCATATTTTAAACAATAATAAATTTATATGAATTGAAAACTTGACAAAAATTCGTATTTTATACATACCGTAGACGAGTCGTGCAGTGGCTATGGACGAGTCGTGCCGTGGTTTGCCCAACAATTGACAGTGCATACAAGGACTTCTAGAAACAGACAGACATAAGCAATGACGAAGGGCGGCTAATTTTCAACAGACAATGGGAATCCTCTTTCAACAGCTTTAATATAATGGGCATCTACTTTAATTTAGATTGTCCATTTTAGTCAAAAAGTATAGTCAGGAATTTGTCGTTTTCATCTTTTTTAAAATGTAAAGTTAGGAATCTGTAATTTTCATCTTTTAATGGCATACTAGCCAGTTGTATAGAACATTTTGTCTTTTGTAATATAGTTTAGGTAACCGGTGATAGTACTAGCTCTATAGGTTATTGTAGAGGGCTATAAAAACCACCCTCCTCTTCATTTGTAAGTACGAGCGAAAAAACTGAGAAATAAGAATCATTTGCGTTCATTCAAACTCATGGCAGCTTAAACACCCTTCCGACCCCTTAGTCCTACTACTTAAACTCCTTTAAACACCTTCTGCACTTCATATTAGAGCCCTTACATATATAAAAAAAAAAAAGTGTTTTCATATACCTCCCGCTTGCAAACTCAAACCACGGCACGACTCGTCGATAGCCACTGCACGACTCGTCTACGGTATGTATAAAATAAAATTTTTTGTCAAGTTTTCAATTCATGTAAATTTATTATTGTTTAAAATATTCTTTAAATTAAGCCTTACTGTGATATGTATACATTAAAATTTCGATGTTAAAGGGTTTAACGGAAACCCAAAAAATCCGCCATACCCCCCTTTTTTGGTATCAGAGCATGAGAGATCCTAAGTCTAAAAGACTACAACAGGCTTGATCGGTGGCATGTCGATGTAAGTCCACAATATATCAAGAACCCGTGTCGGTGAAGATAAGGGATTAATCATTCTTTTATATCCATATTAGGATGATATGATGAAAATTTTTGGCTTTACGTTAATAATTTGTTAATTTTACGTAAATAATTTTGATCTTATACTTTAATGGTTATAAGGGCTTTATGACTATTTTATGAAGGTTTAAAGGTTTTAAGAAAAAGACTAAGGGTTAGGTGTTCCTTTCATAATTGATATCTCAAAGTCATCATCAATTAATCTCGTTGAAATTTTCAATCAAAATACTGATAGTCAAAAAACATTAGGCAAAATAGTAGAAAACCTAGATTATATTAAACAACAAAATAATCAAGTTATTACAGAATTAAGAGAAATACGTAAACATCTACCTACTAAACAAGACTTTCAACAGGTTAGTTATTTGCTAGAAAATTCAAAGCCTAGACAAATTTTAGAAGCTAAAGACCTTATACAGAAAGTAGAAAAACAGGTAATCAATTTAGAACAAGTTATAAATACAGTTAAAAGAATTGTCGAAAGTTAAAAACTGAAAAATTCTAGAGAATATTTACAGGCTTTAAGTGAAGCTAGAAAACATAAAGTAGAAGGAAATACAGAGGAAGTAACTGGATTTACAACCTACACAGGAACAAGTAAAGCTGATAAAACCTATCATATTCTCTTTAATTTTATTATAAGTCTATTATTACAGATAATCGAAAAACTAAATAAACTCCTATTCATTAGTGAAAAGCCACAGCCTAGTACTAACACAATAGATAACGACCTAGATAAAATAATTAGTGGAATTAATAAATTAAGTCTAGGGGAAGAAGTTAAAATTAAACGAAAACCTACACCTTATACACATTGGGTACCAAGAAAATGAGTGACCAACAAAACAGAAGCTTTTAGGAAGAAGTCGGACAGTACAGGAATCTAGAAATACAATAAATAATTTACAAGATATTATTACGACAGATAGCTTTATCAATAGAATAATTAGAAGAGGATCAGGATCCAATAGTAACCAACAAACAGTACAGTTAGAAGAAGAAATAGACTTAAATAGAAACCTAGATTTATATAATCAACATCAATTAGACATCTTAAATCCTCGAACATTATACCAAACAGGAATGTTAAACATAAACACAGTCTTAATAAGAAGCAGTAGAGAAGAAAGCCTTAGAGTAGTTGACAGATCAGTTACTATAGATCTATTCTCACCAGACACTATACAAAAAATTAAACAATCTGAAAAACATTTTGCACATATAGGATTAGTAGTAATAGGTATAAAAGCATTAGGAAGAAAAAATTTAGGGACAAAATTATTAGCAATATTATTAGATAAATCATGGAAAACAGAATTGAAAAAAGCCATTATTTCAGGAATGGAAATAGACCTAAGTCAAAATACAGCTTTATTTTACTGCACTCCAGGAATATTAAAAGATATAAAGGATTTACAGAATATAAAAATTACTTTAAAAACTAAAGGGTATGATAATTATGAAAGAAATAACATAGTTATAAGTGTTGGAACACTAGGAAAGACTAGTAACAGATCCGGTATGAAATACAAAGTAAATATAGATGGGATTGTTATCACAATTGCATCAAAATCAATACAGATGATAGATCCAATTAAAATAAATTCAGAAGAATTAGCAGGACTAGAATGGTCACTTAACGACCTACAAGAACCAGACCATAAAGTATTAGTACCAAAACAAAGTCATATATATATATATGAAGATGCAAATGGAATGCAAAGCTTAAGGTTCGTAAACTTTAAAAAAGAAGATCCTACACATAGTGACAACGAAACAGAAACAGAATATAATTTTATGAATATAGAATATGATACATAACCTATTTATGACACAGAAAATGAAGATAATGAAATTATACTTGGATTCGATAAGTTCGAACAAGAAGACAATGATTTTAGTATAATAAATTATTTAGAGGAAGAACCATCTACAGTTTTTAAAATAGAAGAAACTAATAAAACATTTGAAGAAATTATAAATAAAAAGTTTACTGAGTTAAATATTCAAGAAGAAGTAGACAATATGATACTAGATTGTATCACAGAGTTAGGATTAACATATGAAGAAAGTTACAATAAATTACAGGAAATTTATAATTTGCCGTTGGTAAATGATATACAACAAGGGAAAATAATGATTTCTGATTTTTATAAGCAAGAGAAAGCTTTCATGGATCAAGATATGGATAATGCACGAAAAAGAGCTAAACGGAATGGACAGAACCAGGAACAGGTATAAGAGAAACCATAGGAAGAGAAAACTGGACCCTCCCGACCAAACAATATACAGGAGAATCACAGTACGTCAGTCAAGGAGATAGATTACCAATAGGAAATCTATACAGTAATAGTATGTTACTATTAGAAAAACAGAAACCACAACTTTGGGGAGATGAAATATTAGTATGGGAACAAACAGTAGTAAGACTATGGAAAACAAATAAGCGAGATGGCATGGACATGTTTTCATATTTAGAAACTACATTAGGCCCAATAGCATTAGGCATATGGCAGAGTAAAAAAGCCCAAGATCCCGATGAAATAAACAGACTAAAAGTCATAGGTGACAACCCATATAATTTTACTAGTCAAATTAGAACATTAATACTAGGAGTCGATCCAGCAAAAAATACTACTCTTATACAAGATACAGCTATTAGAAATTTAGAACAGTTAAGTATAGCAGACATGAAATATATAAATGAATTTACATTAGATTTTACCAGATTACTATCACAAATAGGACAAGCTATGAATGATGAATTATGTGATAAATATTTTGTTAAGTTACCCAGAGACTTAGGAAGAAATATCCATGTATCATGGAAACAACAATTTAATGACAGAAGAAATCTAGGTATTGGACCTAGGATTACTTATACATTCACTATACTAGAAGATAAATGTAAGGAAGTAATTTTACAAGAACAACTGAAAAAGAGTGCTTATGCCTTTTGTAAAAGAGCTATATACACATCACAAGCTTACGGACAATATAGTAAATTTAAAAAGAAACTAAGAAAAAGCACGACCTACAGGAAAGAATACAAACCATATACAGGTAATAAATATGTCAAAAGACCTCAAACAAGGAAATGTAAATGTTTTATTTGTGGAGATGAAAGACATCTAGCTAATAAGTGCCCAAATAAAAATAAAAATACAGAAAGAAGTAACTTAATAGAACAATTAGGAGAATACGAAATAGAACCTCTAGATACTAATGATTCAGATAATGAAACAATCTACAGTGTTTACAGTAGTGATGATAATAAACAACTCACCAAAATTACATACACTTATATGAATAAAGAAGAAGAATGTAAACATAATTGGATTAGCAGAAGAGGAAATAATTACATTAAATGTTTTAATTGTGGATATTTTTCTAGTATAGAAAAAAGATCACAGTGTAACGTATGTTTTAAGGAAATTTGTTACTTATGTTTAAATACATTGTTTAAAAAAAATATGACTATAGAAGCAGAATCATCATTAAAAGAAATAAATATGGAAGTATTTACAGGAAAAATGAATAAGTTAGAAATAGCAAGTGAATTACACAGTCTAAAAATAAGAAATATAGAAAATAGAGTATTACAAATAGAAAATATAGTAAATAAAAATAAAAAAAAATTAACAGAACCAATAGAAGAATTAGATCTTACAAATATGTCAACAGAACATACTCTAATACAAACAAAAAATATAACTAATATGATAAATCTACAGTGCCGATTATGGCTAGATAATACGGAATATTTAGACCTTACGGCCCTTCTAGACACAGGAGCCACAAAAAGTGTAATATCATATGGTATGGTTCCAAAACAGTTTAAAAAAGAATTAACATATAAACTAGTAACTAGAACAATAGAAGATCGTCTAATGATGATCACACATTATATTGAGCCTGTTGGAATACAGTTTTTAGATTTCTCAGGAAATTATAGCTTCAAATATAACATACCTCAAGTAAAATTAGCCCAGAATATGTAAAATCTAACGATTTTATTTTAGGATTAAATTTTATACTTGGATTACAGGGAGCTATTACAATCACCAAAAATTATATTACACTTAGTAAACATATTTATAGCATACCAACTTTACGATACAATCAAACACCAGAGTTGGCACAAAAGCGTGGTGGACTTGGTAACTTAGAATTTTTAAAAACAAATCACCAAAATAAGAAATCCCATATAGAAAATGAAACCCTAAATCTACTCACAAACATGCTAACACATGAGTTAGAAAAAGGGATGGATGTAACAAAAAATATAAATCATCTTATAATTCTACATTTAGAAAAAATAGGATTAATAGGAGAAGACATTACAAACTTAAAGGTTACATATACTTGTAAATTTAAAATAAAAAACCCTGACATTACAATCAGAACAACCAATATAGAATACTGTCTTTCGGATAAAAAAGAATTTCAAAAACAAATCCCTGAAATGATTAAACAAAAGTTAATTAGAAAATCGGAAAGTCCTCATTGATCGGCAGCCTTTATAGTTCGAAATCATAAAGAAATAAAAAGAGGAAAGGCTAGGATAGTATACAACTACAAAAGACTTAATGACAATACAGAAGATGATGGATATAACATACCGAATAAAGATTTTCTGGTTAATCTAATACAAAAGAAAAAGATATTTTCAAAATTTGACATAAAATCAGGATATAATCAGCTAAAATTAGAAGAAAGTTTTAAAAAATGGACAGCCTTCACATGCTCAGAAGGACAGTTTGAATGGGAAGTTTTAAGTTTTGGATTAAAAAACGCCCCTTCAATATTCCAAAAATTTATGGATAACATTTTGCTAAAATAGGCCTTTTGCATGGTTTATATAGACGACATTCTTGTAGCAAGTGAGACATTACAAGAACACGAACATCACTTAAAACAGGTTTTTAATGAAATAAAAACATATGGAATAGTGGTATCAAAGCGAAAAATGAAATTATTTAAAAGAAAAATATCCTTTTTAGGATTAGAGATAGGGAATGAAAAGATTGAATTACAACCACACATTTCAACCAAAATTATTGAGTTTCCTGAAAAATTCGAAAATTTAAAACAGATACAAGCCTTTTTAGGATTAATTAATTATGCAAGAAAATTTATACCAAATTTATCAAAATTAGTAGGACCACTTTACAGTAAAACTACGAAAAATGGTCAGCGAAATTTTAATAAAGAAGATATTAAGCTTGTAAAAGATATAAAAGAAAAGGTTAAAAACATAAAACCATTAGAATTACCTTTAGTAACAGATTACATAATTATAGAGACAGATGGATGTATAGAAGGATGGGGAGCTGTTCTTCTTAGTAAAACTAATAAATACACTCCAAAAAATACTGAAAAAATATGCTCATATGCTAGTGGAAATTTCAATAAAACAGGACAAAACTGGACAAGCTTAGACTATGAAATACAGGCATTAATTAATGCGTTAGAAAAATTTAAAATATTTCTAAACAAAGAATTTACAGTTAGAACAGATTGCGAGACAACAGTAAAATTTATAAAAAATGACCAAAGTAGAAAGGTAAATAAAACAAGGTGGATAAATTTACAAAACATCATACAAGAAAGTGGATACATTATTAATTTTGAACACATAAAAGAAAATAATAATACGATTACTGACATTTTGTCCAGGAATCTTAACAGGTTATTTCAAACAGATGGATAGATACGAAGGAAAGAAAAAAGTGATGTACCCTCAACAGAAAAAGAAAGACACTGATTCAGAAAGCAGTATGAGTATGAAAACAGACAGTGTGAAAGACGAACAACAGTGTTACAGCTTAACCTGCCCCATGGATTACAATCCAACAGTTATGAGCCTAAACAAAAGTTTTTCACAAAAAGCAGGACCTAATTTTTCAAAGCCTTGGGCTGATAAAAATATCATACCAAGAGCCCAACCCAAAACAATTCCTTTTGGCCCAAACACCTTACAGATATGTACAAAAGTAAGCAAAAAGTTCAGACCAATCTTTGGAATGAACTTAACAGACAAGCAACAGTGCTTGCTAGATAACCTCTGGCATTTAGACACAGTGCCCAACGATACGACAGTTAAAGTGCAGGTGTTAAACGCTTTAGGACATTATTTCTTAGAGCAATCACAAAAATCCCCCGAACAGTCAATGCAGAAGAAATTTACACATTATGTTGTTTTCAGGGGTACAAAAGTGGGAATTTTTAACAAATGGGAAACAGTGGCAAGACATATACAGTGTATTAACCCAATCTTTAAGGGTTTTTACAACTTTAATGAAGCAATACACAGTGCTCGTGAACATTTTGGAACACAAAAGTTTTTCATTGAACCGGAAGTAGTTAAGTCTTTTTCTACAGTTATTAGAGAAAATCCAGAACAGATTATAAAGGCACAGGAAGATTTGATTCAAAAACAGTTAATGCAGAAGGGAAAAACCCCACAGATAACCCAAGCATTACAGGTTGAAAATAATATGTTAAAGCAACAGGTGATGGTCCTTGAAGAAAACATTAAAAAATTACACGATACAGTACCAACTAACAACAACATTAACAGGGATTTTGAAAGCTTCAAAGCCCGTGTTCTGGACATTCCATGGAGGCAATCCCTTCAGTCAGTCCTGAATAGGTTTGAAGATTTAGATAAAATTATATCAGACAGAATTTGTGCAGAATTTCCTAAAATCTTGTACGAATTACAACAAAAAATCGTACAGATAGTATTTAAAGAACTCAAATACAGAGGAGTAAAAGTCACAGAAAGAATAAATCATAAGGGAGAAGATACATGTGTCCTCTTATTGTAGATTGATTTATTCAAAACAGACATGCCCCCAGAATTGATATCTCAGTTTTACCACTATGGTATGATTGATTATATCAAATTTCGATTAACCCCTACCACAGAAAAAATTCTAAACAGTTTTGGTGAAAAATTCACAATGGTGGCCGGCAACATAGCTTTACAGTCCTACCCACAGGAAGTTGGATGCAAAATCTTTGCATCTTTTTCCGAGATGGATGCTCACACATACAGACCAGCCATAAAGCGAATTTTCATAAGCAACAGACTCGATGACCAAGAACTTCTGGAGATGGCAGTTAAAATTGAAGACAACATTGACTTCTCTAGTCTTTTTTGGATACATGAACAGAATGAAGATAAAACAGTTTTTTATAAAAAATTCATAAAAGATCAACAACAGACCCCGGAGCTTCCTGTAGACACCCCATTCTGAACTCATAATTACATGATTACACTACTCTTCTTCCCTCTTTTATGTTTTGATGAAAGCATATCAGTTTCGTCTTGTTTCGTTAAGTTTCTAACTAACCTCGTTAGTTTTGGACCTAACTGACTAATGGAATAAACTGAAGAGGACAAAATAGTCATCAGACTAGTTATCTCGCACGAGATATCTTATCTCGCGCGAGATATCCCCTCGACAGGATGTGCAGAAATCACTCTCCTTCTCCGTTTCAAACTCTCTTTTTGGATAAAACCTTATCAATTCGGGTATCCAATCAGAACTGAGTTCTGGAACCTTCCTAGGGTAATTTCCCTCTCCACCTTCACCTCTCCAACCTCCTATAAATACTGGATGACTTCCAGTGTTTCAGAGGTGAAATTACCCGGATCCGTGCAGGCCTCGCGGCCCCGGCATCTGGCATCTTTCGCGTTGGAGCGGTTGTCTCGCCGTTTTTGTTTTTGTAGAGTCGCCACGCCGTTTTTATTAAGCCCAAAACATTGAAAAAGGGCATCAGTTTAAAGATAATTTTAAACTGTTTTTTGTGTGATGAGATTTTGAGTTCGGAGGTCAGATGACTCCCGGAAGAGAATATTAGAATATTAGAGCTCACTCCGAGTAGCCTCGTAAAAGCGAGTCTTTCGGATACCCCTAATATCCTTTAAATGTTGTGTGTGTGTGTGTGTGTGTGCTTTTAAAAATGCATGCTGTATCGGATGTCTACATTGTATGCTATGTATGGAAATGTATTGAAATAGTATAGGAAGGAAGCCTTACCAATGTTGGTTCGTGTCTGTCTTCCGCTGGAGAATAGTGTTTGAGGTTGGAGTAGCGTTCCGGTACGGATCGGGATTGCTTCGGGAGATGCCGGTTGTCCGCGGACAGAGTTTCGGCGTGAGTTGAGGTTGTAGGCTGCGTTCGGGCAGAGGTTCGGCGTGCGTGGGGATCGTCGGGATCACTCGGGCGAGAGGTTCGGCGTGCGTTGTGGTGGCGAGTCACTCGGGCGGGGATTTCGGCGTGCGTTGTGGTGGCGAGTCACTCGGCGGGAGTTTCGGCGTGGTTTAGGATCGTCGGTTTGACTCGGAAAGAGCCGGACACCGTGGAAAGACCAGGCAAGGCCTCGGAGTACCACAAGGGGCCTCAGAGTACCTCGAGAGTGCCTCGGGGCAGCGCGGGAGCGTCTCGGGAGCGCTCGGGGAGGCTTCGGAGCACCACAAGGGAGCTCGGAAGGCCTCGGAAGGATCCGAAAGGGGCCGGGAGTGCCTCGAGAGGTCTTAGAGGGGAGCCAGAAGGCTAAGGGAGGAAGAGAGAAGAGGGAGGTGTCTGAAAATG
Source organism: Adenophora triphylla var. japonica (assembly GCA_022495995.1). Classification (NCBI taxonomy): domain Eukaryota; kingdom Viridiplantae; phylum Streptophyta; class Magnoliopsida; order Asterales; family Campanulaceae; genus Adenophora; species Adenophora triphylla. Next base: position 254,455 of record JAFEMH010001436.1, read on the forward strand.
AGGAGGGGGAGCCCTCTATTTATAGTAAAAATTTCGGAGCAAAGAGGTCCGTACGGACCTTCTTGGTTATCCAGAATTTTGGATTTCCTCGATTTGAGGGAATCTGCAATGATGGTGAATATTCTGGAATGATGGTGTCCCCTGAGCAATAAGGTCCGTACGGACCATCTTGCATGCAAAGAGGTCCGTACGGACCAACTCTGCAGGGGAGTAATCATTTCTTCCGGGATTTGAGGGAATATTGTGGACTTTAAGGGGATTTAGTAATCATTGAAACAAAGAGGTCCGTACGGACCTTACTTGCTTTTCTGATTTCCTGAAAATTCCCAAAAGGTCCTTTTGTCCCTTTTTATCCCAGAAAGGCTCCTCCCTTGGTTTGGTTGGGGGTTTGAGAGGGTTTTGAGAGGGTTTTGAGAGGGTTTTGAGTGAGAGAGGTCTCCGAGACTACGTTGATGAGTCTGCGGTGTCTCCCGTGTGTGTGAAAGGGTGTGATCCAGATTGGGGTACTTACAGAAGCCCCTCGACGACGTCACTTATGAAAGAAGTGGGGTCGCCGATAAGATAAGGGTCCTAATCTGGATCGCGTGCTGGGAGAGGAAGTGACCGTGAGGGTCAATGTGAGGACGTGGTGGTGTCCTTTTGTGTGACCGTTTAGGTCAATAGGCTGGACCCTGTGATAGGATTCCTACGTATCCCTGGCGAGAATCAAGCCTGGTCGTAGTTCGGGTGTGGGGTGAGTGTTTTGTGAATGCGAGCGTGGTGGTGCCCTGAAGTGTCGTGTGACCGCCGAGGTCAGTGGTGAGGACGTGGTGGTGTCCTGGGTGACCGTATAGGTCGATGGGAAGGACGTGGTGGTGTCCTAGGTGACCGTATAGGTCGATGGCTGGACCCTGTGATAGGATTCCTACGTATCCCTGGCGGGAATCAAGCCTGGTCGTAGTTCGGAGGTCGTGAATTTGTGAGTGCGGGCGTGGTGGTGCCCTGAAGTGTTGTGTGACCGCCGAGGTCAGTGGTAAGGACGTGGTGGTGTCCTGAAATGTGGTGACCGCCGAGGTCAATTGTGAGGACGTGGTGGTGTCCTGGGATGGAAATTTTACGATTTTCCTAATCGGGTGGTTTAAGGCCTTCCGGGCCGGAGATAGAGTGAGGACTTGAATCGTCTTCTGATTGCGGTTGGTGCCACGCTGGAGGACTTTGAATCGTCTTCTGGCGGCGATTGGTGCCACGCTGGAGGACTTTGAATCGTCTTCTGGCGGCAATTGGTGCCACGCTGGAGGACTTTGAATCGTCTTCTGGCGGCGGTTTATGCGCGAGGACTTTGAATCGTCTTCTAGCCGCAGTTGGTGCCACGCTGGAGGACTTTGAATCGTCTTCTGGCGGCGGTTTATGCGCGAGGACTTTGAATCGTCTTCTAGCCGCACTGGTGCCACGGAGGACTTTGAATCGCCTTCTGGCGGCGGTTTATGCGCGAGGACTTTGAATCGTCTTCTAGCCGCAGTTGGTGCCACGCTGGAGGACTTTGAATCGTCTTCTGGCGGCGGTTGTGGAGGCATGGCTGCCTTGTGCTTCGAGAGACGTAGATGCCTTTGTGTTTTTGCATGTTGAGTAGGAGGTTGGACTTACGATGACCGCCGGTGCTTGCGCTGCCGTTGAAGTGGGCAAGGATGACGGCCGGTGATTGCTTCCCCATTTGGCATTTTGGAGGCGCTTCGTGCCTTGGGACTTGTACTCGGAGGTGTTGGCTCCTTCTTGTGCTTGTTTTGCCGTTGAGTGGGCAAGGATGATGGTCGGTGCTGGGGATATGCAGTCTTGCATGACTTCCCTTTCGACTTGTCGGGGAGGAGCTCGGGCTTACTTTGATGGTCGGTGCTTGCGTTGCCGTTGAAGTGGGCGAAGTTCGGGCTTACATCTGACGGCCGGTGCTTGAATTGCTGGGGATGCGTGACCTTGTAGGGGCCCTTTTCTGTTGGGAAGATGACTTCGGACCCTTTTTTTTTTTTGAGGGCCAGTGGTTGAGTTGTCGTTGAGCGTTTGGAGGCGTCTTGTGCCTTGATATTTGTGCTGGGAGGTGTTGGCTCCTTCTCGAATTGCCATTGAGCGGGCGGTGGTTGAATTGCCGTTGGAGTGGGCGAGGACCGGTCTTACGGCCCAGCGGCCGAGGATTGAATTACCGTTGGAGTGGGCGAGATCGGTCTGACGTTTGGTGGCCGGTGGTTGACTTGCCGTTGAAGTGGGCGAGGACCGGTCTTACGTTGATGGCCGGGGATTGAATTGCCGTTGGAGTGGGCGAGGATCGGTCTTACGTTTGATGGCCGGTGGTTGACTTGCCGTTGAAGTGGGCGAGGACCGGTCTTACGTTGATGGCCGGGGGGTGTTCGTTGAGAACCTGGCTGGGGTTTCTGACACGAGGAAGAACAAGAGCGTCTTCCTTGGCCTTTCTGAGTACTGGTGGGATACCACTCACACCTTCCATCTGAGCTGGGGAGAGGTGACGGTGATGCCTACCGACTTTGCTTTGCGACACGGCTTTCCTTCGAAGGGAGGGCCTGGTGCGGTGGAGGGATATGATCTCCGATGTGGTGCCGGGCAGAGGTTGGGCTTTGAGCCTCGTCCTCGCGAGGGCACAGGCATCTTGTATAGTGACGTGGAGCCGAAGATTACGGCCGGATTGGGGCCTACATCCGGGTACCCGGTGACGACGGAGCTTGGTTAGCGCTCCTTTTTGTGGTATGCACCTTTATCCGAGACTTTGTTCTCGAACCACGCGACCGCGGCTCCCTTTGCTCTGTTGGAGAGATTGATTGACACTGGATAGGGTGCGTGACATTGCTTAGGGCGAGCGAGGCTTGGGCCGAGCTCTACTTCTCCTTGGACCGGTTTAGCGGGTGTAGCTTGATTCGTTGGCTGTTTTGACTTTGCTCTGGAGAGGTATGAGTTTATTCTTTGTTTTGATTTAGCAACTTATCTTTTCTCCGTTTTCTTTTGCCCGAGCCTTCTCTGTTGTCGGCACAGTGTGGTTTTATGAGGTTTTCCGGTGCTTCGTGGGATAGGGATCCTGGGCTTTGCGTACCCTACTGCTTTGGGCTCGTACGGCGAGGAAGAGGAGGACCGGCGGGGAAGCTCACCATCGCCTACGGGGATGTGCGGGAGCGTCTGGAGAGGATAGCCCGGAGGGTTCGTCTTGTTCCCGTGGGCTCGGTATGAGGGGATGAGTTTGAGGGCTCCCGAGGTGACGGCGCGGCGGAAGATGCTTTGCGGGGCTTGACTTGTGACGTCATGTACACAGGGAGCGGGTTTTACGCGGCTTATGGCCCCGGTGTGCTTCCCGTGGCTCCGAGGACCCTCCCTTTGGGATGCTTGATTCCCGAGACATGGACGTGCTCGATTTCGAGAGGTACCTTGGCGGTGTCGGCGCCGAGGAGTTCATCTTGTATGGAGAGGAGTACGGGGCCTTCGTGAGGAGGAAGGCCGAGGGACGCCGCAGTGCGGCGCGGGAGAGAGAGGCCGGCCCGCAGTGGCTCCCGAGGTTCCGATGCCGGGACCGGACTTCACGTACGTCCGCGGGGACGGATCGAGGAGGAGGGTGTCAGTACATGCCCGTTAGGAGCTTGAGGCTCTGCCGCATACTGAGTGGACCCCGATAGATCGGTGAGCGTGCTTACTCTTTTCCATTTTGGAATCTTTTATGTATTTTTCTCTTTTTGTTGTTGAGTATAAGCTGTATTGCTGAGCGTTTCCTTGGCCGCTGTTGGTCGCGCATGGGTCACGGGGAGAGCCTATGATATCTTGACTCGCCGTTACGTGGCGATGAGGTCGTTTGCGAAGAAGATGGCTTCGAAGATATCTTGCCGGTCTTCGCGACAGCGTGCCGGCGTACGAGCCTATGCCTTGAGGCACTCTGTAGATGTTCCTCCGCCTAGAGCCGAGCCGGAGCCGCGGCGGGAGGGACCTTTGAGGGCGGCATAGCATGGATGCGGGACATCTTCGGGGCTGCGGGGCCTTCGAGGGAGCGACCCTTTTATCGATTCATGCCTCCGCATGGCGCACGGGGTGAAGGGTTCCTCAGAGCCTTCTTTCTTTGATCCTTTCGTCGGATTTGATCCTTGAGTACTTTTCGTGGGAGCCTCCGTGAGTGCTCGGTATTCGACGACGAGGATGTGACGGGCGAGTTATTTGGGATGCCCGACTTTTCTTTGGAGGACCTTGGCGAGGATGATGATGCTGAGAGTCGATTAGTATTCATTTGCTTTCCCTCTTTTCATATCCCTCTTTTTTGTTTAGCAACAGACATTTATGGGTACTGTAATAAAACACATGTATTTGCATGGCAAACTGACATTTATTTTAAGATTTAATGTCATTTTTGTGATTCCGAGAATTGTCCTAGAAATTGTTGCTATTATTATTTTATTTTGTGCATGCCACGTGAGCCGAGAGTGTGTTTGTGGGTAGTGTTTGTTTGCCGGGAATGGCTTTGGGCGATGTTTGGGCGGTTTGGAGCAAGGTCTGGCGAGGACGGTGGTTGTTATGCTTGTTCTTTGGGGAAAATGGGTTCTTTTTGCAAGGAGGTCCGTACGGACATACTTAGCATGCAAAGAGGTCCGTACGGACCAACCTTGCTTTTGGGAAGGACATAAATGCTTTCCGATTAATCTGGTTCTTCCTCATTTCCCCATTTGCGGCCATTTTCGAGCTTTCTTCCCCATTTTCTCTAGGAACCTCCATTTTTGCCATGGATTCTTCGTGACGTCCCTAGAATTTTGCCGAGGCTTTCGCAGAGAGGCAAGCACACTTCCTTGAGCGGTTGAAAACGTGGATGCGGCGCCGTATGCGGCATCGTAGACGGGCTTTCGAGGTAAGGTTTCGTCTTTGCTCGGTTTGGTCTTTTAAGGAGTTGGTTCCTGATTGGGATTTGTTGCGGGGCGCCGCGAAGTTACAGGATGTTAGGAGGCACGTGTCTTGTTTCTCCTATAATGAAATGGTGCCCACTTTTGAGGATTTTCGGGCTTTGATTGGAGGACCGGAGGTGGAGGCCATCTCGCTTCCTTTGATTGGTGGTCTTTGCTGTGGCGTGAAGCTTGCGAGACTTTCTTCGTGCTTCGTTGGAAGAAGTGCGGGGCATGATCCTTGATTCGGGTCATATCGACATTTACGAGCTGCCGGAGCGGTTCATGGTTGATGATGAGTGACGTCTCTTGGGATGTATTTGCCTTGTGCGTGATGTCGACGCTTTTACGGTCGGGTCCCTTGGCATTTGTGATGGCGCTTTGCTAGATGTGGTAGGGCTGCAGAAGGCTGGAGAGGATATTGTCCCGTTGGTGCTTGGGGAGACTCTTCATGGTATCGACCGTCCGCGACCGGGGATCGTTTTATGAGAGGGGGAAGCCCCGCTTTGCTCACCTTGTGGCTGCGAGAGAGACTTCAGGCCATGTCCGAGGCTCCAACGTCGTTTGAGTCCGTGGTCATTTGCTCGGCGACCTCTTGTGTTGGATATGGATCGATCCGCCTGGGAGAGATGGATGGCACGGCTTGGTACGCATCGGATCATTTGGTGGGTTCCGCACTTTGGAGGATTGAGACCAGGAGGGTCTTGCAGGAAGGGTCCTACGTTGTCGAGTTCCAGGTTTGTCTTGGTCCTCCTTCTATATTCCGTCGCTTGTTTCCCGGCAGTTTGGGATGAAGCAGGAGCCTTTGTTGGCTTGGGATGACCTTGCTACTGCGGAGATAGCTCCTCTTTGTATGGCGGCTTCAGTGCCTTCTTGTATTTTTACGAGGGTATGGAAGTATTCCGCTTTCCCTCTGTGGTACTCCTTAGACGTCGGGGAGCGTTGTATTGACGACTCGCATCCGGCTTTGGTATGAGCAGCGTGTTGGGCAGTCCCAAGTGGCTTTGGAGAGCAGGCGCGTGTAGCGATTACAGGACCCGGTTGCCGTAGCAGCTATTGCCTTAGGAGTTTCAAGCCCGGTCGACCCTTTGGATGTGACGGGAGACACTTTGTTTGACTACGAGACTAGAGTTGACCGGACCGACAGGAGAGGTCCTCTTTTGCAGACTCGCAGGAGGAGATCCGTGCCGAAGCACGGGCGAATGAAGCCCGAGAGCTACCGGATTGTTTGACTCTACGGGGAGGACCCCGGATCTCGGGCGAGAGACGCAGAGTTGGTTCACGTGGAGCGAAAGAAGACTCGCCGGGGACGAGGGAAGAAAGGAAAGAATGGCGAGGGGACAAGCGCAGATGGCGCGGAATGACCTCCTAGGTATCCATTCATTGCATTGCAAACACATTATTAGTTAAATGTATTAAGCTGTCTTTTAGCATGTTGTGAACTTGAGAGTAGACCGTGCTTGAACTCATCAAGAAATGTTGTAACCGTTAGTGATTTGTGATTTACTTTTAAAGCTTTGTCGAGACGCAAGATCTCTTGTTTGCCTTTGCTTCTGTTGTGCACTTTGTCGGCGTCCATCTTTGGACTTTTCTGTTTCATTCGCGGGCGAAGCTGGTCCCAGGCACCCCACGGCAATCCCCTTTTGCTGAGGCTTTGTGCTTGGCTGAGAGGTTGAATGCTCCCTTGACAAGTCGTTTTGACGGTCTTTTTCGCAGCTTCCTTGCCTCTTTGTTGGCGTCGGGCTCTTGACCTCTTTTCCGCAGCTTCTGCTTGAGCTTTTTTTATTTATTGTTTTTTTTTTTTGTGAGCCCTTGCTCGAGCTCTCTTTTTTTTTTTTTTGTGTGAGCCCTTGCTCGAGCTCCTTTTTTTTTTGTTTTGTGAGCCCTTGCTCGAGCTCCTTTTTTTTTTTGAAGCGCGTGAGGGCGAAGACAAGCCCCTGGCTTGGAAGCAGACATGAATCGGTCGTTTGATGCTGAGTGACCCTCGGATGTCCTTTGATGTTGCCGCCGTCGTTTGACTTGGTCAAGGTGACTGCTGGGGCGTGTTCTTGAAAAGTGCGTAGCTTGATGGAGGTCTTGATTGACATTCAAACTTTTGACTTTTTTGTGTATTTTTAGACCGGACCAATTAAGGTTGCCTACGTTCCCCGGACTAGAGGGCTCAGTCTCGCGTAGTTCGACACTACATGGAGTGCCAAGAGATGCACACTGTTCTTCTTCGGGCGAAGTATCTGCGAAGTTTGCTTCCGTTATTTGGATTCATGAAGGGATTGCCGTCTAGGTCATCGGCTTCATGGCGCCTCAGAGAAGATCTTTTGAACCACGTAAGGGCCGATCCAAGTGGGTTCCCATTTTCCCAGTGGGTTGGTTCGAGTGGGAGGCTTTTCTTTGAGTACAAGGTCACCTTCCACGATGTCTCGGGATTTGACTTTCTTGTCGAAAGCTCTAGCCATCCGCTTTGATAGGCTCGGACGTGTTCCATGGCCTTTAGTCGTCGCTCATCTAGCAGAGCCAATTCGTCATGTCGGCTTCGGAGCCATTCGACTTCGTTGATGTCATTTTCCAGCGCACTCGGAGTGAGGGAATTTCTAGCTCGATGGGAAGGGACTGCTTCCATCCCGTACGTCGGGCAAATGGGGTTTCTCCCGTAGGTGTTCCGGCGGATGTGCGGTAGCCCCAAAGTGCAAGGTGCAGCTTCTCGGGCCAATCTCGTCCTCGGGTGGTCATTTTTCGGATGATCCTTTCGAGGTTTTGTTTGCTGCTCCCACGGCGCCGTTTGTTTGTGGCCGGTAGGGATAAGATCTGTGACGTGTGATCTCGAATTCAGCCGGCAATGCAGCCGAATTCCCCTTCGAAGTGTGAGCCGTTATCCGATATGACCTCATTTGGGATGCCGTATCGGCGAGATGATGTTTTCTTTGAGGAAATGTGCGACCTTCCGGGAGGTGAGTACCTTGTAGGACTTGGCTTCGACCCATTTGGTGAAGTAGTCGATGGCTACTAAGATGAACTCGTGACCGTTCTTTTGCTCGCCCGGGCGGAGCGATTTTCCCGATGACATCAATTCCCCAAGTGGCAAAGGGCCAAGGTGTAGTCATGCGGTAGAGATCGTGGGGTGGTAGATGATTGAGGTTGAAGAACCGCTGGCACTTGTCGCGGCTTCGGACAAAGTGGATGCAATACGCCTCCATGGAGATCCAGTAGTAGCCCATCCTGAGAATGATTTGCATCGGGGCTCGGCGTTCATGTGGGGACCGCAAGCCCCATTGTGGACTTCGTTCATGAACTTGTCCGCTTCTTCTTGACCGATGCGGCGTAGGAGTGGCCCGTGGTATCGTTTCTTGTATAGCATATCCCGAGGATGACGAAGTGAGAGGCGAGGCGTTTTAGGGCCATGATGCTCTTGGTTTTGACCCCTTACGTGTGTGGGTCTTCCTTGTTCATGAAGGTGGTTCCCCGTTCTTGAGGTACTGGAAGATCTGGTTATACCATGGCTCATTGACGGGCTTAGGTTCGGGTTCGATCTCACAACAGTAGGCAGGGATTTCCTTTCGTCCGACTTTGAAGGGTTTGATTGCTTTTCCTTCAGGGATCTCCACGAGTGAAGCCAAGGTGGCTAAGGCGTCTGCAAACCTGTTTTGGTCTCTTGGCAGATAGTGGAAGGTGACCTCTTCGAACTGTGTGATGAGGTCCTCCATGCAGGCGTGGTATTTTTGCAAGCACAGGTCTATGGTTTTCCACTTGTTGGAGACTTGGTTGATGATCAAGTGAGTCCCCATAAACTTCGAGTTTCTGGACATTCCTCTCGAGTGCGGCTTGTAGTCCGGCGCGCAGCTTCATATTCGGCGGCATTGTTGGTTACCTCGAAATTGAGCTTTATAGCAATTGGGGTGTGCTCGTCCTTGGGATCCACCAAGAGCATACCGATGCCGTTTCCCTTTTTGTTAGCTGCTCCGTCGAAGAATAGTTGCCATCGATTTTCGCCTTCGATTGCGAAGATTCCCTCGTCTGGAAATTGTGGTTCGGGGCCTCGAGCCTCGTCGGTGGAAATCGCCGGTTGTTCGGCCATGGCCCGTCCCTTGATTGACTTTTGGTTTACGTACTTGATGTCAAATTCCGCTAGGAAGAAAGACCATTTGGCGAGCCTCATTGACAGAGATGGTTTGTCGAAGAGGTACTTGGCCGGGTCCATTTTGGAAACCAAGTGTGCTGTGTGCGGCGCATGTAGTGCCGTAGTTTCCCGACGACCCATACCAGAGCTGCGCGAGGTTTTCTCGAGGGTGAGTAGTGAGTTATTTGCCTTGAAACTTTCGGCGACGAAGTAGATGGCGTTTTCGACCCGTGACTCCCTCTTTTCTTGACAGAGCATGGCTCCAACTGCGGTGTCGGTCACGGTTAGGTATAGCAACGGTGGCTTTTCCTCGTGGGGAGGACGAGAGAATCGGAGGACTCACAAGGTATGCTTTTATTTTTTTCAAAGGCATCTTGGCATTCGAGTTCCATTCGATGTCGGCGTTCTTCTTCATCGGTTTGAAGATTGGCTCGCACATAGAGGTCAATTGGTTGTGAAGCGGCGATATACGTAGGCGGCCCATGAAGCTTTTCACCTCTGTTTGAGTTTGCGGTGGTCTCATTTCGATGATGGCCTTGATCTTTTGAGGATCAACCTCGATGCCTCTCTCGGTGACCATGTATCCCAAAACCTTGCCTCGGCTAACCACAAATGTGCATTTGGCAGGGTTAAGCCTCATTGAGTGTTTTCGGAGGCGATTGAAGAATTTTCTCAGGTCTGTGATGTGTTGTCCGTCTGATCCCTTTGAGTGAATTATCATGTCATCGACGTACACTTCGATCTCTTTGTGGATCATATCGTGGAAGAGGGCGGTTACTGCCCGTTGGTAGGTAGCCCCAGCGTTCTTTAGTCCGAACGGCATTACTGTGTAGCATTAGGTTCCCAGGGTTGTGAAAAGCTTGTCTTTCTTGGTCTTCTTCGGCCATCTTGATCTGATTGTAACCGGCAAAACCGTCCACAAAAGACTTGACTTCGAAATTGGCTGTAGTGTCTACCAACATGTCGATGTTGGGTAGTGGAAAATCGTCCTTGGGACTTGCTTTGTTGAGATCTCGGAAGTCCACGCAACAGCGTACTTTTCCATTGGCCTTGGTGACCGTGACAATATTGGAGAGCCATGTGGGGTACTCGATCACCACGATGAAGCCGACGCGGAGCATTTTTTCGATCTCCTCCTTGACTTGTAAAGACCATTCTGGCTTGATTCGGCGTAGCTTTTGCTTGATGGGCTTAGCCTCGGGATTCAAGGGGATCCGGTGCTCTACAATGTTAGGATCCAATCCGGGCATGTCTCGGTAAGACCAAGCGAACACATCCACGAACTCTTTGAGCAGCGCAGTCAATGCGTCTTGCTCTGCGCCGATGAAGAAACTTCCGATTTGCGTCTCTTTTGGCTCTTCAGCAGTTCCCAAATTCACTTTGGTTAAAACCTCCTCGGCAGCTTGGGCCCGGTTTTTCTTTCGTTTGACAACATGCTTAAAGATGTGCTTAATGTATTGTTCGTTTAATGTGTCTGCTTCTTTATCAAGTGAATCGTTATTAACTGTTTGTGTGTTAGTTAATTTATCAGTTGTTAAAGATGCAATGAGAGGATACTCGGAAAGATCGAAGCATTCATTAAGAGCATACGGAAATACATTATTGGCAATGAGTTCGTAATCTTCTGGCGTGAGGCCATCAGATGACTCGAGAGACTCAAATTCAAAGCTAATGGACTTAGGATGAGTTTTGACACTAGACTCTAGGACTCGAGGGTCGAGACCAAGTTGTTCGATCATGTCCTTTTTCTTTGGCGGTGGAGTCCGGAGAAAGTGGCCCGGTTATTGAGTGGCAATGAGCTTGATAGGAGATGGGGCTTGAAGGGCCTTATGTCACCGTTCCCGATCATTGCTATCACAGAGTTATCGAAACAAAATCGATTAGATCCAGGCATCTCGATTTCTTCTTTGAAGAGCGAGGTGGAGCAGTGGTTCGTCCCGAGCATCGTCTGCGGGGTCTCTTGCTTTTGTCTTGGGCATTGCTAGCTCGAATGCGGACTCGTCCCGCTTGTTGAAGGCGGGAGTGTTGACGGAGAGTTTTCGAATTCTTCCGCCAAAGAGGAGTTTTCGAACCAAAATTCATTGTGAATAGTGGTGGTTGCGGATCCCGGCGGGCGGTGTGTCGAGAAATGCTCTTCGGACGGGATTTGGCTTGAGGCCTCTGAATCTTGCCGGGTTACTGCTGGAGCTTGTCCATGGTTGTCGGCCGGCTTTGTTTGGCGGCGATCGGCTCTGTTCCCTTTTACGAATCTTCTTCCAAGTTGCCGGCCTTCTTTGTGAAGTACTTGGTCATGTCGAAGCTGTAAGGACGAAGATCGGAGATGGTGTGCAAGCCTCTTTTGTTATCTGTGGAGCGTTTATGTGCAGCTCGCTTGTCCTCCGCAATGTGTTCGGGAGTAGGAGAGTATCCTAGGCCGTGCAGGGTATTCTGTTCTTTGATATTGATGATACGGTGAGTGCCACGATGGCGTTTTCCCAAACCGAGCCCCGGGATGTAGTTCATGTGCTTCATCATTTTCATCGGGGGAGGAATCTTGTCCCAAATCAAAGGCAAATCTATGTGGCACACCTTGGCCTTTGGGCTCTCGATGGTGAACCCTGTGAGCATCATGCCGTCATCATCGTGTTTGATCTCTAAAACCGGGACGCCGTTGGTGTCGGTCCTTTCAGTGACTATGCTGTCGCCGTAGATGATGGTCAGATCTGTTCCTTGGACGAACTTTACGCACTGATGGAGAGTGGATGCCACCCCATTGATCTGATGTAGCCAAGGGCGTCCCAAAATGGCAGTGAAGGTGATCGGGATTGTTAATGTTAGATCATGTGTTGTCATGAATGTCATCCCAAGTGTTGCAAACCAGTGTTGCCACTGGTGTTGCCAAAAGTGTTGCCATTTGGAATTGGCGACACTGAGTTAGTTACTGTATTTTTCACAAATATTAATGGGTAAATTAATGTTTATATAACAGTAGTTAGTCACCTTAAAATGAGCTTAAAATCAGCAACGAAACATGCCCGGGCGTTAATCACGAAGAGGAGAAGAAATTAACAAATAAACATGTGTTTATTTGTTTAATTGATGACCAAGTCAGGAGATATTTTATTCAGCTATTACGGGGAGAACAAGTCGAGTACAAGGCAACCAAAGCTAAGAGGTACAAGCAAGAGAAGCAAGAGAAGACTAGGTCTCCTACAAAAGAGGCGAGTGGCATAAATGGAGGAAACAAACTCCAAAGCTTAGGCGATCATTTGAGTAGGCTCCAAGACTTTGTGGCCTATAAATAGTGCATTGGATCTTCATTGAAGATCATCCAATTCAGAAAACGCAAATCTGCACAAGAAAAGTAGAATTCTCTCAAGTGTTGCCATTCGGTGTCGGCAACACTTTGTCCAACACTCGAATATTTCATATAGATTTTTATATTTTTGTGAGGTTTTTGAGTGTTTATTTACAGAGAATTCGTGTATGTTGTTCCTTATATCAGGGTTCGTTTATCATTAAGGAACAACCTCGACCTTGTATTGAATTCATATTATTAATAGAAAGGTCTTGCCTTTTAGGCACCCATCAAGTTATATATTTATATAACTTGATAAAAATTATATTCTTGTGTATTGCTTTAATTCTTCCGCTGCAAATTATATTTATTTCTATTGATTTGTGCTTTTTCTAGAATTGGTGAATGTGTTGTTGTTAGTGTCATCAACACTAAGAACAACACCCGTGAGTTTTATCTCACCTTGTGAGTTTCGTCTAATAAGTTCTTAGCCATAGACAATTTCAATTGGTATCAGAGCCTAGCACTTGATATACTAAGTGTTTAGATCCTTTTGTCATGGCTTATGATCCTGCAAATCCTAATCAAAAGACATTACCGGTTTTAGACGGATCTAATTATGCTTATTGGAAGATTCGCCTACGCTCGCATATCAAATCAATTGATCTTCGGGCTTGGCGATCTATTTTAAATGGTTATTCTGTTCCAATGCTTCCTCCGGATGACGATGGTGACGTTCAAGTCAAACCTGAATTCGAGTGGACAATTGAAGAGAATAATCTTGCTAGTTTCAATGAAAAGGCACTGAATGCCATCTATGAATGGGTTGACATGCATATGTTCAAACTCATTCAAAATAGTCCCTCTGCAAAAGATGCTTGGGATACTTTATAAAGATTTTGTGAAGGAGATGGCAGTGTCAGAAACAAAGCTTAGAGGTCTCACTAGTAGATTTGAAAAGATTAAGAATGGGTGAAAACGAAGACATCTCGTCTTATTTTGAAAAGTTGATTGATATTTCAAATGCTTGTCAAGTATTAGGGAGCCTTTTACAAATAAACAACTTGTTTCAAAAGCTATTCGTACTCTTCGAACGTTTTAATATTAAAGTTTCAGCTATTGAAGAGGCCCATAATCTTTCAACAATGGACATCAACTCCTTAATGAGTATTTTGAAAAACTTTGAGTTGAATCTCAATGAACAAACGGAGGCTTCTAAAGGCAAGAATATTGCCTTAAAAGTCGAATCTTCGGACACATGTGTGGACGATGAAGATGAAGTCTTCGAGGAGTTAGATGAAAATACTAGTGTAGCTTTACTTGCAAAGAGATATAATTCTATGGTTAGAAAATTTAACAAAGTGCAGGTAAAGGCTAAGGACCAAACGGCCAAAACCTCTAGTTTTGTGCCAAGGAGAAGTCCTCCTCCAAATCAAAAGGATATCCCACCAAGGCGTGCATCCTCGGAAAAGATCCGGTCCGATCCTAAGTACATTGAATCTATTCAATGTCATGCTTGTTCCGGTTGGGGTCACTATGCCAATGAATGTGCTAACACCTTGAGAAAGGCGGGCAAAAACTTGTGGGTATCTCTTAGTGATGGAGAGGAGGAAGGAACAGAGAAAGAAGAACAAACAGAGCAAGTAGTCATGATGGCCACGGTAGAGGAGCTACCTTCGACTGAGAATGTTTACTTCAAGTGTCGTTACAGATTTGACAACACTTGACACAACATTGGTGACTTCTTCAGAAAGTGTTGCCCCAAGTGTCGTCCAGGAATTGGCAACACTTGGCACAACACTCAGCAGGTATGATTCTTTAAATGATCTTAATTTGCATGGTTCAACTGATTTAAATTCAGAAGAGATTATAGAGGATGATCTTGATAAAGATGAACTTATTTGTGAATTAAAAAACCTCTATAAATCTCTCCTCGTGGAATGGAAAAAGGAGAATAAGATGGTGGTTTTCTTGAAAAAGGAAAATCAGGATCTTAAGAACTCCTTGACTCGGCTAGAAGCTCAACTCAGTAGGAGAGAATTGGATCTTGATAAAATCAAGGCCAAACTCAACCTAGCCGAATCCACCTTCAAAAAACTCAACACGAGTTCATCCAAATTGGATGAAATACTCAAATTGAGTAAGCCTCTGAAAGCTGGTCTTGGGTTCCAAGAATCACTTGAAAGTATTACCTCTTCCTTGTTTGATGTTGAAACTAAACATTGTTTTGTAAAAGAGCGTGTCAAGGAAAAGGGTAGCACTCCTAGTGATTCCTCGATCAATCCAATGAGTGTGGATCTTGTCACAAAGCTGGACATTTAAAACCGGATTGCATTTTCCTACAAAAGAAAATGTCCGGTCTTCAAGTGTCGCCTCAAGTGTCGCCGGTTTCTCGGGGCAACACTTATGGCAACACCGGTGAACGAAATCCAGATTTTCAAAAGGGTTGGTTACCCAAGGAAAAACTGAAATGCTATGTTGTTTATACGGCCTTAAGGACTAACATTGCGGGAACTTGGTACTTTGATAGTGGTTGTTCACGTCATATGGTAGTACAAAATCATTCCTAACAGAGTACCAACCTATTCAAGGAGGCTCGGTGACTTATGGTGGTGGAGGCAAGAGTGAAATAGTTGGTAAAGGAACACTTTGGATATTGTTGGTTTTCCTCCTTTGAAAAATGTCTTGCACGTAGATGGTTTACTTGCTAATTTAATTAGCATTAGCCAACTATGTGATGACAATTTGGAGGTAAAATTCAATAAAAATACCTGTGAAGTGTTTGATAACACTAACTTTTGTGTCATGACTGGAATAAGATCAAGTGATAATTGCTATCTGGTTGGTAATAAATCAGTGTGCAATTTGACAAAACTTGATGATATTAGGTTATGGCATCAAAAGTTAGGTCATTCTCATTATAGAAATCTTGAAAAGATTATCAAACATAATGCCGTCAAAGGTGTTCCTAAACTAGACCTCAAAAACACCGTGATGTGTGGTGGTGTCAAAAGGGTAAGCAAACTCGTGTTGCTCACAGTGTTGAGCAACACAATGAGCAACACTCAGAAACAACACATTGTTTTCAGCTTCTACATATGGACTTGATGGGTCCTATTGAGGTAGAAAGCTTGGGAGGTAAGAAGTATGTTTATGTGATAG
Source organism: Adenophora triphylla var. japonica (assembly GCA_022495995.1). Lineage (NCBI taxonomy): Eukaryota > Viridiplantae > Streptophyta > Magnoliopsida > Asterales > Campanulaceae > Adenophora > Adenophora triphylla. Next base: position 269,891 of record JAFEMH010001436.1, read on the forward strand.
TTGATGATTTTTCTAGGTTTACATGGGTGTATTTCTTAAGAGAAAAATCTGAAACTTTTGATAAATTTACTCACTTAGTCTCTAAAATCAAAAACATGTTTTGTTCTCCTATTTTTCGAATAAGATCAGATCATGGTAGAGAATTTGAAAACATCTCCTTTTCTACTTTTTGTAGTAAAAGGGGATACACCATGAGTTTTCGGCACCCAAAACACCACAACAAAATGGTGTTCTTTGAAAGGAAAAATAGGACTTTAATGGAAATGGCTCGTGTTATGCTAATTGCTAGAAATATTTCTAAAGGTTTTTGGACCGAAGCATTAAACACAAACTTTGTCACACTACAAATAGAGTTTTCTTAGGACCCGGTACAACTATGACACCCTATGAGATTTTAAATGGAAAGAAACCTACGGTTCACTATTTTCATGTGTTTGGGTGTTTGTGCTACATTTTAAATGACCGGGAATACTTAGGAAAACTTGATTCTAAGAGTGACAAAGCCATCTTTCTTGGCTACTCTCAAAACAAAGTCATGCTTATCGTGTCTATAATTTGAGGTTAAAAGTGATTCAAGAATCGGTAAATATTGAATTTAACGATTACTTGAGTGCCACAGAGAACCAGGTGATGATATACCTCGACTCTACTAGAAGAAGTCGAACAAAGGGCCGGAACAGACCGATTCAGCCATTGCGCCACAGATTCAAGTGTTGCTCCAAGTGTCGCCCCTGAAATGGCAACACCCGAGGCAACACAGAGAACAGAACAGTGGCTGGAAATTCTGAGAGCAGGTGACTCGAAGGAGAAGATGGATTGGTGTACCATCAAGGCGGAGAGATCCCCGGCTCGAATTAGAAATTATCATCCCATTACTCAAGTAATTGGTGATGTTAATGAAGGGGTTAGAACAAGGAACAAGGAGCCGGTTGATTACAGAGATATGGTTAGGTATGTGTGTATGTCCTCCACATACTCTCGGGTAAAACACTCCTGTTTCGTTTCCTCTCGTTGAACCAAAAATGTGATTGAGGCCTTAAATGATAAATTACTGGATTCAAGCTATGCAAGAAGAGCTTGAACAATTTACCCGTAACGAGGTTTGGTGTTTAGTTCCACGTCCTTTAAATACTAACATTATTGGAACTAAATGGATTTACAAAAACAAATACTGATGAATTGGGTAATATTGTTCGTAATAAAGCTCGTCTTGTGGCTCAAGGCTATACACAAGTGGAAGGAATCGACTTTGACGAGACCTTTGCACCTGTGGCTAGAATTGAGTCAATAAGACTTCTTCTTGCTATAGCTTGTTATCTCAAAATCACATTGCACCAAATGGATGTCAAAGCGGCTTTCTTGAATGGGTACTTAGATAAAGAGATCTATGTTGAGCAACCCAAAGGGTTTGAAGACCCATTCCACCCGGACCATGTATACAGACTTGATAAGGCCTTATATGGCTTAAAACAAGCTCCTCGTGCATGGTATGGGCGTCTAACAAGCTTCCTTCTTGAATATGGATTTGTTAGAGGAGAAGCCGATAGGACATTATTTATTCTTAGGGAAAATAAAGAGATTGTCATTGCTCAAATCTATGTTGATGACATAGTTTATGGTTCCACATCTAAAACATGTTTACAAAATTTTGTGGAAGCTATGACATCTACATTTGAGATGAGCATGATAGGAGAACTTAATTATTTCCTAGGATTGCGAGGTGAAACAATCGAATGATGGAATCTTCATCACTCGAGCAAGTATGCTAAGAGTCGGTGAAAGATTTGGATTGGAGAGTGCCAAGAGCTCTAAAATACCTATGGGATCATCTCTTAAGGTAACCAAAGATCGGGCAGGGAGGATGTTGATCCAACTCTGTATAGATCCATGATAGGTAGTCTTCTTTATCTTATCGCGGTCGTCCCGATATAATGTTCGGCGTAGGTGTTTGTGCTAGATATCAATCTTGCTCCTAAAATTTCTCACCTAAATGCTGTCAAGAAAATCATCAAGTATGTGTCGGGACAAGTGAATTGGGAATCTGGTTCACCAAAGACACTAATACCAACTTAGTTGGTTTTAGTGACTACGATTGGGCGGGGATATAGATGACGAAAGAGTACCGTGGAATGGTTGGTTGTTTTTCTTGGGTAATAATCTAGTGTCATGGTACGGTCGCAAGCAAAGCGTGTTTCTCTCTCGGCTTGCCGAATCTGAATATGTGGCGACAGGAGTTGTTGTTCACAACTAATATGGTTAAAACACATGCTTGATGACTATGGTCTTGATAGTAATATCTTGACCATGTATTGTGACAATTTGAGTGCTATAAATATTTCCAAAAACCCTGTACAACACTCACGCACTAAGCACATTGATATCCGCCATCATTTTTTAAGAGATTTAGTAGAAAAGGAATTGATCCAAATAGAGCATATTGATACAAAACATCAACTTGCTGATATTTTGACCAAAGTCTTGGACCATGAGAGATTTTCAAGTTTGAAAAAATCTCTTGATCTATGTTTTCTATAAATCTGTTAGTGTTGCCGTCAGTGTTACCAACACTGTCAGCAACACTTTGTATGAGTTGTATATTATCTTTAAAAAAAAAAAATTATAGTTAGTTTAATCCCAAATGGGGGGCATTTACTGACCTTTTTGTTCTAGTATGTGTGCATTCTTAGGGTTAACATTTTTTTATAAAATACCCCTTTGTGCTAAAAAGTGACAAAGTCACTCATATTGTTGTTGATATTGAAAAAAAAAAAAGGCAAAGCTTGTTAAAATATTCCCAAAGGGAGTATAGTGTAGTTGTTTTATACTAAGTATTAGGGACATGGAGCTCGCTACTACAGTGTACCCTACTTGAAAGGTATAAAACTTACTAATTGTAGCTTTACACTTTAATAAAAAACTCGGGGCACGGAGCTCGCTACTACGATGCTTCCTTGTAAATAAAGAAAGTGTAAAGTGTGCTTATAAATTGCCTAAGGAATGATAAGTTATATATGTTGAAAAATATCAAGGGGATTTTATTTAAAAATGTTGCCTTGTGTGTCACGCAACATTGCTAGTAACACATTAGTAGATGCTACATTAATTTTTTATTTTCTTGTTTTTGTTTTTGTTAATTAAATTTTAAATTTCCAAAAGTCTATTTGCTTATATTTAGAGTTTGTGAAATTTAAAAGGTTTTTAGCAAAAATTTTTATTTTTGTCAATCTAAGTGTAATTTTGTAATATCTATTTTTTAAAATTCATCTCGTTGAATTTTGAAAAACACAATTTTATGGATATTACTAAAATTATGTTTAGTTATTATTAAAAAATTAAAAATTATAAAAATTAAAAAAAAATTAAAAAAAAAAAAACAAGGATTTTTTTTTAAAAAATGGCGGATAACACTTGAGTATTGTTGGGATTTTTAGAGATAAGTGGAGGTTTAATTAATTTGACCTTGTCAAATCAATTAAATCCCTCCACTATTCACTCTTAAAACCCCCTCCTAAACCCTCTCTCTCTCACCGTATTCTCTCTCTCTCTAGGCGGAATCCCAAACCCTTGCCCCAGTTCTTCGTCTTCCTCATTCTTCTTCAATCTTCCATGGCTAGCTCTAAAAATACTTCCCAAATTTCGTCTCCCATGAAAATTTCGCCTCTAGCTCCCTCTAGTGTTGCCTCAAATGTCGCCGTTCCAATGGAGATATCCCCTGCGACACTTTCGGCCACACCCACAACCTCACCATCCTTAGACATTGTTGTCTATGATCCTTCTCAAATTCCCATTCCCATCAATCTTCCTGAAGCTACCCCATCCACAGAACTCACCTTCGCCCCTCAGAAGAAGACCAAGAAGCGAAAGGCGGTTGATGCCTCTAGCTCTTTTAGGGGTGGAGTGCGTAGACAATCGGAGAGGATCAAAACTCTGTTCAGGTCAAAGATACCATCTAATACAGCTGATGATCCGGTAAATGTGGATGATTCTTCAAGCTCTTCGCTCAACATTTCGTCCGAGGAAGGTTCGGACCCAGCTTTTAAAGAGACAAAGGAGCCCTCATCATCTTCTGATGAGGATGAAGAAGCTTGGTTGGAAGATGAGGAAACTCTTGCTGAAGCCCAGTCCAAAATGAAGAAGAAACAGAAAATTTCATCAAGTGTCGCCCCAAGTGTTGCCGATGAAATGGCAACACCTGAAGCAACACCTGCTGCCAAGACCAAAGCACAATCGAGTTCTCCTTCGTATTCTCCTATTTCATGGCCTGAGGTACACTCTCCTAATCTCTCTCAGGATACAAAGTCAGATTATGAGTCTTTTGGATTTTATGAACGTCCTTTTCTTTCGGATGAATTTTATGGTGAAACAAATTTAGATAAGTTTGTTGAAGATTCTGAGAAGAAAATTCTGAATGAAAAGAATATGTATGTGACTCAATTCAAGGAGTTAGGTGTGTATCAGTTTTTGGAGGATAGGATGTTTTTGCCTACGGTGACTAAAGTGTCATCGTATATTGAAAGTGTGGTTAGGAACTTTTATGCTCATCTTAGGGATAATATTGATGATAGGAATACCCCTCATTATGGAAAGATCTTTGTTAGGGGCAATATCTATGATTTTAATCCCTTGATCATCAACAAGGCATTCGGCCTCCCTAATGTCGAAGATGAGAGTTTGGAATATGATCCTAATGCCTTAGCCACCTTTTTAACTGGAGGGAGAATCACCATTTGGTCTGATCAATTTAGGTCTACCCATCTCACTTCTTTGTTTAGCGTGCTCCACAAGATTTGTATAACAAATTGGCTTCCTACGGCAAACGAGAACACGGTCACTTTTGAGCAAGCTAATTTGTTGTACAAACTAGGCAAGAAACAAAGAGTTAACTTTGGGAGACTTGTATTTGCCCACCTTGCTGCATGGGCTAAGAAGAAAAAGACTTCCTCCTTCATATTTCCTTCCCTTATTTTCCAAGTCCTCATGTTCCAAAACCTTAAGCCTTGGAATGGTGATAATATCTCTGAAAAGCCTATTTATTACAGAATTACCAAACACTTTACTGAAGGTGATAGGCACAGGGATTTACCTTGGGTTTTGGTTACTAATGCTCCTCCAATTGCGCCCTCGCTCACGAGTGTCGCCCCAAGTGTCGCCCCGAAACCGGCAACACTTCGGCAACACTGCTCCCGTAATGGTTGATGCTGCTATGGTACTTAATTTTTTCAATAGTCGGGTCAAGCACATTGACTCAGTAATTCAGGGGTGGTTGGACATGCGCACTGACATGATGAAAATGGTGGATTTGATTTCTTCCAAAATAGGGGGAGATAAGCCACCAAAGCGTGATGATGATGATGGAGCTGGGAATGCTGCTGGGCCAAGTGGGACAGCAGAGGGAGGTGAAGGAGCTGGAAATGCAGTTTAAAGATGGTTGGTTTGAATGGTGGTTGATTTTGGTGGTTTGGAACAAAAACAATTTTATTTGTTTTATTTTGGTTTGTAATGCTTAAACAAATTTTATTTCTGTTTTTTTTTTTTCTTTGTTTCAGCTAGAATTTTCTTCAAAAGATGATGGATGGTTTTTGTTAAATGGTTGGTTGGTTGTTTAGAATTTAATAGTTAGTTTATTTAATTATTAAATTTCGTATTAAGGGGGAGATTTTTGTAAAGATTTTGATACTTCATTTGCTTAATGGTTGATGTTTTGGATTGAAAAATATTTCAAAACATTGCCTGAAGGTTGATGTTGCCACTATCAAAATCTCGTGGCATTTTTTGTGGTTTTAGTTAAGGTTGACTAACTGTTTTTGAAAAGATCATCACATTGGTATTTTGTGAAGAAATCAGTAACTATGGGGGAGATTGTTAATGTTAGATCATGTGTTGTCATGAATGTCATCCCAGAGTGTTGCAAACCAGTGTTGCCACCGGTGTTGCCAAAAGTGTTGCCATTTGGAATTGGCGACACCGAGTTAGTTACCGTATTTTTCACAAATATTAATGGGTAAATTAATGTTTATATAACAGTAGTTAGTCACCTTAAAATGAGCTTAAAATCAGCAAGAACAAATTGTGCGTTAATCACGAAGAGGAGAAGAAATTAACAAATAAACATGTGTTTATTTGTTTAATTGATGACCAAGTCAGGAGATATTTTATTCAGCTATTCGGGGAGAACAAGCCAGAGTACAAGGCAACCAAAGCTAAGAGGTACAAGCAAGAGAAGCAAGAGAAGACTAGGTCTCCTACAAAAGAGGCGAGTGGCATAAATGGAGGAAACAAACTCCAAACTGTTAGCTGATCATTTGAGTAGGCTCCAAGACTTTGTGGCCTATAAATAGTGCGGTGGATCTTCATTGAAGATCATCCAATTCGTAAAACGCAAATCTGCACAAGAAAAGTAGAATTCTGCTCTCAAGTGTTGCCATTCAGTGTCGGCAACACTTTGTCCAACACTCGAATATTTCATATAGATTTTTATATTTTTGTGAGGTTTTTGAGTGTTTATTTACAGAGAGAATTCGTGTATGTTGTTCCTTATATCAGGGTTCGTTTATCATTAAGGAACAACCTCGACCTTGTATTGAATTCATATTATTAATAGAAAGGTCTTGCCTTTTAGGCACCCATCAAGTTATATATTTATATAACTTGATAAAAATTATATTCTTGTGTATTGCTTTAATTCTTCCGCTGTAAATTATATTTATTTCTATTGATTTGTGCTTTTTCTAGAATTGGTGAATGTGTTGTTGTTAGTGTCATCAACACTAAGAACAACACCCGTGAGTTTTATCTCACCTTGTGAGTTTCGTCTCATAAGTTCTTAGCCATAGACAATTTCAGGGATGTCGATGACTTGGAAGTCTGTCGGGACCATTTGTTTTCCAAACCAAAGGTTCAAGGTGGCTATTCCCAAGACTGGGCGGGATGTTGAGTCGTATGCCTTGATTGCCTGAGTCGAGGGTTTTAGATCAGTTGCTTTGATCCCTAGCAAATCCATCATTTTGGCTGGAAGGACGTTCATGGATGATCCTCCATCTACCAATACCCGAGGGAGACGGCGCTCGTCCAGTTGAACTGTTATGTAGAGAGGCTCGTTGTGGTCAGCCCCAAATTTTGGAAGATCGAGCTCGCGAAGGTGATGATATTGCCGTAATTGACGTTGCCAATCATCTCGAACCGCTTCATCGTGTGTCACCGTGATGGGAACCATGGTCTCGGGCCAGGCTTTCTTCCAACTTGAGATTGTGCGGGTAAGATGAAGTGAGTAAGGACCAGAGTGAGATGTTAGCCTCGAGTACGCTGAAGCCGTGTCAAGACAGATCTTCAGCCTTTGGGTCCAAGGTTTCAGCCTTCTTTGGCGTAGGGTCCCTTTTCGTTCGTGGCTCGTGTATGGCCGGGCCTTTTGTCCGTCCGTGGAGGATTCACCGGGATTTGACCGGAACGTGTCGTAACATTCACCTCTGGACCTATGGTTTTGCTTGTCTCTCCCGTTTCGGGAGTGGGAGGAGCCTCGATTGGCGTAAGGCCGTACCGCGCATTTCAATTCGTTCACCGTCATGGCTTTTACCGAAGCATCAATAGTGGCTTTGAGATCTTCCCAAGACAGGGTTGGATTATCTGGACCTTCGGGCCTTCGGTGGCGGTGCGGCTCGTCCCACTGATCATGGAGCAAACATTGCCGTGGCCCCGTGCGTAACTAGGCCGGGAGATTTGCTGGAGTAGATGACATAGTAGTCAAACTTTCGTAAGGGTTCTCCAAGGGTTCCGACCGCGGATCACCGTATTCATACCTCTTTTTCGTTTTGTTGAGAAGATAGCTTCTTCCTTCGTCGAGGACGGCCCTCGTTCATTGCATCCCGGAATTCCATTTCCGCACAAGCACCGCAATCGCACGTCCCACCAGATGTGTTCGTTGTTCGGCGGTGGTATCGGGACCTCGGGAGGCCGGATGGGCAAGCTTTCCTCTGGAAGGTCTTGTGGTCTTACGTCATAACCGCATGGCTCGTACGAGGGTAACTGTTGACTTCTCGGGAGACAATGAGAGATGTTAGAGGCCGTAGGAGCAAGCCATGGCTTGGGAAGCCCCGTGTAGTTGGGTGGCTAAGGTTCCGAAGTGGTGCATGGCACCTTCGATCCAGGCTTGTTGCTCACCTTGACGTTTCTCAATAGCCATGAGGACCTCGCCAAACTTCTTCCAAAGTGTTGGGAAATTTTTTGGGGGTAAGGTCCCGTTCTCATCGTTGTTATCCACCGACTTGGCCATGGGAATTGACGGACCGTCCCGGTGACAGAGGTGGGTAGGACCTTGTTTTGACACCGGGAGACGGGTTCCCGGTACTCTCGACCACTCTCTCGTTAGCCGGAGGGTGATGGGCAAGGTTTAGACATGGGAATGGCCTAACGGGATAAAAGGGGAAAGCTCACGTGGCATGCGGTTTCCGTTTCTTTTATTTTATTTTTTTTTTGTTGTTTTAATTTACTTAAAACAGTGTTTTCTCAGAATCCTAGGTAGGTTGGAAAAGATTGCTCTTCTTTTTCGCAACTATGCTAGATCCCGGGTCGCCGGAGACCATCTCGTGCGGCTATAAGCCCCTCGTTTTGCACCCGTATTTCGGCATCCCAGTGGACAGCCCCGTGCGAGGGTCCTATAGTGCAAGCGGTTTCCACCGGCCTAAAAGAAACATCGAACCTAAGGACCGAGCCTGTCATGTTCGTTTTGATGCGTTAGCCATGTGAATAGTGAACCGAGCCGGCCACTGAGTCAAGATCAGGTCAAGAGTTCGGCATGACCTCTCTTTACCTTGCTTGCGCAAGGGATCTGTGACGTTAGGCGTTGGCTGGGTCATATCGTCATGGCTGACGTATCAAAGGCGTGATGACATGGTGTCATGCGAGCATGGATGTATATCCGGGACGGAACATCGTCTGGGTGTAGCTTCGGAAATCAAGATCAGGTCAAGATTTTAGCATGACCTTTCATCGCTTTGCTTGCGCAAGGGATCTTGAGAAAACCTGCGCAGCTCTGGTATGGGTCGTCGGGAAACTACGGCACTACATGCAGTCGCACACAGTACACTTGGTTTCCAAAATGAACCCAGTCAAGTACCTCTTCGACAAACCATCTCTGTCAATGAGGCTCGCCAAATGGTCTTTCTTCCTAGCAGAATTTGACATCAAGTACGTAAACCAAAAGTCAATCAAGGGACGGGCCATGGCCGAACAACCGGCCGATTTCACCGACGAGGCTCGAGGCCCCGAACCACAATTTCCAGACGAGGGAATCTTCGCAATCGAAGGCGAAAATCGATGGCAACTATTCTTCGACGGAGCAGCTAACAAAAAGGGAAACGGCATCGGTATGCTCTTGGTGGATCCCAAGGACGAGCACACCCCAATTGCTATAAAGCTCAATTTCGAGGTAACCAACAATGCCGCCGAATATGAAGCTCGCGCCGCCGGACTACAAGCCGCACTCGAGAGGAATGTCCAGAAACTCGAAGTTTATGGGGACTCGGCCTTGATCATCAACCAAGTCTCCAACAAGTGGAAAACCATAGACCTGTGCTTGCAAAAATACCACGCCGCATGGAGGACCTCATCACACAGTTCAAGAGGTCACCTTCCACTATCTCGCCAAGAGACCGAAACAGCTTTGCATGCCTTAGCCACCTTGGCTTCACTCGTGGAGATCCTCGAAGGAAAAGCAATCAAACCCTTCAAAGCTCGGACGAAAGGAAATCCCCGCCTACTGTTGTGAGATCGAACCGTAACCTAAGCCCGTCAATGAGCCATGGTATAACCAGATCTTCCAATACCTCAAGAACGGGGAAACCACCTTCATGAACAAGGAAGACCCACACACAGAAGGGGTCAAAACCAAGAGCATCATGGCACTAAAATGCCTCGCCTCTCACTTCGTCATCCTCGGGGATATGCTATACAAGAAACGATACCATGGGCCACTCCTACGCTGCGTCAGCCAAGAAGAAGGCAAGTTCATGAACGAAGTCCACAATGGGGCTTGCGGTCCCACATGAATGCCGAGCCCCGATGCAAATCATTCTCGTGATGGGCTACTACTCGGATCTCCATGGAGGCAGATTGCATCCACTTTGTCCGAAGCCGCGACAAGTGCCAACGGTTCCAACCTCAATCATCTACCTCCCCACGATCTCTACCGCATGACTACACTCGCCCTTTGCCACTGGGGAATTGATGTCATCGGGAAAATCGCTCCGCCAGCAAAGAATCGGTCCACGAGTTCATCTTAGTAGCCATCGACTACTTCACCAAATGGGTCGAAGCCAAGTCCTACAAGGTACTCACCTCCAAGAAGGTCGCACATTTCCTCAAAGAAAACATCATCTGCCGATACGGCATCCCAAATGAGGTCATATCAGATAACGGCTCACACTTCGAAGGGGAATTCGACAGACTGCTGGCTGAATTCGAGATCACACGTCACAAATCTTCTCCCTACCGGCCATCAAACGTAAGACCGATCCTCGCCCACTCCAACGGCAATTCAATCCCCGGCCATCAACGTAAGACCGGTCCTCGCCCACTTCAACGGCAAGTCAACCACCGGCCATCAAACGTAAGACCGATCCTCGCCCACTCCAACGGCAATTCAATCCCCGGCCATCAACGTAAGACCGGTCCTCGCCCACTTCAACGGCAAGTCAACCACCGGCCATCAAACGTAAGACCGATCCTCGCCCACTCCAACGGCAATTCAATCCCCGGCCATCAACGTAAGACCGGTCCTCGCCCACTTCAACGGCAAGTCAACCACCGGCCATCAAACGTAAGACCGATCTCGCCCACTCCAACGGCAATTCAATCCCCGGCCATCAACGTAAGACCGGTCTCGCCACTTCAACGGCAAGTCAACCACCGGCCATCAAACGTAAGACCGATCCTCGCCCACTTCAACGGCAATTCAATCCCCGGCCATCAACGTAAGACCGGTCCTCGCCCACTTCAACGGCAAGTCAACCACCGGCCATCAAACGTAAGACCGATCCTCGCCCACTCCAACGGCAATTCAATCCCCGGCCGTCAGCGTAAGACCGGTCCTCGCCCACTCCAACGGCAATTCAACCACCGCCCGCTCAACGGCAATTCGAGAAGGAGCCAACACCTCCCAGCACAAATATCAAGGCACAAGACGCCTCCAAACGCTCAACGACAACTCAACCACTGGCCCTCAAAAAAAGGTCCGAAGTCATCTTCCCAACAGAAAAGGGCCCCTACAAGGTCACGCATCCCCAGCAATTCAAGCACCGGCCGTCAGATGTAAGCCCGAACTTCGCCCACTTCAACGGCAACGCAAGCACCGGCCATCAAAGTAAGCCCGAGCTCCTCCCCGACAAGTCGAAAGGGAAGTCATGCAAGACTGCATATCCCCAGCACCGACCATCATCCTTGCCCACTCAACGGCAAAACAAGCACAAGAAGGAGCCAACACCTCCGAGTACAAGTCCCAAGGCACGAAGCGCCTCCAAAATGCCAAATGGGGAAGCAATCACCGGCCGTCATCCTTGCCCACTTCAACGGCAGCGCAAGCACCGGCGGTCATCGTAAGTCCAACCTCCTACTCAACATGCAAAAACACAAAGGCATCTACGTCTCTCGAAGCACAAGGCAGCCATGCCTCCACAACCGCCGCCAGAAGACGATTCAAAGTCCTCCAGCGTGGCACCAACTGCGGCTAGAAGACGATTCAAAGTCCTCGCGCATAAACCGCCGCCAGAAGGCGATTCAAAGTCCTCCAGCGTGGCACCAACTGCGGCTAGAAGACGATTCAAAGTCCTCGCGCATAAACCGCCGCCCGAAGACGATTCAAAGTCCTCCAGCGTGGCACCAACTGCGGCTAGAAGACGATTCAAAGTCCTCGCGCATAAAACCGCCGCCGAAGACGATTCAAAGTCCTCCAAACGTGGCACCAATCGCGGCTAGAAGACGATTCAAAGTCCTCGCGCATAAACCGCCGCCGAAGACGATTCAAAGTCCTCCGGGGCCGTGGCACCACCGCCGCCGAAGACGATCTCAAAGTCCTCCGCCGTGGCACCACCGCCGCGTAAGACGATTCAAAGTCCTCCACAGTGGCACCAACCGCAATCGAAGACGATTCAAGTCCTCACTCTATCTCCGGCCCTAAGGCCTTAAACCACCCGATTAGGAAAATCGTAAAATTTCCATCCCAGACACCACCACGTCCTCACAATTGACCTCGGCGGTCACCACATTTCAGACACCACCACGTCCTTACCACCGACCTCGGCGGTCACACAACACTTCGTGGCACCACCACGCCCGCACTCACAAATTCACGACCTCCGAACTACGACTGTGCTTGATTCCCGCCGTGGATACGTAGGAATCCTATCACAGTGGTCCGGCCATCGACCTATACGGTCACCTAGGACACCACCACGTCCTTCCCATCGACCTATACGGTCACCAGACACCACCACGTCCTCACCACCGACCTCGGCGGTCACACGACACTTCGTGGCACCACCACGCCCGCATTCACAAAACACTCACCCCACACCCGAACTAAGACCAGGCTTGATTCCCGCCAGTGGATACGTAGGAATCCTATCACAGGTCCACTTATTGACCTAAACGGTCACACAAAAGGACACCACCACGTCCTCACATTGACCCTCACTGTCACTTCCTCCCAAAGACGCGATCCGCATTAGGACCCTTATCTTATCGGCGACCCCACTTCTTTCATAAGTGACGTCGTCGAGGGGCTTCTGTAAGTACCCCAACTGATCACACCCTTTCACACACACGAGACACCGCACTCATCAACGTAGTCTCGAGACCTCTCTCACTCAAAACCCTCTCAAAACCCTCTCAAAACCCTCTCAAACCCCCAACCAAACCAAGGGAGGAGCCTTTCGGGATAAAAGGGACAAAAGGACCTTTTGGGAATTTTCAGAAATCGAAAAGCAAGTAAGGTCCGTACGGACCTCTTTGTTTCAATGATTACTAAATCCCCTTAAAGTCCACAATATTCCCTCAAATCCCTAAGAAATGATTACTCCCTGCAGAGTTGGTCCGTACGGACCTCTTTGCATGCAAGATGGTCCGTACGGACCTTATTGCTCGTGGGACACCATCATTCCGTAATATTCACCATCATTGCATTCCCTCAAATCGAGGAAATCCAAAATTCTCGATAACCAAGAAGGTCCGTACGGACCTCTTTGCTCCGAAATTTTTACTATAAATAGAGGGCTCCCCCTCCTCATTTTCGTACACCTCCCTCTTCTCTCTTCCTCCCTTAGCCTTCGGCTCCCCTCTAAGACCTCTCGAGGCACTCCCGCCCTTTCGGATCCTTCCGAGGCCTTCCGAGCTCCCTCGTGGTGCTCCGAAGCCTCCCCGAGCGCTCCCGAGATGCTCCCGCTGCCCCGAGGCACTCTCGAGGTACTCGAGGCCCCTCGTGGTACTCCGAGGCCTTGCCCGGTCTTTCCACGGTGTCCCGCTTTCCGAGTCAAACCGACGATCCCAAACCACGCCGAAACTCGCCCGAGTGACTCCCGCCACCACAACGCACGCCGAAACTCCGCCCGAGTGACTCCCGCCACCACAACGCACGCCGAACCTCCGCCCGAGTGATCCCGACGATCCCCACGCACGCCGAACCTCGCCCGAACGCAGCCTACAACCTCAACTCACGCCAAAACTCTGTCCGCGGACAACCGGCATCTCCCGAAGCAATCCCGATCCGTACCGGAACGCTACTCCAACCTCAAACACTATTCTCCAGCGGAAGACAGACACGAACCAACATTGGTAAGGCTTCCTTCCTATACTATTTCAATACATTTCCATACATAGCATACAATGTAGACATCCGATACAGCATGCATTTTTAAAAGCACACACACACACACACAACATTTAAAGGATATTAGGGATATCCGAAAGACTCGTTTTACGAGGCTACTCGGGTGAGCTCTAATATTCTAATATTCTCTTCCCGGGGAGTCATCTGACCTCCGAACTCAAAATCTCATCACACAAAAAACAGTTTAAAATTATCTTTAAACTGATGCCCTTTTTCAATGTTTTGGGCTTAATAAAAAGGGCGTGGCGACTCTACAAAAACAAAAACGGCGAGACAACCGCTCCAACGCGAAAGATGCCAGATGCCGGTGCCGCGAGGCCTGCACGGATCCGGGTAATTTCAGTTGGCGACTCTGCTGGGGACGAGGGAAGAAAGGAAAGAATGGCGAGGGGACAAGCGCAGACGGCGCGGAATGACCTCCTAGGTATCCATTCATTGCATTGCAAACACATTATTAGTTAAATGTATTAAGCTGTCTTTTAGCATGTTGTGAACTTGAGAGTAGACCGTGCTTGAACTCATCAAGAAATGTTGTAACCGTTAGTGATTTGTGATTTACTTTTAAAGCTTTATCGAGACGCAAGATCTCTTGTTTGCCTTTGCTTCTGTTGTGCACTTTGTCGGCGTCCATCTTTGGACTTTTCTGTTGCATTTGCGGGCTGAAGCAGTCTGGGCCCTGACGGCAATCCCCTTTTGCTGAGGCTTTGTGCTTGGCTGAGAGGTTGAATGCTCCCTTGACAAGTCGTTCTGACGGTCTTTTTCGCAGCTTCCTTGCCTCTTGTTGGCGTCGGGCTCTTGACCTCTTTTTTGCAGCTTCTGCTTGAGCTTCTTTTATTTATTGTTTTTTTTTTGTGAGCCCTTTGCTCGAGCTCTCTTTTTTTTTTTTTGTGAGCCCTTGCTCGAGCTCTCTTTTTTTTTTTTTGAAGCGCGTGAGGGCGAAGACAAGCCCCTGGCTTGGAAGCAGACATGAATCGGTCGTTTGATGCTGAGTGACCCTCGGATGTCCTTTGATGTTGCCGCCGTCGTTTGACTTGGTCAAGGTGACTGCTGGGGCGTGTTCTTGAAAAGTGCGTAGCTTGATGGAGGTCTTGATTGACATTCAAACTTTTGACTTTTTTGTGTATTTTTAGACCGGACCAATTAAGGTTGCCTACGTTCCCCCGGACTAGAGGGCTCAGGTCTGCGTAGTTCGACACTACATGGAGTGCCAAGAGATGCACAGCTGTTCTTCTTTAGGCGAAGTATCTGCGAAGTTTGCTTCCGTTGACTGGATTCATGAAGGGATTGCCGTCTAGGTCTGTTAGCTTCATGGCGCCTCCGGAGAAGATCTTTTGAACCACGAAAGGGCCGATCCATGTGGGTTCCCATTTTCCCAGTGGGTTGGTTCGAGTGGGAGGCTTTTCTTTGAGTACAAGGTCACCTTCCCTGATGTCTCGGGATTTGACTTTCTTATCGAAAGCTCTAGCCATCCTGCTTTGATAGGCTCGGACGTGTTCCATGGCCTTTAGTCGTCGCTCATCTAGCAGAGCCAATTCATCATGTCGGCTTCGGTGGCGGTGCGAAGCTCGTCCCAGCTGATCATGGAGCAAACATTGCCGTGGCCCCGCGTAACTAGGGCTGGGAGATTTCTTTGGAGTAGATGACATAGTAGTCAAACTTTCCTGAGGGTTCTCCAAGGGTTCCGACCGCGGGATCACCAGATTCATACCTCTTTTTCAGTTTTTGTTGAGAAGATAGCTTCTTCCTTCGTCGAGGACGGCCCTCGTTCATTGCATCCTGGAATTCCATTTCCAGACAAGCACTGCAATCGCAGACGTCCCACCAGATGTGTTCGTTGTTCGGCGGTGGTATCGGGACCTCAGGAGGCTGGATGGGCAAGCTTTCCTCTGGAAGGTCTTGTGGTCTTACGTCATAACTGCATGGCTCGTACGAGGGTAACAGGTTGACTTCGGGAGACAATGAGAGATGTTAGAGGCCGTAGGAGCAGCCATGGCTTGGGAAGCCCTGTGTAGTTGGGTGGCTAAGGTTCCGAAGTGGTGCATGGCACCTTCGATCCAGGCTTGTTGCTCACCTTGACGTTTCTCAATAGCCATGAGGACCTGCCAAACTTCTTCCAGTGTTGGGAAATTTCTTGGGGGTAAGGTCCCGTTCTCATCGTTGTTATCCACTGACTTGGCCATGGGGAATTGACGGACTGTCCCGGTGACAGAGGTGGGTAGGACCTTCGTTTTGACACCGGGAGACGGGTTCCGGGTACTCTCGACCACTCTCTGTTAGCTGGAGGGGGTGATGGGCAAGGTTTAGACATGGGAATGGCCTAACGGGATAAAAGGGGAAAGCTCACGTGGCATGCGGTTTCCGTTTCTTTTATTTTATTTTTTTTTTGTTGTTTTAATTTACTTAAAATGTTGTTTTCTCGTAATCCTAGGTAGGTTGGAAAAGATTGCTCTTGTTTTTCGCAACTATGCTAGATCCTGGGTCAGTGAGACCATCTCGTGCGGCTATAAGCCCCTCGTTTTGCACTCCGTATTTCGACATCCCAGGTGGACAGCCCAGGCGAGGGTCCTATAGTGCAAGCGGTTTCCACCACCTAAAAGAAAAATCGAACCTAAGGACCGAGCTCTGTCATGTTCGTTTTGATGCGTTAGCCATGTGAATAGTGAACCGAGCCGCCACCGAGTCAAGATCGCCGTCAAGAGTTCGGCATGACCTCTCTTTACCTTGCTTGCGCAAGGGATCTGACGTTAGGTGTTGGCCGGGTCATATCGTCATGGCCGACGTATCAAAGGCGTGATGACATGGTGTCATGCGAGCATGGATGTATATCCGGGACGGAACATCGTCACAGGTGTAGCTTCGGAAATCAAGATCAGTCAAGATTTTAGCATGACCTTTCATCGCTTTGCTTGCGCAAGGGATCTTGAGTTCCGAGCCTTGACTCGTAAAAAATGGCCGGCATGGTATATGTATCCAGGCGTATGACACGGACTTAGTAAAAACCAACCGAGTCCGGGACAGAGTGTGACTCAAGACTCAAACGTGCGGGGTTGACGCTTGGCTAGGATGGGATGTTTGGAATGATCCCGTGCGCGCCCAAGAGGCCTAGGAAGACCAAACGGACCGCAACCGAGACCACTCCGGGTTAAGGGTTGTAGTGTGCGGTGTATCCGAGGCGGCGGTGCGCGTAGCGTGCGGTGTAACCGAGGCAAGACGTGCGCGTAGTGTGCGGTCTCTAAAATTCTTTTTCCGAGTAAAACGAAGTTTTTGAAGAATTTTAAATGTATGCACGAGATGTATATTGATGCATTCTTTTTGTATTTTTATTTTTTTGTAAAATAAAAAACGAAGCACGTGCACACACACACAAACGCTTAAAGGAAGGGGTAAAATGAAAGTTTGACCCTCATCATCGTTTTAAAAATCTTTTGCTTTGTTTAAAAGTTTTTAAAACAAAATGTCCCCAAAGCAGAGTCGCCAACCGAAATTACCCGGATCCGTGCAGCCTCGCGGCCCCGCATCGGCATCTTTCGCGTTGGAGCGGTTGTCTCGCCGTTTTTGTTTTTGTAGAATCGCCACGCCGTTTTATTAAGCCCAAAACATTGAAAAAGGGCATCGGTTTAAAGATAATTTTAAATCGTTTTTGTGTGATGAGATTTTGAGTTCGGAGGTCGATGACTCCCGGGAAGAGAATATTAGAATATTAGAGCTCACTCCGAGTAGCCTCGTAAAACGAGTCTTTCGGATACCCCTAATATCCTTTAAATGTTGTGTGTGTGTGTGTGTGCTTTTAAAAATGCATGTCGTATCGGATGTCTACATTGTATGCTATGTATGGAAATGTATTGAAATAGTATAGGAAGGAAGCCTTACCAATGTTGGTTCGTGTCTGCCTTCCGCCGGGAGAATAGTGTTTGAGGTTGGAGTAGCGTTCCTGCACGGATCGGGATTGCTTCGGGAGATGCCGGTTGTCCGCGGACGAGTTTCGGCGTGAGTTGAGGTTGTAGGCTGCGTTCGGGCGGAGGTTCGGCGTGCGTGGGGATCGTCGGGATCACTCGGGCAGGTTCGGCATGCATTGTGGTGGCAGAGTCACTCGGGCGGAGTTTCGGCGTGCGTTGTGGTGGCAGGAGTCACTCGGGCGAGTTTCGGCGTGGTTTGGGATCGTCGGTTTGACTCTAAAGAGCCGGACACCGTGGAAAGACCGAGCAAGGCCTCGGAGTACCACAAGGGGCCTCGAGTACCTTGAGAGTGCCTCGGGCGGCGCGGGAGCGTCTCGGGAGCGCTCGGGAGGCTTCTGAGCACCACAAGGGAGCTCGGAAGGCCTCGGAAGGATCCGAAAGGGGCCGGAGTGCCTCGAGAGGTCTTAGAGGGGAGCCAGAAGGCTAAGGGAGGAAGAGAGAAGAGGGAGGTGTCAAAATGAGGAGGGGGAGCCCTCTATTTATAGTAAAAATTTCGGAGCAAAGAGGTCCGTACGGACCTTCTTGGTTATCCAGAATTTTGGATTTCCTCGATTTGAGGGAATCTGCAATGATGGTGAATATTCTGGAATGATGGTGTCCCCTGAGCAATAAGGTCCGTACGGACCATCTTGCATGCAAAGAGGTCCGTACGGACCAACTCTGCAGGGAAGTAATCATTTCTTCCGGGATTTGAGGGAATATTGTGGACTTTAAGGGGATTTAGTAATCATTGAAACAAAGAGGTCCGTACGGACCTTACTTGCTTTTCTGATTTCCTGAAAATTCCCAAAAGGTCCTTTTGTCCCTTTTTATCCCAGAAAGGCTCCTCCCTTGGTTTGGTTGGGGGTTTGAGAGGGTTTTGAGAGGGTTTTGAGTGAGAGAGGTCTCCGAGACTACGTTGATGAGTCTGCGGTGTCTCCCGTGTGTGTGAAAGGGTGTGATCCAGATTGGGGTACTTACAAGAGGTCGACAATTCTGATCCTTGATCAAGAAAACACACAACACACACATTTTGTTGGTTTCTTTCCACGAAAGACTCCTTCAAATCACTCACAAAAACAACTCCCAAAGTTTGTTCGTCAACCTTGTTGATTAACAAACATCGAATCCCGAATCAAGGGAACAAGGCGAAGCTCCGTCCGCATCAAGATCCAAATCAAGGATCGAGGCGAAGCTCTGTCCGAATCAAGGTTCGACTCTAAACTTGAGTCGAAACTCTGTCCGAATCTCTCCTCAAAAGGTAATCATCCTTTAAACTTTCATTTCTCTTCTCAACCTCTCTATTGATTTTAGAGTAGTGTAATCCCATCAAAAGGATTAGCCTAGAGTCCCTTCAGTCAATGAAGGCGATCTCGAAGCATACAATCCGACATTCCTAATCAAGAAATTGATTAGGGTTTATTTGTTCTTCTTTAATTATTTTATTAAAAAGATTGAAAACCTCTCTTTTCTTTAGCAAGACCGATCTCCGGATTGGGTGAAATGGATGCCTTCTAAACCTACCCATTTCATAACCTAAGCCCCGAACCCAAATCTCTTTCAAAATGGTTTTCCTATGTTTCCAATCGAATAATATAGGTGGCGACTCAAAAAGATGAAAAGATTGAAAATTTTCTCACAACGCTACAGTGGCGACTCCGCTGGGGATTTAAAATTAAGAGGCTTAAACTTGCGTCAAAATTAAAAGAGAGGTTTTCAAAAATTTTAAATTCGAATTTTCTGCTCTCAGATGAAGCATATCTCGCGGCGAGATATCATATCTCGCGCGAGATATTGCTTCGGCAATCTGGTTGTTTTCTGGTTTCTCCCGTTCATCTCATAATCCAAGACGAGAGTCGAACATGCAAGGGGATCCTGAATTCATTATCTGCAGAGTTCCCACATCTTAAGGCCTCCCTTAAGGTGTAGAACTCGAATCTTTATTTCATTTAAATAATTGATTATTATTTATGAACTGCGTGCGATTGGGTTTTATTTAATTAAAGTCCGGTCCATTGGGGATTCGGGAGTTGTAAATTGAATTATTTATCTCTCTTTATCTCTCTTTATGTGGAACTACGACGGCCTGAGTCTTCCTAGATTGGGAGAAACGTAGGCAACCACTTGGTGCGGCCACTATCTGTTTTCTCTTTTAACTTTCAAAAAAAAATAAAACTTCCTATTTTACTCTATCACATAGATTGACTATCACACACGCGCACATCATACTATAACTGTCATTACACTACATACCCTCTATAAACCCGGGACCCACACTAAGGACGGATGACGGTAACCACCTAGTCGCCGGTCTCTCCGAAGTTGGATCATCCCACTCCGCGTATTCAATCCACCTAGATTGTCATATCGCGGGGAGCCTAGCCTTCCAGCCCTGCATCGCCACATTTTCATGTAGATTGTCTTTTTTAGGAACACTCCGTGACCGGTCGGTTTTGACTTGGTAATCTTTCTTGTCTTTGACCAAAATAAAGTTAATGTAAAATTGACAATCGAGAAAGGATTCGGAAAAGTCCCTTCGGAAAAAGGAAAAGTCCCTTCGGAAAAAGAAAAAGTCCCTTCGGAATGACCCTTTCGGAAGTCCCTTTAAAGAAAAAAAAAAAAATCCTTCCGGTCGATTTTACGTGGCTTTATTTTACAAAGAATGGTTAATTACCGAGTCCCTAGGTTTGGTTTGAATTACGTATACCTGTAAGATTTACCTAGGATGCTAGATAGAAAACGGATCTTCGTCCGTCCGACCATGAATCTAGGAAATAAAATGAGGAAAAATCCATCTTTCCGGATGGTTATCTCGTGCGATATTACCTCGTCTCGCGCGAGATTTTATTTGCAGAATCTGTGTTTGTAATTGATGATCGATGTGCGCTCCCTCCTTGAGTCAAAACTCCGTCTCTAATAAAAATAAAACTTCAAAAAAAATCACTCGTGAGGTAATTTTAACCATCATCCTTTTCTCCATCTAGGATCGTTTGGGGCTAATATTCTAAAAGACGTTTCGTTGGGATATCTAGTTCATCTCTAAGGCCGTCAAGCTCCCTTACCTCTCCAACGGTAACAACTCAATTTCTTTCTGACACAATGAATTCCGAAGCACTCAAGAAGGAAATTGAGGATCAAAGGATTCGATATGAAGAAATTCTACAAGCCCAAGCCGATGAAATGGAGGCCCGATTAGAACTTGAAAGAAGAATCCAAGCCGGGGAAATGAAAGCCATGGTTGACGAACTCCAAGCCATGAAACTACAATTGGCCGAATTAAGCTCAAAGAAGAAAGAGAATGGGACCTCTTCCGATGATGAGGAATCATACACCAAAAAGGCTAAGAACCGTCGCCAAAGCAAGAGCAAGAAAAAGAGATACGAGTCTAGCTCGTCATCTTCCTCCTCTGACAATGAGAGTTATGCTTCCAAGAAAGAAAGAAAGAGGGAAAGCAAGGACGAACCCCTTACCATGGAATTGCTAGAAAAGAAACTTGCATCCCTCGATGTGAGCAAGGGAGCCTCGCTCTCTATCGACTATGACACCCTTCGTCAATCCATGTCAAAGCTTCCTAGAAAGTACAAGACACCCGACATTGCAAAATTCAATGGTTCTACTTGCCCTAAAGCTCATTTGGAAACCTACTCTTGGGCCATGCTACCTATGGGTGTCGATGACAACTTGCTAGTTCAATGCTTCCCTCAAACCCTTGATGGTGCCGCTAGAGATTGGTACATGACTCTTCCACTCTCCACAAGGCTTGATTCGCCACTCGCCAGTCGTGCCTTCCAAGAACAATTTGAGGACAACACTACCTACCGCACTACTAGAAGGGACCTCGAGCAAACTAAGCAACAACAAAATGAGTCATTCGCAGACTTTGTCAAAAGATGGAGGACCAAACTGATTGAAATCGTTGATAGGCCAAGCCTAGACGAACAAATTCATATCCTACTTCAATGTCTCCGCGAAGAGTACCAAGAGAAGCTTGCCGGCAATTACTTCCCTAGTTTCCTCGAACTCCATAAATCGGGCCTTAGAGTTGATGAATCTATCCTTCTTAGAAAGAATTCAGAAAAGGAGAATCGTCCAACAAAGGGGAGCACCGGTCGTACCTATCATGATTTTGGTGGGGCTACTCTTAAGGAAATGTTCGATGATCTAGTAGGCCAAGGAAAACTGAAGCCAATGGAAGACTATCATCCTAAGAAAATGAGGGAAGATTGGGACCACGACAAATTTTGTGAGTACCATCAGTTTAGTGGTCATGACACCAACAATTGCTACAATTTGAGGGATGCCATCCAAGACTTGTATGAAGCCGGCAAGATCAACTGAAGCATCACCACCTTGGGGCTCCGATTGTCCTCTCCCTTTTCCTTTGAAAAAAAAAAGGAGAAAAAAAAAAACATAGATTAGGTAAATTTCCTTGTATGTTCTCGAAGAGTCGTTCTGTCTTTCTAGTACATCTCTATCCTCTCTAGTTTGTGTCAAGTAAACTATCGAGTCTGTTTCGAATTTCCTTATCAATAAAAGTTATCTCTTTATCCTAAACACTTTCCCAAAAGTTGTTTTTCTTTATGAATATCATTTGATCTATGTTGAATAAGTGGACCCTCATTCCTTAAATCATCACGAAAGATAGAAGCTTCTAAACAAGTTTGAAATGAAAACTATCCTTAGGAGGCTTAAGGCTAAACATTACTCATGTTGAAAGTCGAAGATCAACAAACGAAGGAAGCCAAAGGCGCTGCTATCAACATTCATCCCAAGAAAAGTGGGGCTACTCAATTCAAGGCTTTGAGAGTACAAAAATAAAAAGCTCGCTAGGTCGAAACTCCTCAAATCGTCCTAGGCAAAAATAGAGCATAAAAAAAAAAAAAATGATGAAAAAAAAAAAAGAGAGAAAAACTCTCAAGCCTTCATCGCCCCACAACAAGGATGAAATTTCAACAAAGGCAAGAAGGACTCTCCCACAAAGAAAAAGAATCAAGCGATACCAGCGAAGAAAAGAGGATTCCTCAACATCCTCTTACAATGAAGTCCGAATGGCGACGCAAATGAAGAAGACTTTCAACATCAATCCATAAAGAAAAATGTTTAGCCTTAAGTCGTGCTAATGATTGACTTTCCTTTCAAACTCGTTAAGAAATTTCTAGATGATGCAAGGTCCATTAAAAATAGAACAACTTTTCTAGACCTTTGAGCCATATAGCGTTCTTTGTTGAGTCTAGGGGATTCTTCTTAGCCATTCTCATACACACTCTTGAAATCCAAGCATCAAAACTGGGGCTTCCGAACCTTTCCTCCCCCAGTCAATCTCTACTCAAACTCTCAAGAGTAATCAAATCTGCATTAGGGGCTTTCCTCTTCGTTTCTCACTCTCATCATTAGAGAATACACTTCTCCAAAGAGTCAATGCTTGGATCACCTTCAAAAAAAATAGAGTCCGTCTCTCCTCAACTAAACTTGAGATCTCATCTTTCTCCTTAATGAGATTCTTCCAACTGAGTCCTCTTCGAGTAAATATACTTTTCAAAAAAAAAAAAAAAAAAAAAAAAAAAAGTGACTCGCTAGGTTGAGAACTTGTAAAGAGCGGCCTAGGCAAAAGTTAGAGCACAAAAAATAAAAGACGCAAAAGAGATGCCCGCTAGATTGAAAACCCGAAAGGGCGGTCTAGGCAAAAACCAGGGTGCGTCACAAAAAATTTCAAAGAGAAAAGGAGGGGATCCTTCTTCGATTCACGCAGTCTCACAAGCCTGTTCACGAAGTCATCTACAACATACAAGAAGTCTTGGGGCTTAGTGTCAAGAAAAGCCTTGGAAAATATGTGCTTTGGATTGGGCAGCATCAGTTCTACACAGCAAAAGCCATTGGAGTGGTTTAGACCTTGTTCAGTCAATGATCATCACATGAGAAACTTGGGGCTTGAAGATGGAAAAGTCCTACGACAACGAAAAATCCTTGAAGTATCTTGAACCTTAGTGTTGAACTTGGGTTATCTCAACGGAATCCTATTAGACGATTGTCTCATTCGATCTTTAGATGAACCTCACGAGTTGGTCTTCTAAACCAAAATTTAAATCACAAATGATTTTCAATTCTCACATAATAAAACTCATTCTCCCCGCTGATTCTCGGAGTCGAGTGCACATTGATCGTCTTGAACAAACAAATGCTTAAGTGAATGTGTGTTGTTATGCAAATGCTTTCACTAACCCTCTTGTAGGAATTAAAATGCGTAAGGCACGTCAAGTGCCTACTTTCAAGAATTAGATCAAACATGTTGAATGTTTGGATTTTTTCCTACCATATACCTTTCTATGCATCCAATTAATTGCGTCAAGCAACCATTGCGTCAAGCAACCATTGCATCAAGCAACCATCGCGTCAAGCAACCATTGCATCAAGCAACCATTGCGTCAAGCAATCATCGCGTCAAGCATCCATCACGTCAAGTGCCATGCGTCAAGCATATTCCAACAAAAAGCCCGATTCAGCGCCCTTACAGGTGGATCGTCATCAAATAGATGTGTCAAGCATCTAGGGTAAGTATGTCAAGTACTCACCAACAAAAGCCCGATTCAGCGCCCTTACAGGTGGATCGTCATCAAATAGATGTGTCAAGCATCTAGGGTAAGTATGTCAAGTACTCACCAACAAAAGCCCGATTCAGCGCCCTTACAGGTGGATCGTCATCAAATAGATGTGTCAAGCATCTAGGGTAAGTATGTCAAGTACTCACCAACAAAAGCCCGATTCAGCGCCCTTACAGGTGGATCGTCATCAAGTAGGTGTGTCAAGCATCTACAAGTAGTATGTCGAGTACTACTCAACAAAAGCTCGGTCTTGAATCGCCAGGATCGTCACCAAGTAGGTGTGTCAAGCATCTACAAGTAGTATGTCGAGTACTACTCAACAAAAAAAAGCTCGGTCTTGAATCGCCAGGATCGTCACCAAGTAGGTATGTCAAGCATCTACAAGTAGTATGTCGAGTACTACTCAACAAAAAGCTCGGTCCCGAATCGCCAGGATCGTCACCTCACTTCATCAACAAATAGGTATTTTCAGAATTGGGTCATGATTTGATTCCTCAGTATGGATTTGCCTTTTCAAAAACAAAATCACCGTGATTTTCAAAATGATTTTCAAAATACCTAAAGCAGCCTTTTCGTGTTTTGGAGTCGAACTACGTTTTGGTCTGATTCTCCGATAGAGATACGTAGGCAGCCGTGCGGCACGACCATCCCAGCGTTCAGAATGATGTCTTTTCTATCGACGACACTTCTTATTTCATAAGACCTGTCGCCGAGGGGCTCTGTAGACACCCCATTCTGAACTCATAATTACATGATTACACTACTCTTCTTCCCTCTTTTATGTTTTGATGAAAGCATATCAGTTTCGTCTTGTTTCGTTAAGTTTCTAACTAACCTCGTTAGTTTTGGACCTAACTGACTAACGGAATAAACTGAAGAGGACAAAATAGTCATCAGACTAGTTATCTCGCACGAGATATCTTATCTCGCGCGAGATATCCCCTCGACAGGATGTGCAGAAATCACTCTCCTTCTCCGTTTCAAACTCTCTTTTTGGATAAAACCTTATCAATTCGGGTATCCAATCAGAACTGAGTTCTGGAACCTTCCTAGGGTAATTTCCCTCTCCACCTTCACCTCTCCAACCTCCTATAAATACTGGATGACTTCCAGTGTTTCAGAGGTCGACAATTCTGATCCTTGATCAAGAAAACACACAACACACACATTTTGTTGGTTTCTTTCCACGAAAGACTCCTTCAAATCACTCACAAAAACAACTCCCAAAGTTTGTTCGTCAACCTTGTTGATTAACAAACATCGAATCCCGAATCAAGGGAACAAGGCGAAGCTCCGTCCGCATCAAGATCCAAATCAAGGATCGAGGCGAAGCTCTGTCCGAATCAAGGTTCGACTCTAAACTTGAGTCGAAACTCTGTCCGAATCTCTCCTCAAAAGGTAATCATCCTTTAAACTTTCGTTTCTCTTCTCAACCTCTCTATTGATTTTAGAGTAGTGTAATCCCATCAAAAGGATTAGCCTAGAGTCCCTTCAGTCAATGAAGGCGATCTCGAAGCATACAATCCGACATTCCTAATCAAGAAATTGATTAGGGTTTATTTGTTCTTCTTTAATTATTTTATTAAAAAGATTGAAAATCTCTCTTTTTTTTAGCAAGACCGATCTCCGGATTGGGTGAAATGGATGCCTTCTAAACCTACCCATTTCATAACCTAAGCCCCGAACCCAAATCTCTTTCAAAATGGTTTTCCTATGTGTTCCAATCGAATAATATAGGTGGCGACTCAAAAAGATGAAAAGATTGAAAATTTTCTCACAACGCTACACTTCCAAAGTTTTTTCCATGGTTTAACTATAAATTAATGGCGGAAGGACATTATACACAGGTCTGGGCAAATAAGAATTGGGACATGATTCTTCCCTTCATTGGGGAAGCAGACAAGCTAGAACCACAACACATCAAAGAAGACGAAGAAACAGTTTGGCCTAATCCGGATGACGATTACATGCAAGATGCACAGTCAGATGGTGGCACCATCCCAACAATTGACAGTGCATACAAGGACTTCTAGAAACAGACAGACATAAGCAATGACGAAGGGCGGCTAATTTTCAACAGACAATGGGAATCCTCTTTCAACAGCTTTAATATAATGGGCATCTACTTTAATTACTTTAATTTAGATTGTCCATTTTAGTCAAAAAGTATAGTCAGGAATTTGTCGTTTTCATCTTTTTTAAAATGTAAAGTTAGAAATCTGTAATTTTCATCTTTTAATGGCATACTAGCCAGTTGTATAGAACATTTTGTCTTTTGTAATATAGTTTAGGTAACCGGTGATAGTACTGGCTCTATAGGTTATTATAGAGGGCTATAAAAACCCTCCTCCTCTTCATTTGTAAGTATGAGCGAAAAATCTGAGAAATAAGAATCCTTTGCGTTCATTCAAACTCATGGCAGCTTAAACACCCTTCCGACCCCTTAGTCCTACTACTTAAACTCCTTTAAACACCTTCTGCACTTCATATTAGAGCCCTTCCACATTAAAAAAAAAAAGTGTTTTCATATACCTCCCGCTTGCAAACTCAAACCACGACACGAGTCGTCCATAGCCACTGCACGACTCGTCTACGGTATGTATAAAATAAGAATTTTTGTCAAGTTTTCAATTCATGTAAATTTATTATTATTTAAAATATGCTTTAAATTAAGCCTTACTGTGATATGTATACATTAAAATTTCGATGTTAAAGGGTTTAACGGAAACCCAAAAAATCCGCCATACCGCCCTTTTATGGCGGATTTTTGATTAAAATGGCTAGTATGCCATTAAAAGATGAAAATTACAGATTCCTAACTTTACATTTTAAAAAAGATGAAAATGACAAATTCCTGACTATACTTTTTGATTAAAATGGACAATCTAAATTAAAATAATTAAAGTAGATGCCCATTATATTAAAGCTGTTGAAAGAGGATTCCCATTGTCTGTTGAAAATTAGCCGCCCTTCGTCATTGCTTATGTCTGTCTGTTTCTAGAAGTCCCTGTATGCACTGTCAATTGTTGGGATGGTGCCACCATCTGACTGTGCATCTTGCATGACTGTGCATCTTGCATGTAATCGTCATCCGGATTAGGCCAAACTGTTTGTTCGTCTTGATCTTTGATGTGTTGTGGTTCTAGCTTGTCTGCTTCCCCAATGAAGGGAAGAATCATGTCCCAATTCTTCTTTGCCCAGACCTGTGTATAATGTCCATCCGCCATTAATTTATAGTTAAACCATGGAAAAAACTTTGGAAGCTCCGAGTCTGTTGTTGATCTTTTATGATTTTTTTATAAAAAACTGTTTTATCTTCATTCTGTTCATGTATCCAAAAAAGACTAGAGAAGTCAATGTTGTCTTCAATTTTAACTGCCATCTCCAGAAGTTCTTGGTCATCGAGTCTGTTGCTTATGAAAATTCACTTTAAATTTGAATTACGTATGTGTAAGCATCCATCTCGGGAAAAGATGCAAAGATTTTGCATCCAACTTCCTGTGGGTAGGACTGTAAAGCTATGTTGCCGGCCATCATTGTGAATTTTTCACCAAAACTGTTTAGAATTTTTTCTGTGGTAGGGGTTAATCGAAATTTGATATAATCAATCATACCCTAGTGGTAAAACTGAGATAACAATTCCGGAGGCATGTCTGTTTTGAATAAATCAATCTGTAATAAGAGGACACATGTATCTTCTCCCTTATGATTTATTCTTTCTCTGACTTTTACTCCTCTGTATTTTGAATTCTTTAAATACTATTTGTACGATTTTTTGATGTAATTCGTACAAGATTTTAGGAGATCCTACACAAATTGTGTCTGATATAATTTTATCTAAATCTTCAAACCTATTCAGGACTGGCTGAAGGGTTTGCCTCCATGGGATGTCCAGAACACGGGCTTTGAAGCTTTCAAAATCCCTGTTAATGTTGTTGTTAATTGGTACTGTATCGTGTAATTTTTTAATGTTTTCTTCAAGGACCATCACCTGTTGCTTTAACATATTATTTTCAACCTGTAATGCTTGGGTTATCTGTGGAGTTTTTCCCTTCTGCATTAACTGTTTTTGAAGGCCTGCAATCAAATCTTCCTATGCCTTTATAATCTGTTCTGGATTTTCTCTAATAACTGTAGAAAAAGACTTAACTTCTTCCGGTTCAATGAAAAACTGTTGTGTTCCAAAATGTTCACGAGCACTGTGTATTGCTTCATTAAAGTTGTAAAAACCCTTAAAGATTGGGTTAATACAATGTATATGTCTAGTCATTGTTTCCCATTTGTTAAAAATTCCCACTTTTGTACCCTTGAAAACAACATAATGTGTAAATTTCTTCTGTATTGACTGTTCGGGGGATTTTTGTGATTGCTCTAAGAAATAATGCCCTAAAGCGTTTAACAGCTGTACTTTAACTGTCGCAGCATTGGGCACTGTGTGTAAATGCCAGAGGTTATCTAGCAAGCACTGTTGCTTCTCTATTAAGTTCATTCCAAAGATTGGTCTGAACTTTTTGCTTTCTTCTATACAGATCTGTAAGGTGTTTGGGTCAAAAGGAATTGTTTTGGGTTGGGCTCTTGGTATGAAATTTATCAGCCCAAGGCTTTGAAAAACTAGGCCCTGCTTTTTGTGAAAAACTTTTGTTTTGGCTCATAACTGTTGGATTGTAATCCGTGGGGCAGGTTAAGCTGTAACACTGTTGTTCGTCTTTCACACTGTCTGTTTTCATACTCATACTGCTCTCTGAATCTGTGGCTTTCTTTTTCTGCTGAGGGTACAATTACACTTTTTTTTCCTTCTTATCTATCAATCTGTTCGAAATAACCTGTTAAGATTCCTGGACAAAATGTCAGCAATCGTATTATTATTTCTTTTTATGTGTTCAAAATTAATAATGTATCCACTTTCTTGTATGATGTTTTGTAAATTTATCCACCTTTTTCTATTTACCTTTCTACTTTGGTCATTTTTTATAAATTTTACTATTGCCTCGCAATCTGTTCTAACTGTAAATTCTTTGTTTAGAAATATTTAAAAATTTTCTAACGCATTAATTAATACTTGTATTTCATAGTCTAAGCTTGTCCAGTTTTGTCCTGTTTTATTGAAATTTCCACTAGCATATGAGCATATTTTTTCAGTATTTTTTGGAGTGTATTTATTAGTTTTACTAAGAAGAACAGCTCCCCATCCTTCTTTACATCCATCTGTCTCTATAATTATGTAATCTGTTACTAGAGGTAATTCTAAAGGTTTTATGTTTTTAACCTTTTCTTTTATATCTTTTACAAGCTTAATATCTTCTTTATTAAAATTTCGCTGACCATTTTTCGTAGTTTTACTGTAAAGTGGTCCTACTAATTTTGATAAGTTTGGTATAAATTTTCTTGCATAATTAATTAATCCTAAAAAGGCTTGTATCTGTTTTAAATTTTTGAATTTTTCAGGAAACTCAATAATTTTGGTTGAAACGTGTGGTTGTAATTCAATCTTTCCATTCCCTATCTCTAATCCTAAAAAGGATATTTTTCTTTTAAATAATTTCATTTTTCGCTTTGATACCACTATTCCATGTGTTTTTATTTCATTAAAAACCTGTTTTAAGTGATGTTCGTGTTCTTGTAATGTCTCACTTGCTACAAGAATGTCGTCTATATAAACCATGCAAAAGTCGTATTTTAGAAAAATGTTATCCATAAATCTTTGGAATATTGAAGGGGCATTTTTTAATCCAAAACTTAAAACTTCCCATTCAAACTGTCCTTCTGAGCATGTGAAGGCTGTCCATTTTTTAAAACTTTCTTCTAATTTTAGCTGATTATATCCTGATTTTAGGTCAAATTTTGAAAATATATTTTTCTTTTGTATTAGATTAACCAGAAAATCATTATTCGATATGTTATATCCATCATCTTCTGTATTGTCATTAAGTCTTTTGTAGTTGTATACTATCCTAGCCTTTCCTCTTTTTATTTCATTATGATTTCGAACTATAAAGGCTGCCGATCTGTGAGGACTTTTCGATTTTCTAATTAACTTTTGTTTAATCATTTCAGGGATTTGTTTTTGAAATTCGTTTTTATCCAAAGGACTGTATTCTATATTGGCTGTTCTGATTGTAATGTCAGGGTTTTTTATTTTAAATTTACAAGTATAACCTTTGAGTTTGTAATGTCTTCTCCTATTAATCCTATTTTTTCTAAATGTAGAATTATAGGATGATTTATACTTTTTATTACATCTGTCCCTTTTTCTAACTCCTGTGTTAGCATGTTTGTGAGTAGATTTAGGGTTTCATTTTCTATATGGGATTTCTTATTTTGGTGATTTGTTTTTAAAAATTCTAAGTTACCAAGTCCACCACGCTTCTGTGCCAACTCTGATGTTTGATTGTATCGTAAAGTTGGTATGCTATAAATATGTTTACTAAGTGTAATATAATTTTTGGTGATTGTAATAGCTCCCTGTAATCCAAGTATAAAATTTAATCCTAAAATAAAATCGTTAGATTTTACATATTCTGGGCTAATATTTACTTGAGGTATGTTATATTTGAAGCTATAATTTCCTGAGAAATCTAAAAACTGTATTCCAACAGACTCAATATAATGAGTAATCGTCATTAGACGATCTTCTATTGTTCTAGTTACTAGTTTATATGTTAATTCTTTTTTAAACTGTTTTGGAACCATACCATATGATATTACACTTTTTGTGGCTCCTGTGTCTAGAAGGGCCGGAAGGTCTAAATATTCAGTATTATCTAGCCATAATCGGCACTGTAGATTTATCATATTAGTTATATTTTTTGTTTGTATTAGAGAATGTTCTGTTGACATATTTGTAAGATCTAATTATTCTATTGGTTCTGTTATTTTTTGTTTATTTTTATTTACTATATTTTCTATTTGTAATACTCTATTTTCTTTATTTCTTATTTTTAGACTGTGTAATTCACTTGCTATTTCTAACTTATCCATTTTTCCTGTAAATACTTCCATATTTATTTCTTTTAATGATGATTCTGCTTCTATAGTCATATTTTTTTAAAACAATGTATTTAAACATAAGTAACAAATTTCCTTAAAACATACGTTACACTGTGATCTTTTTTCTATACTAGAAAAATATCCACAATTAAAACATTTAATGTAATTATTTCCTCTTCTGCTAACCCAATTATGTTTACATTCTTCTTCTTTATTCATATAAGTGTATGTAATTTTGGTCAGTTGTTTATTATCATCACTACTGTAAACACTGTAGATTGTTTCATTATCTGAGTCATTAGTATCTAGAGGTTCTATTTCGTATTCTCCTAATTGTTCTATTAAATTACTTCTTTCTGTATTTTTATTTTTATTTGGGCACTTATTAGCTAGATGTCTTTCATCTCCACAAATAAAACATTTACATTTCCTTGTTTGAGGTCTTTTGACACATTTATTACCCGTATATGGTTTGTATTCTTTCCTGGAGGTCGTGCTTTTTCTTAGTGTCTTTTTAAATTTGCTATATTGTCCGTAAGCTTGTGGTGTTTATATAGCTGTTTTACAAAAGGCATAAGCACTCTTTTTCAGTTGTTCTTGTAAAGTTACTTCCTTACATTTATCTTTTAGTAAAGTGAATGTATAAGTAATCCTAGGTCCAATACCTAGATTTCTTCTGTCACTAAATTGTTGTTTCCATGATTCATGGATATTTCTTCCTAAGTCTCCGGGTAACTTAACAAAATATTTATCACATAATTCATCATTCATAGCTTGTCCTGTTTGTGATAGTAATCTGGTAAAATCTAATGTAAATTCATTTATATATTTCATGTCTGCTATACTTAACTGTTCTAAATTTCTAATAGCTGTATCTTATATAAGAGTAGTATTTTTTGCTGGATCGACTCCTAGTATTAATGTTCTAATTTGACTAGTAAAATTATATGGGTTGTCACCTATGGCTTTTAGTCTGTTTATTTCATCGGGGTCTTGGGCTTTTTTACTCTGCCATATGCCTAATGCTATTGGGCCTAATGTAGTTTCTAAATATGAAAACATGATCATGCCATCTCGCTTATTTGTTTCCCAAAGTCTTACTACTGTTTGTTCCCATACTAATATTTCATCTCCCCAAAGCTGTGGTTTCTGTTTTTCTAATAGTAACATACTATTACTGTATAGATTTCCTATTGGTAATCTATCTCCTTGACTGGCGTACTGTGATTCTCCTGTATATTGTTTTGTCGGGAGGGTCCAGTTTTCTCTTCCTATGGTTTCTCCTATACTGTTCCTGGTTCTGTCCATTCCGTTTTAGCTCTTTTTTGTGCATTATCCATATCTTGATCCATGAAAGCTTTCTCTTGCTTATAAAAATCAGAAATCATTGTTTTCCCTTGTTGTATATCATTTACCAACGGCAAATTATAAATTTCCTGTAATTTATTGTAACTTTCTTCATATGTTAATCCTAACTCTGTGATACAATCTAGTATCATATCGTCTACTTCTTCTTGAATATTTAACTCAGTAAACTTTTTATTTATAATTTCTTCGAATGTTTTATTAGTTTCTTCTATTTTAAAAACTGTAGATGGTTCTTCCTCAAAATAATCTATTATACTAAAATCATTGTCTTCTTGTTCGAATTTATCGAATCCAAGTATAATTTCATTATCTTCATTTTCTGTGTCATAAATAGGTTCTGTATCATATTCTATATTCTTAAAATTATATTCTGTTTCTGTTTCGTTGTCACTATGTGTAGGATCTTCTTTTTTAAAGTTTACGAACCTTAAGCTTTGCATTCCATTTGCATCTTCATATATATGACTTTGTTTTGGTACTAATACTTTATGGTCTGGTTCTTGTAGGTCGTTAAGTGACCATTCTAGTCCTGCTAATTCTTCTGGATTTATTTTAATTGGATCTATCATCTGTATTGATTTTGATGCAATTGTGTTAACAATCCCATCTATATTTACTTTGTATTTCATACCGGATCTGTTACTAGCCTTTCCTAGTGTTCCAACACTTATAACTATGTTATTTCCTTCATAATTATCATACCCTTTAGTTTGTAAAGCAATTTTTATATTCTGTAAATCCTTTATATCTTTTAATATTCCTGGTGTGCAGTAAAATAAAGTTGTATTTAGACTTAGGTCTATTTCCATTCCTGAAATAATGGCTTTTTTCAATTCTGTTTTTCATGATTTATCTAATAATAATGCTAATAATTTTGTCCCTAAATTTTTTCTTCCTAACGCTTTTATACCTATTACTACTAATCCTATATGTGCAAAATATTTTCCAGATTGTTTAATTTTTTGTATAGTGTCTGGTGAGAATAGATATATAGTAACTGATCTGTCAACTACTCTAAGGCTTTCTTCTCTACTGCTTCTTATTAAGACTTTGTTTATGTTTAACATTCCTGTTTGGTATAATGTTCGAGGATTTAAGATGTCTAATTGATGTTGATTATATAAATCTAGGTTTTTATTTAAGTCTATTTCTTCTTCTAACTGTATTGTTTGTTGGTTACTATTGGATCCTGATCCTCTTCTAATTATTCTATTGATAAAACTATCTGTCGTAATAATATATTGTAAATTACTTGTTGTATTTCTAGATTCCTGTACTGTCCGGCTTCTTCCTAGAAAGCTTCTGTTTTGTTGGCCACTCATTTTCTTGGTACCCAATGTGTATAAGGTGTAGGTTTTCGTTTAATTTTAACTTCTTCCCCTAGACTTAATTTATTAATTTCACTAATTATTTTATCTAGGTCGTTATCTATTGTGTTAGTACTAGGTTGTGGCTTTTCACTAATAGATAGGAGTTTATTTAATTTTTCGATTATCAGTGTTAATAGACTTATAATAAAATTAAAGAGAATATGATAGGTTTTATTAGCTTTACTTGTTCCTGTGTAGGTTGTAAATCCAGTTACTTCCTCTGTATTTCCTTCTACTTTATGTTTTCTAGCTTCACTTAAAGCCCGTAAATATTCTCTAGAATTTTCCAGTTTTTAACTTTCGACAATTCTTTTAACTGTATTTATAACTTGTTCTAAATTGACTACCTGTTTTTCTACTTTCTGTATAAGGTCTTTAGCTTCTAAAATTTGTCTAGACTTTGAATTTTCTAGCAAATAACTAACCTGTTGAAAGTCTTGTTTAGTAGGTAGATGTTTATGTATTTCTCTTAATTCTGTAATAACTTGATTATTTTGTTGTTTAATATAATCAGGGTTTTCTACAATTTTGCCTAATGTTTTTTGACTATCAGTATTTTGATTGAAAATTTCAACGAGATTAATTGATGATGACTTTGAGATATTGAATGTGCGCTCGCCCCCGGAAAATTTTGGGTTTCCCGGTTTTAAATGAAAAAAAAGGAGTCGCCACGCCGTTTTAAGAGGAAACATTGAAAACCTTTATTTAGAGAGAAAAACATGGGTTCGGAGGTCAGGTTACGTGTTGGGAAGAACCGAGAGTTCACCCAACACGCCTCGTCCGTAGACGAGTCTTTTAATCAAAAACATCCAAGTAAATCCAAAGTGTGTGCATACATTGATAATAAGCAAGATGTGGTAAAATACGTCTTATTGATTATGAAAAGAGGAAATACAAATTGTGAGCCCATTATTTAGGGAGGCCACATCCCTGAATACAAACAATCTTAAAACAGATTACAAAAGAAAGAGGTCTCTACAGATAGGTCACTTATGTCGCGTGACACAGGATCACTTGGGGACGAAGGTGTCGCGTGACACAAATGGACCATCTGCAGAAGACTTACAGAATGAACACAGAATTGACAGAAAGCTATACAGATCTAATCAATTAGCTAGATTACGAACGAAATACATAAACAACATCAAATCGACCCAGGGAGTGTGGATATGGGTAGATCCACACCCCCTTGGGGCTCAAGCACCAAATTCAACCAAATCAATCAATATGAGCTCAATTACACAATTTATGTAAGTTAAACAGAGAGATTGCGATTGGGATTCAGTAGATAGCTAGGATCTGATTACTGAATCCAAACAAAATATAATGCTAGAATTACAAGGAATTAAGCAAGAGAGAGAGAGGGAGAGAGGGTTAGGGAATCGTTACCCTTGTTGCTTCCACAAATTCTATATCCGATCGGTATAGAATCCTTCAATTCGTCGTTGCGGATCTCAAAGCTACGTGCAAGGGCTCCGATTGGTGTGGTTTGAGAATTGGGTTTGGATGGGAGGAATTGGTTAGTTGGAAGGTAGGAGAGAGAGGTTTGGTGTTTGGGATGTTCGTCACAATGCTATTTTGGCGAGTAACGGTAGGCTAGAATTGGGGTCCCATTTCAATGAGGGGAGGGTCTTATTTATAGGCCGCGGTTGGCTGCCTTAGTATGTCGCACGACCTTACGCGTCCACTTTCCATGCCTCAAGGCGTCGCGTGACACAAGGTGGCTCAACCGCTTTTGGCGCCAAAACCCGGTTACGGAACATTCCGGGAAAATACCCAAAAGGTCCAACAGGTTTTATTCCCAAGGGGTCCTTTGGCATGAATGATGTACCAAAAGGTACTTCCTTCGCGGGAAACTCATGGAACGTTTCCGGAAGTCTCGGGATAGGCCGTGAATTTACCAAAACGCCCCTTAATGCAGTTTTATTATATTAAAATGCATCGAAAAGGTTGCGAATTGGATTGGCGTACTTACAGAGCCCCTCGGCAACGTCACTTTTGGAAAAAAGTGGGGTTGTCGATAAAATAAGACCCAATCTCAATGAGCGGCTGGGGTTAAGGTGAAGGGCTAGAAGGGTGAGAAGGGAAAAAGATGGCTGGACCTTTCTGAGAAAGGATTCCTACGTATCCCTTGAACAAGAGAATCAAGCCAAATCGTAGTTCGAAATACAAGACTGGAGGGGAAAACGATAAACCGAAGAAGTGAGAACTATGGTGTCTTAAACCAATTTTGAAAATATTATGAGAACTATGGTGTCTCGAACCAATTTTGAAAATATTGTGAGATCTACGGTGTCTCGAACCATTTTTGAAAATGTTGTGAGATCTATGGTGTCTCGGACCATTTTTTGAAAATGTTGTGAGATCTATGGTGTCTCGAACCACTTTTTTGAAAATGTTGTGAGATCTATGGTGTCTCGAACCACTTTTGAAAATGTTGTGAGATCTATGGTGTCTCGGACCAATTTTGAAAATATTGTGAGAACTATGGTGTCTCGAACCAATTTTGAAAATGTTGTGAGATCTATGGTGTCTCGGA
This sequence comes from Adenophora triphylla var. japonica, assembly GCA_022495995.1. Classification (NCBI taxonomy): domain Eukaryota; kingdom Viridiplantae; phylum Streptophyta; class Magnoliopsida; order Asterales; family Campanulaceae; genus Adenophora; species Adenophora triphylla. The sequence continues at coordinate 306,562 of JAFEMH010001436.1, forward strand.
CCAATTTTGAAAATGTTGTGAGATCTATGGTGTCTCGAACCACTTTTGAAAATGTTGTGAGATCTATGGTGTCTCGAACCACTTTTGAAAAAATTGTGAGATCTATGGTGTCTCGAACCAATTTTGAAAAAATTGTAAGATCTATGGTGTCTCGGACCAATTTTGAAAATGTTGTGAGATCTATGGTGTCTCGAACCACTTTTGAAAATGTTGTGAGATCTATGGTGTCTCGGACCAATTTTGAAAATGTTGTGAGATCTATGGTGTCTCGAACCACTTTTGAAAATGTTGTGAGATCTATGGTGTCTCGAACCAATTTTGAAAAAATTGTGAGATCTATGGTGTCTCGGACCAATTTTGAAAATGTTGTGAGATCTATGGTGTCTCGAACCACTTTTGAAAATGTTGTGAGAACTATGGTGTCTCGAACCATTTTTGGAAATATTGTGAGATCTATGGTGTCTCGAACCAATTTTGAAAATATTGTGAGAACTATGGTGTCTCGAACCATTTTTGAAAATGTTGTGAGAACTATGGTGTCTCGAACCAATTTTGAAAATAATGTGAGATCTATGGTGTCTCGGACCAATTTTGAAAATATTGTGAGAACTATGGTGTCTCGAACCAATTTTGAAAGTATTGTGAGAACTATGGTGTCTCGAACCAATTTTGAAAGTATTGTGAGAACTATGGTGTCTCGAACCAATTTTGAAAATAATGTGAGATCTATGGTGTCTCGGACCAGCTTTAAAACGACATGATATGATGACTAGACGCTTGAAAGAAATATGCGTTCATACCTGTATTGTGCTCACTCGCAGCTGTCGGAAGGTCTTAGACTACCATTGTTGTTTACGCTCTCTGCTGGGGATAAGTGTAGCTTCCGGAGGGCTCACGCTACTTCTTTCCTGCTCTCTTGTTGTTCTTTCTTTCATGTCCTGGGCTTTGCTTGGGAAACTGGGGACTTTGCCTTTTTCTGTTTCTTTCTTTCTCAATTTGGTCGAGGGCCGATCTTGAGACTCAATTGATTATTGTACTGCGAGGGTAAGACAACAACTCCCGATGCTATGCCTAAATAAGCTTATCTTGTTAGCAAAGATTAATTTATGTTAGCTTGTTTGCACGAGTGCATGCATTGCAGGAAAGCAAATGCGATTATTGGGTTAAAGGTCGGTTTGCCGAGGTTTATTCATGAAGTTTTGGGATTGTTTCGGACAGGTATGTATAGTAGGGGTCCTCTCTCCGTGAGGTGGAAAATGATATGGCGCGGCTAGGCAAGTCGGGGACGCTCCCGAAAGTACGGTGCGGTAGGTCCAGAGTGTATCGCGCGTGCGAGACAAAGAAGCGCCAGAGGGGGCAGAGAGCCATCCGGCTTGGTGAAGCCCCGGTTGACGGTGCAAAGCAATCTTGGAGGGAATCGGGTAAGGAGAGCCGGAGGGATACCTTAACCAAAGCCCCGGCTTGAGGATATTCCATGCGGCTTCATCGCGAGCGAGTCATCTTGTAGCCACGAGGCAATTCATCATTTCAAACCGCAGCCAATCAATCATTTGGACAAGACTCGGAAATGTTTACGTGCGAGGGCACATCCTTCGAATGATGGGAAATGAATCCCGAGTTCTGTGTATGACACTCTCGCTTTGGGTTCGACTCTTTTGAGAGAGTATAAGCATCACAAGGTGTGGAAAGTGTATGGAAGCCCCTGGCCGGCCGAAACGGTGTTTAGCTCTATCTTCCTATGATGTAGCAATAGAAGACTTTTCGAGACACTTGAAAACTTGTCTTATTCGTGGTGATCACAAAGCTGCTTAAAACCCTTTATTGATGTTCGGGTTACTCAACCACCAAAGGCGATATGAGCAAATATTTTTATCAATCCCGAGGAGAAAGCTCACCGATGTCGAGAATCGGAAGGATAGGCGGTGTATGGGCATGGTCCTTGAAGAGACCGGATTTTACGAGATTTGTTTATGATTTCGTACCGACCAATTAAGGTTGCCTACGTTCCCCTCCATAGGAGGAGCTCAGTCGCCGTAGTTCGGCTTATCCCGAATGAAGAGAATGAACGATGAAGTTCGGGGATGTGAGGACCTTCGAAGATTTTAAGAATTGAAAAATATGTCCTCTTAGAGTGTCGATGGGAGACACGAATGCGAAGCCCAGTGGGACATTCACGGCAGGTGTTTGCGGAGGAGAAATGAAGTATGCTCACATGGAACGTCAAATGAACGGAAGGAATTTGCACAATCATCAATTGAGGGTCCTTTGAGCCGGGATGAACTTGGCTCTGCTTCAAGCAATAATCTGTTTTATATCTCGACGATATTGGAATGAAACCTGCTATCCGGTAGTAATCGCTGCCGGGCTTCGGGATTTCGATCGGTCTTCGGGTGATTTGGGATATCATGACCTCTTAAAATGAGAGGTCGGCTAGGCTTTTCTATTTGTACCTCTAAAAATGAGAGGTTGGCTCTTGGGTAGGTGTTTGGGATTTCTAAGGTGAGGGGATCCATGATTGCATTTTCGCGCCTCTAAGGATGAGAGGTCAATCTTGGCTTTGGCTAAAGGCGAGGTATGGGTAATGGGAATGTCCTCTAAAATCGAGAGGACGGCTTGGGATCGGTTAGAGGTAATGGTGAGGGAACATCCAAGTTGTCTCTTTATTCACTCTGAGACTCCTTCTGAGTAACGACCGAATCCTTTGACTTTGCTTTCTGAGAGTATCACTGGGGACTAGGCTCTCTTTCTTTTCTTTTCTTTTTTTTTTTTTTTTTGTATCTTTTTTTTTTTGTATATTTTTTATTTTTGTCTCTCTCTTTTTCTTTTGAGAGGAGAATTTCGACTAGTCCCAGGATGGATCATTGCTTTCCATCGTTCTTGAGCTTGGAGACGGTCGATCTTCTTTTGCATCACGGGAGCCTCGAGGATAGTCCCTCTTCTTCGGGTGATGGCTAAATGGGTTTCAAATATGCCGATCTTGAAATGAAGGGATGTTTGTTTAGTGAGGGTAAGGTAATGGTTTTCCTAAGGGTGAAAGGTTTCAACCGCAGCCCCTACCGGATGGTCCGAGCGAGATCGAGCCTTCATTGCTTGCTTTAACTTACTTCGCGGAAGATCCGTGCAAATTCATCGAACAACAAGATGATGAGGACGAAGGAAGATATGTGAGCATATGGGAATCGAGATGGGAAGTTCTTAAGCCCCACTCTGGGAAGGATATCAGTCAATTTTCTCACTCCGATCAATTTAAATATTAGTCATTTCAAAGCGTTAGTCGGTGAGCAGCACAAGCGATCATTTGGAATAAGACCAATTCAATAGAGTGTAACGTAGGTGTTCTAGTGATGTCTCGAGTCTAGCAGGAATAGAAGCAAATATTTTATTATTGCAAATAAAAGACTCATAACATGGACTTGACAGACTCGCGACCACATAAAAGACACTCTAGAACCTACGACGCCGCGATTGACTTCGTTGTCTACGGGTGAGATAACCTCTGGGCTTCTGCTGATATCACTGAAGAGGATCGGGGACAACATTGGGGCGAGCCTTCTCAACCTTTCCATCATCAACAAGTCTTTGAATAACCTTCTTCAAGGGGATGCAATCATCGGTGATGTGACCCGGATACTGGTGATATTGGCAATATTTGCTATGATCCAAGTCTGGATTGGGTTTGGTGGGGTTGTAGTTATCAAGTGGCACGATCATTCCTGTTGAACCAATCCTCTAAAGGCCTCTTCGGTTGTCATTCCAAGATCATCAAGCGTCTTGCTTACGGGGTGGCTGCTTTCTCTGGTCCCCTGCCTGTAGATTGCTGACACTGTTGTCGATGGTCATCTCTTTTGCCTTAGGGATCGTTGAACTTGCCGCTCTGCGTCGAAATCCACCATTATTGCCAACATTGGTGTTTGATGCAAGGTTAAAGAGTTTTCATTTTGCGCGTGCTCCCATGCCTACCATTTCCCTCAAGTCGGGATACCAACCACTTCCGATAGCTTCACGGAGCGGCTTCACACACGATAGAAAGATGTCCTTTTGATCTGCGGCGGGATTGACTCGAGAGAGTTCATTCGGCTTAGCGTTCCATCTCTTGTAGAACTCGATGATTGACTCGTCTTGTTTGAATTGTACCGACCAAATCATCCCCTGGTTGTGCGCCATTCAAGGTTTCCACGGTACTTTTCAAGAAAGGCCTCGGTAGTCGACTCCAGTAGCTCGAGCTTCGACTTAAGGGTTAGAAACCATGTCAAGGCGGAGTCCTTTGAGTGTGAGATGAAAGTCTTGAGCCATAAACTCGGGAGTACAACCCATTGCCCCATAGTCATCACGTATGTGTCCACATGAGTTTTCGGGCATGCCGAGCCATCAAATTGTATTTTGGGCATTTTGAACTTGTAAGGAAGAGGCTCTACTTGCTTTGGGTCAACAACCTTAAGTCCACTTGATCCTGCCGTCAACTTGTCAATTTCTTCTTTGCATTTGCTTCAACGGTGCGATTACCTCTGGAGTCATCCGGGAAGTTGAGGAAGAGTGGTAGCGATAGTAGAAGAAGGCTCAAAAGCTGGCTGGTTGGAAGAGACGGCGAGCTAACCCGGATCTTTGGAGGCGGCAAATGATTAAATTGACCGGTTGGGAAATTCGATTATGCGGAAAAGCACCGGCAGCTGTAAGGAATTGACCCGGATGTTGCATAGATGATGAGCCAAATTCAAAAGCTAAATCCATTGAAGGTGAGACATGTATTCTTGAAAGCGAGGCCGTCTAGTAGGAAGCTGCATAGGTCCATCCTGGCTGACCCGATTCTGGAGTAAGGATGCGATTCGGATGCGGGCGTTACTCACGGAATTGAGGACCATGAGGCGACCTTGCCTTTGAGACCGAGAACACAGAAGCCACGAGACCTTGATTGTTCGGAAGAGCTGGGACCCAAATTGGCCTAGAGGCACGGGAGCATTGAGAATTGGTGAGGAGGTCAAATCATGGAAGACCGGCTGTGTTCCTCCAAAACCAACTTGAGAGTTCACCGGCGGCCCACGATTCGAGCGTAAGCGGGCTGTGCACCACAGGTGCGAGGTTGAAAAGGAGAGAAACATTCCCGGCTCCTAGATCGGTGTCATTAACTTCGGTGATCTCTTCATAAGTTCCATCGGCGCGTCGGATCACGGCAATACCTCGGCTTCTCATTGCATCTACGAACTTAGAATGTCTTTGCCTCTTCCCGGCTTGAGCGAGTGATTGAGTCTCACGCTCTCTAGCTAGAGCGGCTTCCAAATTAGCCCTCATCTCCTCCATAGACAGACTATGCATGACTTGTTGATCCGCAGCGGATGAATCCTCATATTGAGTGGTCATACTCTTCTCTGCACTAGACATCTCTGAAATTGAATCGGGTGCGAAATCTGGAAAGCTATGCCTCAAGACGCGAACTAAACGAACACCGGGAATTGGATCGCGCACCCAACTTGCCTTATCTGGAGAGGATAGAGTGTGTATAAAGAGGGGGGTAGAGAATTTTGAGGAGGTACGGGAGAGGGAAGAATATGGAAAGAGACGGACTCGTGCAACACTTCATTAATCTTCAAGTAGGAATCGGTGTTTTAAGTCCTAGAGACGGTTGGAAAAGGATAATCCTTTATTTCACGCAATCTAGACCTCGGGGGAACCTATGGGCACATCATCCACAAATACACCAAATGCGTTGAGTCAAAATTGACAATAGGCGATAGTACCTAATCAAAACCGAAGCATCTGTTATGGGCCGGACGAAGCGAGTCCCAATTTCTGGAAAAATTTGGGCAGCATAACGGGTATTCCTGAAGAAATTCAAGGAAAAATCCGGCATGACCTCTCGTCGGTGCACGTTGACAAAGCGACATGATCTCTCGTTAGAACATGCCGTGGGAACGACATGTCCTTTCGTGAAACCATGTTGCATTGCCAACATGCCCACACGTGCTAGGTTTTGGGAAAGGTACGAAAGACTTATTAAAATTTTGAAACAACTCATTTTAGTGTATTTGAAAAATGGCGTGTCGAAAACCAACCGTTTTGGGTGAAGTTTAAAAGTGTGGCGCCACCTATAATGCACTAGGGGTATGGGTTTGACATTAGGCGCTCAAGCGTAGGCGAATTTTATGGCCGTCCGCGATGCCGTCAATCGCACCCGAGGGTTCTAGATCTACGTGGTGTAGTGTGCGGGATGGCTATGTTCCTTTATTTATGAAAAGAGATTTATTTTTATATATATATATATATATATTTTTTTAAAAAAAAAAAAAGAAAACAACACACACCCTCACACGGGATAAATAGGGAACAACAATCAATTGAGTCACGCTTGATTCAAGGGCGCCCTCAAACCGGTCTTCGATGTTACGTTCGGTGGCCACCTTTTGTCGCGTGACACGGGACAACCGAGAGACAAAAGGTGTCGCACGACACGGATGGTCACCGAACCGGCGGCTCTTCAATCATCAAATCAGCCCCTGTTTTACCATAGCAAGAGCAAAACAAAAACAAGACTAATGCACAAAAAAATGACCACAAGCACAAAGGGCTCACAAGTTCCATAATCAACAAGATGTATGAATCACAAATGATTATCAAATAATGCACACAAAATGGATGTATTGGATGTTTGACTAAATAAAAGCTTGACCCACTCAACACTTGAAAAACAGGTTTTCAAATGTTTCTGTCCCCAGCGGAGTCGCCACTGAATGTGCGCTCGCCCGGAAAATTTTTGGGTTTCCCGGTTTAAATGAAAAGAAGGAGTCGCCACGCCGTTTTAAGAGGAAACATTGAAAACCTTTATTTAGAGAGAAAAACATGGAGTTCGGAGGTCGGGTTACGTGTTGGGAAGAACCGAGAGTTCACCTGACACGCCTCGTCCGTAGACGAGTCTTTCAATCAAAAACATCCAAGTAAATCCAAAGTGTGTGCATACATTGATAATAAGCAAGATGTGGTAAAATACGTCTTATTGATTATGAAAAGAGGAAATACAAATTGTGAGCCCATTATTTAGGGAGGCCACATCCCTGAATACAAACAATCTTAAAACGGATTACAAAAGAAAGAGGTCTCTGCGGATAGGTCACTTATGTCGCGTGACACGTCGTACCGGTGACCAAATATGTCGCGTGACACGGGATCACATGAAGACGAAGGTGTCGCGTGACACAAATGGACCATCTGCGAGAAGACTTACGAGAATGAACACGAAATTGACGAGAAAGCTATACGAGATCTAATCAATTAGCTAGATTACGAACGAAATACATAAACAACATCAAATCGACCCGGGGAGTGTGGATATGGGTAGATCCACACCCCTTGGGGCTCAAGCACCAAATTCAACCAAATCAATCAATATGAGCTCAATTACACAATTTATGTAAGTTAAACGAGAGATTGCGATTGGGATTGATGGTCGAGATAGCTAGGATCCGATTGCGAATCCAAACAAAATATAATGCTAGAATTACAAGGAATTAAGCAAGAGAGAGAGAGAGAGAGGGTTAGGGAATCGTTACCCTTGTTGCTTCCACGAATTCTATATCGATCGAGATATAGAATCCTTCAATTCGTCGTTGCGGATCTCAAAGCTACGGTGCAAGGGCTCCCAATTGGTGTAGGTAGAGAATTGGGTTTGGATGGGAGGAATTGGTTAGTTGGAAGGTAGGAGAGAGAGAGGTTTGGTGTTTGGGATGTTCGTCACAATGCTATTTTGGCAGAGTAACAGTAGGCTAGAATTGGGATCCATTTCAATGAGGGGGAGGGTCTTATTTATAGGCTGCAGTTAGGGCGCACCTTAGTATGTCGCACGACCTTACGCGTCCACTTTCCATGCCTCAGCGTCGCGTGACACAAGGTGACTCAACCGCTTTTGGCGCCAAAACCGGTTTACGGAACATTAGGGAAAATACCCAAAAGGTCCAACGGGGTTTATTCCCAAGGGGTCCTTTGGCATGAATGATGTACCAAAAGGTACTTCCTTCGCGGGAAACTCATGGAACGTTTCCGGAAGTCTCGGGATAGGCCGGGAATTTACCAAAACGCCCCTTAATGCAGTTTTATTATATTAAAATGCATCGAAAAGGTTGCAAATTGGATTGGCGTACTTACACCTGTATCCGTGCCTTCCAAGGTGACTAAATCCCAATAAATGGTCGTTAGGTCCCCATTCGAGACGAATTTCACACACTGGTGGAGGCTTGAGGCAACCCCTTTGACCTGATGCAGCCAAGGTCTTCCCAATAAGGCATTAAAAGTGATCGGGATGTCAATAACCTGGAATTCCACAGGTATCAATTTCTGTCCAAACCAGAGGTCTAAGGTAGCAACTCCAAGGACTGCTCGGGATGTCGAGTCGTAAGATTTGACTGTGAGGGAGGAAGGTTTTAAGTCCGTGGACTTGATGTCAAGCAGGCTCATGATCTTTGCCGGAATAATGTTCATTCCGGACCCATTATCAACCAGGACCCGAGGGAGGCGTCGTTCATCCAATTGGACTGTGATGAAGAGAGGCTCGTTATGATCAGCCTCAAATTGAGGGAGGTTGAGATCTGTGAAAGTGATTATGTTTCCGTAGTGGATGTTTCCAATCAGCTGTACCACGTCATCGGGAGTAGCATCAATAGGGACTAGAGTGCGGGCCAGGCTTTCTTCCAGCTTTAGCTTATGGGGATAGGATGAGGTGAGCAGGGACCACAGAGAGATGTTGGCCTGTGTTTGCTTCAACTGGGTGAGCACGGGATCCTCTTTTCCGGGGTCAGGAGTTTCGGCTGTTTTAGCATAGGGACGGCGGTTCTCCTCGGGTGCTTGATCTGTGGCCTTCTTATCTATTTTGGGATTCCCTTGGATGATTTGCCCGGATCGGGTCAACAGGTTAACTTCCTCATCAGTCGCTTCTTGACTGGATTTTTTCAACGCTGCTAAGGTCAACGGGGGAGCCTTTTTGGCTATCGGCCAGTTACGACGGAGTCTAGCAACGGTGAGGGCGAGCTGCATCTTGGCTCCTTCTTGGGCGGCTCTCTCATGGCCTTCCCAAGTCACAGGCCTTTGAGTCTGGGGTTGTGTTGTTGCCCCTTGGATGGCCCACAGAGCTAGGGCGTCCTCCGATTCACTCTCATAGCCTGCCTTGCTCATAGTTATCATGCAACAAGAGTCGCTATTGTCGGGACTCGGCGGCTTTTCGATCTCATCCCCTGGATGGCCCACAGAGTTATGTCTATCAGCCTCCATTTCATCGTACATCCTTTTTCTTTCGATCTTGCAAGTAGGGCAGCCACAAGTGAAGGATAGGCAACGTTCCCCCTCGGAGTTTGATGTAGCAGTTCGATAGATCTGTGTCCAAATAAGGAGCACCCGGGGTCCATTGTCGGGCACTGGAGCAATTAGGAAGGCTTCATGTGGATTCATAGGCATGAAGGCCACTGGGAGACGTTCAGATCAATGACCCTTTTCAGTGATTGCAGGCACTCGTTGCATTCAAGCGGCCTGGTTGTGATCGTTACGGTTGTTATGCCATCCGTTCTCGGGAAAGAAGAAAAAGATCCGATGACGTTTACGAATTCCTCATCTTCTAGTCGTTGAAACCCTCCGTTCTTGACCAGTGTTTCGATGAACCCTTTCCATTCGCCAGTCAGGTTCTTATAAGGGACATTGTGTTCTAGGATTTCGGATATGTACGGATCTGGGCGGGGGCTTTGTTGTCCCTCATCCTCTGAAGTATCCGGACACTGACCACAGGTGCATCTTAAGAGGTGCAGCTCTTAGGGGTCCATCCCTACTGGCATTTGACTTGCATTTTCTGGTGGTCCTTCATCGTCGCTTGCTGACAACCAACCATTGTGTCTGGCTTCCATGGGTTCATTTCCGGTCTGATTGTTCCAGATTGTTTCCGGTTCCGGGGCCTCAGTTGACTCTTCGCTCTCGTCATCATCATCGTCATCGCTGTCGTCAGAATCATCTTCCCATACTACCGGGATTTCAGCTAAAAGGGACCACCGATCAAACCCATTAGGGGAATATGGGTGCGTGCTACCGCAGAAATTATCATATGCTCCCATTCCCGGAAGTGGTAATTGCGATTCAGCTTCTCCACCCAGAAACTGCGGGGGAAGAGTGAGAGGGGGTGGCACGTATTTGACACCAGGTAGAATGTAGAAGGATTCTTCCTCCTCTGATTCTTCGGATTTCGCTTTGCCTTCGGGATCGTATTCGACTTCTCCCAATAGCCGGTTTGCGAAGTGTACTAGCTCCGGATGTTCTTCGGCTTCTTTCTTTGATAAGCCCCGATACGGGCGCCCGTGCGAAGCTTTCTTGTTCAATCTTTCTTGACTGCTCTAACCATCTTATGTAAATGGTTTTCTCATGTTTTGACCGGAACAGCCCCAGTTCTTCGGTATTGGCCTTCCCTTCATCCGAAAAATAGCAGGCCTCGTATTTTTGCAAGAAATTTCTGACATGATACCAAGGTGGGTTGATTTGTTCGATATCCTCAAGGCTGAGGGGAATCGAACTCGGGATCCTCGACGAGGTTGGCCACGGGTATTTGGGGACCTTCATCGGCATCTTCCCGGGCATGCGAAGGTTCTCCGCATTCAATCATGTTTACACGATTATGGTTCCTTGGCGAGAGGATTTTTGAGCGTATTAGGCCCTTCGGGGCCTTCCAACTTTCCTTGCTCTATCGGCCCTGGATTGCCTTTTTGAGTAAAGCGGTTATACATTAGATGTCCATGGGCTTGATGAAAAGCGCAATACTTTGTAGTATCCACGGGAGCATTCGGATTTACGGGTTGGAAATTCTCCAAAGGCCGCGGCAAGCCTTCTTTCACCGAGTCCCTAAAGATGTCATTCGAGAGGCATTCCAAAGTTTTCGAGGTTCGCGGCCCGTGTGCAGGCTCTCAGGCGGTTTTCTGGGAGCAAAAGGAGTTGTGTTATTACATTCTATCACCGGCATAGTTAATCATCTCTTTGCCTTTAGCGGGAGCGGGGCGGTGTTTGCGGGAGGAGCCCGATATACGTAGCGGGTGCGGCGGCGGTTGCGGATTGTAAGCTTTTTCAAACTTAGGCTGCGGAGTTAACCATGGCCCGTAAGTGCGAGTACGGGAAGTGACCGAGGGAGGCTCTTGAGATGTGGTTTCGAGCATGGCGGAAGATGTCCGGTTGTTCCTCTTCGGAAGGAGGGATGGCTATTTCGGCGAGTTTCGATTCCACCGCTTGTAGAAGTCCCCAACATTCTCATCGGGACATGCCTTTGTTGTTTGTAGGTCAACTCTATTTGTTTCCCATTCCAAGTTGGCCTTGTATTTTACGTGAAGGCATTGGTAATCTGGTCCCACGTAGCCACGGCTTCGGGTTTCAAACGGAAGAACCACTTTAAGGCACTAGACTTCAAAGATAGGCGAAATAGTCGGCCAATGCTGGCGATTGGTACATCCTTTGGCCTTCATCGCCAAGGTATATGTGTCCAAATGGGTTTTCGGGAATGCGGTACCATCAAAGAGGTCCAGATTTGGCATAACAAATTTGTGAGCGGGGGAACAATGGAGTCTGGATGCGTAGGCCGGAAGCGGACTTCTTGGCGGTCAACTCGGCGATCTGCACTTTCATTTCCTTGTGTTGTTCCATGAACCGGGCCGGATGAGGGTCTTGTGGTGGAACCATGGCATTCAAGCTAGTGGGCGAGCTAGAGAGAGGAGCTACCACCGGCGGCAGACCGGGTGGAGGGAACGGCCGATCCGGGGGACGTAGGTGAAAACGGTCTGGGGCCGAGTTACCCCTGGGGAGCATGAGTAGGAGCACAGGCGAAGGGATAGAACCTTGCGGCATCTTTGTTTATTTTCAAGCGGCAAAGTAGGTGGAGGCAGCCCCGATGTAGCCGGATAACTTGGATTTCAGAATGGGGCCCATAAGTAGGCTTAGGTGCGAGTGCTTGTCCCCGACTAGAATTGCATGGCTGGGCCGAGGCGAGGGTGTATAACCCGGGGGTGCTGCGGTCCTGGTGATTCGGATGACACCGGGATGGAGGCTTGGTAACCCATAGAAGTCAGTGAGGAACGGATTTGTGTGAGGAGCGGTGAACTAGTACTATTACGAGGAGGGGCTCTGGACCGTGGCCCCGAACCAAGCTGGCGGCATTCGAGCTGTGGTCGTTCTTTGTGAAGGTCCGGATTGATCGGTTCCGAGGCGAGGTGGCATTCCAATTTGTTGGGGCATTCTCGAGATAACCCCAACCATGAGAAGACATTCCGTGCTTGGCTTTGTCCCAGTGAGGGGCTGCGAACTGGTTTGTGCCGTCGGGCTGCATGGATCCGGTGGTGCGTGGTTGGGGGCTGGGTGACCCCAAAGACCGAGGAGCATGGGTTACAGTAATGGTACCATAGGAGGTGGGTGGTGGCATCTGGAGTAATCGGGCGGCGAGTGGGATTGGCATCCTCGTCTTCTTCCACGGTGAAGGTCCCATCGGGATTGAGGTGGCGGCCAAACCGTGGCTCTTAATAGCCTCCATAAGGCTATTGGTGTGCTTCTGTCGTAACCTCATACATTCTGCTAACTAATTCCACTTGTTGTTCTGTCTAAGGGGTCCGGGAGGCGGAGTGACGTTATCCCCATCATTACCGGGCGTGCGGACATTACGAAACCGGAGTCGGAACAAACGGTGAAGGCGATGACGCGCTTGACTCTTCCCAGGCGATCAAACGGTGACCCGGTGTCGGAACCAACCTTTGTGAGGAGGCTGCGGGGGAAAGACACGAGGGTTCGGATGTGCAGGAATGATGGAGGGTAGGTGTTTGGGCTTTGGGCTCATGCAACATGCGGTTATTTGTTCACGTTTACTTAAAACATGTTTTATTAACCTAATCGGTTGGAAAAGATTGCTCTTCTTTTCGCAAACTACTACGGATCATGGATCGGTGGGCCCCGTCACTACGTATATAAGCCCCTCGTATTCCACTGTATTTCGACCTCCCGGGGTGGGACGGCCCGGGCGAGGGTCCTATAGGGCAAGCGGGTCCCACCGACCAGATAGAAAAACGATCCTAAAAGTACGGCGGGTAATCGAGTCTTAACGAGCATTCGATGTAAATTACGGACAAAGGCGACGTCAAAAGTCAAGATCATGTCAGGAGCTCGACGAAAAGTCGGCATGATTTGGACTGATAAGCGTCCACAATTGATCTTGACTTGTCGTCATTTAAGCCGTAATTAGGCATGGAATAACCATTAATCCTTGATGACTCAGTGTCATGCTGGGAGTCTGTGTATAATTTGTGCCAGTCAGAGCCGAAGTCAAGGCGCCGGTCAATATCTTGGTCAAAGTCTGCGGTGAAAAACCGGCAGAACTTCGACTAATTAGGGTCCCCGAAAGATATTGAGTCGGTATGCCGACAAAGGCTTGAAAGGAAAGGTCTATACACATACAGGGCATGACACAGACCAAACTAAAAACCAACCGGGTCTCGGACAAAGTGTGTCACGGACAAGTGCATGGTCGACACGAGGCTCCATGGGATGTTTGGGTAGTCCTGTGCTTGCACCGAGAGGCGTAATAAGACCAAACGGGTCGCGACAAGGATTTCTCCGGGTTAGGGACGTAGTGTGCAGTGTAAGGTCACGTGCGCGTAGTGTGCAAGCAGTCTATTTTCTTTTTCTGAGTAAAATAGAAATTTTCGCATGTGTCTTAAAAATATGATGCATGATTTTTTTTTTTTGAAAATTTTCTTTTTTTTTGAAAAATCTTTTTTTTTTGAAAGTAAATGCACACATAAGCACATAAGCACAAGAATTCCGACAGTTAGGGACATGATTCCGACAATCAAAATTTTGACTTTTTCGAGGCGGCCAAAATAATACGAAAATGTGCAAAAATCAACACACACAACAAATAATTTTTAATGCCGGGACGGAAGCTTGACCCTCAAAAGCTTTTTTTTTTTTGAAAACAATGATACCGGTACGTGGGATTGTTAAACCACAATTTATCCCCGACTCGTGTTAGGAGGCGATAACGGGAAGTTTAATGGTTTCCACCAATATACCAAATATCGTTTTTTTTTTAGAAAAAGCTCAATTATTCCCCAGCAGAGTCGCCACTGTGATGATGTGCCACCAAAATTTCGCGGGAAAATTCGATTTTGCGTTTCTTTGAAAATCAAATAAAATCGGAAAAAGACGGAGTCGCCACGCCATTTTTGTTTTAAGGGCCAAAACTTTGAAAAATGCCCGAGATTAGAGATTTGGGTTCTGAGGTCATGTTACACGCCGGGAAGGACGTTAGTGTGCACCCGGAATGCCTCGTAAAACGAGTCTTCCAAGCTGAAAATCATTTGTGTGTGTGTGTATGTGTGTGTGTGTTTTGGCCAAAATAAGTTAAAACTCAGAAAGGTAAAAATTGGGAATCCTTTATTAGACTTTGGACAGATCCCATCATTTTTGGTGTGATTTTTGGGTAGAGTTTTGGTACTCAAAAGATTTTTGGAAGTTGAAGAACACTTCTGCCAGAATGAAAAAGGCAGTGAACACTTGATTTTGAAATAGATTTAAGGGCTTCAAAACTTCATAATCTGAGAAAACTCAGAGAATGAAAGTTGTTCCAGACACCTCAAATAAGATTTCTGTGAAAGAATTTTTCATTTTGGAGAAGATTTGAGGACTCAAAACCTTCTGGAAATATCAGATATGAGATCTGGACTCCCAGAGACTGGTGATCTGTCCTTCAAAAGAAAATTTGAAAAGGGGAGTTTTACTCACGCAAAAAATAAAGTAAAAATATGTATGGAAAGCACTGGATGTTTTATAAAAAAAGTATTTTGTAGTCAACACCAAATTCCAAGTTTATCTATGTCCAAAAATTTAGACCATGGACTGGGGTCTTAGAAGATTGCTACTGGACAGCAACTTCTCAAGAAGGAAAACATGTTTTTAAAGGGGGGTTTGGCATCCATGCTTGTCCCCATTTCCCTAGGTTTTTATTAGTAATCACTTGACATTTTAGTGGTGAATCAACTATATCAAACCATCCTTGGGGTACATTAGGACTAAGCACTTCATTTGCTTGGGAAGGGGAATTTTATCCTTTGAAAATGAGATTTGATGTATGAAAATGAGTTTTAGGTTTTTGAAAATGTGTTTTCTTTGCAAGAAAGTAAGAACACTTTGAAAATAATGTTGATCCTTGTAGAAGATCATCCATGGAGATGAACTTCCATGGTGATCTTCTTGGATCTAAGGCAAGAAGATGAATGAACTACATTTTGTAGCTTGAAAATGCATGCATGAATGAACTTTAGGGTAAGGAGAGGGAGGTTATACCTATCTTCCTTGTGGTTTGTGTTTGAAGGCTTGAATGTAAGAGTGTTTAAGGCTTGAATATGAGAGTGTTTGAGTGAGTGTGATTTTGGTTGAATAGTTGAGAAAAAGGTGACAATTCTAGAGAATTCTCACTGTTTTCTCACTATTTTCGCCAAGGTACAGTTACAAATTGTGTTTCTTCTCTTTTATTTTTGAGACTGGAGGGCTCAATTTATAGCCCTCTGAAAAATGCAAACTCATCCGCGCGGATAGGACCTTGAGCGTGCACTGTTCATTAAATCTTGCTTGTGCTTTGGACAAGAGGAATATTTTTCAAAAAAAATCAAATTAACAGCCAGTTTTTGTTCCAGCCATTTCTATTTTTGGTTTTTCTTATTTCTTTTGATTTTTTGATTCCTTTCCTTGGTTTATCCTTAAATAACAATGCCCACTTTGCCCTTGCTTTGTTAGAAATGTTAGGAATGTTAGGAATTGTTAGAAATGTTATAACTTTCGTTAATTTTCTAACGAAAATACTAACAAGCTCAAATTGGAGCACTTACAATATCAGACACATCTCTAGCTATGTCTTCCACCATGTTTGCTTCACGAGCTTTCTTTGGCATCCTACAAGTCGAAGCCTTGTGGCCTTCACCACCACAATTGAAACAAGTTCCTGTGAACCTCTTCTTGGAAACCCCTCCTTGAGGCTTCAAATTGAACGACCTCTTAGTTGTTCCAACTTTGGCTTTACCCTTGCCTTTGCCTTTGGAGCTTTGACCATGCTCCACCACATTGGCTTTGGCCATACTTGGGGTAAACCTTTTCTCGGCAACTCTATTGCTTTCCTCAATGCTAAGTCGAAGGATAGTCCCTTCAACGTTCATCCCCTTTCACTTATGCTTAAGGTAATTCTTGAAATCATTCCAAGCGGGAGGCAACTTTTCAATCATTGCAGCCACTTGAAAACTTTCACTTAGCACCATACCCTCGGCATGTATCTCGTGTAAAATCATTTGAAACTCATCCACTTGAGATTTCACATTTTTTTAGTCCACCATCTTAAAATCAAGGAAACGGGCAACAATGAACTTCTTTGTTTTCGCATCCTCAATGTTATACTTGTGGTCTAAGGACTCTCACAATTCCTTAGCATTCCTCTTCTCTCTAAACGCATTATAGAGAACATCGGACAATCCATTAAGAACATAGTTCTTGCAAAGGAATTCCCCATGTTTCCAAGTTTGAACCGCAGCCATAGTTGTTACATCGGTCTCGTTTTCGGCCACATTTGGCATATCTTCTTGCAGTTACTTAGAGTGGTCAAATAGAAAAGCATCTTTTGCTGCCACCCCTTGAAGTCATGGCCAACAAACTTTTCTGACTTTTCAGCATGGGGGGTTGAGATGTGCACGATTTGAGGATTAGTCACAACAATAGTGCCTTGAGAGCTATTTCTAGTTTGGGTCACAGTTACGGTTTCCTTTTCAGTCACATTCAGTTCAGTAGCCATTTCTGAAACAAAGAAAACAATTTAATCAATTTAATGTTTCTGTAAAACGTATCTCTTCTCAAGGGATTAAGTCTTAAGATTGTTGGCAGAAATTACAATAACAGAAAGAAAAGAATTACAGAAATTAAAAATAGAAATATAAACTGAATAAATTTGAAGAAACAAATCGGCAGTAACAATTGGTTGTTGTGAAAGAGCCCTGATGAATCAGTCTCCTTAAGACTTGTTTGTCCTCTCACCGATAGTGCTTGAGGATGCCGTGGACGCGAGTCTCTCAGGATAGAACGTGCAGACCGGGGGCACTTTGCACCTAAAGTTCCCGGCGAATTGGCAGTGTGCCTGGACAGTATTACCACGATGCAGAAATGCACGGAGGCCAAAGAAAAGATGCTACAATATGCAACGAGCGAGAGGGGAGGCTGCTGGAAAAAAAATTCCGATGTACTTCAAAAATTGTTTGTCGCTCCATCTTATATCCAATAACTGGGCAACTGAACAGTCACCATTTTAATTCTGTCTGACTATTACAAAAGGAGAAAATCAAACATACAAACATTAAGATTGTTGTTACAAGTCTGTTCATGATCATGGAAATACAAACATTCATTAAGCTTATTGTTACAAGTCTGTTCATGATCATGGGAGTTTATTTCTGATTCACAAAAAAAATAGCAAAAGGTGGGCTAGCGCGAGTAGGCCAATTCGGAGCCACATTCGTGTCCGTGGGACGCACATGAACATGAGTTCGATAGCCCGAAGCCCATTTCGCTCCATGATTTTCACCCCCCCTGCGCAACTATGCGCGAGAGAGAGCATCTATGCCACACATTCATACCCCTTATCAAAGTGTATGAGTATTTAAATTTGCTAGATTTTACATTCTCATTCAATGTGGGATAACCACATTTTCCCACTTTCAACCCACTAACTTTGAGCCTTAATATCTCATTCATCCATTAACCATTTTAGACAAATAAATATTTGATTTTAATGTTCTCATGGAGTAGAACACAAACCCACATTCAATTTGGTCATTTAACAAATAACCCATTTAGAAAAAATTTCCAAATTTCTTTCACACCCACTTACATTTTTCCAACACGTGAAACTATCTTCTTGCTCAATTCGAGAGAATTTTTTTTCACCTACCCTGATTTTATCAGCATTTCCTCGATCAAGCTTGATTAAAATCATTTCTGAATTATTTTTGTAATTATCCATAATAAAAAAACTATAATGATTTTTTTTTTGCTTAAAATTAGAGAGAAACCTATAAGCCAAAATACGTTTATCCACTCAAAGTATTCACCAATTTTCACTTTACACCCTCGTTTGAAAATTCGATATGTTTGGTATCTAAACTTCCAAATCGTCCCACTTTTTGCCCTGACACTAACAAATGTTAGAAAAGTTAACGAAATACATTATGTGTCGAGCACATGATTACAAATGGCTAGTTTGTAATGGTTATTTGTTTTTAATGGGTCAAATGCCAAGTTTTAAATATAAAGTGCTAAAATTTTATTTCTTTTTCCAAAATAATTAATATTTTATGTTAGGTCCCAAATGGTAGGAATCAGGCTAGAGGGGGGGGGTGAATAGCCTGTTTAAAACTTTTTGGTGAAAACTTTTAGTCTTTAAAAATGATTGAAGGTAATACAATGGCTAACCGGTAAGGTGATTTTGCACAGCGGAGAGTTCGGTTAGTAAAGTATAAAACCGGTAAGATAAAGTTTAAAAGCCAGTAAGTCAAAAACTCATGCAACAATAACAAGGACAAATTTTATCTCCAAGTAAGACAAACAAGTTAAGCAGTAAGTTGAGTCAATAGGTTGTGACCAGTTGAGAGATTATCAACCGGTTACAACAACATAACAAGAAATGAACAAACTCACAAAGAAATGACACATTGTTTGAAGAGGTTCACAGTGTTAAATAACTACTACATCCTCTACCAAGTTTGGTTAGAACTTGGATTTGTGAAAGTGCACTACTATATTAATGGATCCTACCTATTACAAGTTGCAAGCCAATGATTGAAGGCTGCCAAACTAAAGGTGACCACTAACGGATCGTGCTACAATAAAGACCAGGTGTATTCTAGAGAGGTGCTCACAAGTTGAGCTGATTTCTCTAGGGTGTTGTGTGTGAATCAATCAATGTGTTCCATGAGTAATCTAATGAGGGAACACTACAGTATTGATTGAGGTGCTCAGTGTTTAAGTCCTACAGAGATGTCTAGTGAAAGAGGGGACTTGCTTTGAATGCTTTGAACTAGGGGATTTGCAGGTTGGTAGTTCAGAGCAGCTCACTCTCAAGGATCATAAATGCACCAACCATCTTCAATGCTCCGAGGAAACTATTTATAGTGAACTTTGAAAAGGAGTCGTTGTCTTTGAAGAGGTTGAAATGATGACTTGGACTGGCAGGCATTAAATGAGAAGATCCTTGCATTAAATGCCTGAGATTGGATAGAGAGGATTTCCATAGATAAGTTGGGGCGCTGTGAGTACTGGTTACTTGACATTCTTCAAGAAGGTACTGATTTGTTGCAGAGATGTCTTGTCAGCATGCTTGCTTTACCAACTTTAGCTAAAGTTGATGGCTGGGTAGTTGGGGGCAATTAATGCATCGGCTAGCTGCTAACTGGAGGAAGCTTGATGAGTAAGCCTTAACCGGTAAGAGGAAGGACATAACCGGCGAGGGAGATGTCGGCTAGGTAAGGTGGCCGGTTAGGCATGAATACCAGTTAGAGAGGTTAACCGTTAAGGCAACTTCAACAAGTAACTCACATGCTGATGAAAATTCTCAGGTCTTCAGGTCTTCAAAGCTTGAGAAAATTACATAATAAAAACACTGGCATATGCACTAAGGGAACCTATCATACATAGAAAAATTCTAATTTAATTAGGGGTCCACAATAATGCTTGTTATGATTGGGATTAAGCAATTCTAAATTTAAACATATATTTGACTAACATTTTATTAAATAATTAATATTTCCTAAAAAGCTATTTTTATATTTTTTATGTTTAAAAAATATTTTTTATGTTAAATAAAATAATAAATGTCCATAAAAACATATATTAACATTATCAAAAATAATTAATAATTAACATATCCTGAAAAAAATATTTTTTATTTAAAAATAATACGATTAAAATGATAATCCTAGAAATCAAAAAAATGGTTTTTTTAGAAAATTATTTTTTTAAATAAAAATAAATAAGTGATATTATTTTAATTAATAAGTAATTTTTTTAAAAAAAATTACAAATGAAACATTATAAGGTTTTTATTTTATTTAAAAAAATATTTTCCGTTAAAAAATTATTTTAGTTTTTTTATTTCAAAAAAAATACAATTTTCTTAAAAAAATAATTTTTTTGACTTATAATATTCTTTGATTTTTAATCCTATTTAAAAAAATATATTTTTTCTGAAAATATTAATTATTTAAGATAATGTTAATATATGCTATTACGGACATTAACCTTTTTTTTTACAATAAAAATATTTTTTAAAATATTTTTTTTAAAAATATATTATTTTCAGGAAATATTAAATATTTAATAAAATTTTAATTATTTTGGAAAAAGAAATAAAATTTTAGCACTTTATAATTAAAACATTACATTCGACCCCTTAAAAACAAATAAACATTACAAATTAGCCCATTTTTAATCATGTGCTCGACATATGAGCTATTACGTTAACTTTCTAACGTTTGTTAGTGATATGGTGCAAAGTGGGACGATTTATAATTTTAACTATCAAACATACCGACTTTTCAAACGAGGGTGAAACGTGGGAATCGGTAGATACTTTGGAGGGTTAAACGTATTTTGGCCTAACCTATACAATATTGGACTTTATTTATAGGGGAAAAATTATAAACGCTTTTGATAATTTGCATAAACAATGTCGTTTGGGGTTAATTAAAATTAAGAAATAAACATTTATTTAATGCTCTTTCGATTCACTCACAGTTTCACTCACGTTTTGTTTCACTCAAAACGTGAAACAGTTTATCTTTGGGGTTTAATCGAAAGTTTGCTCACCAACATAACAGGTGAACCAATTTTCGTTCACTAGTTTACAAAGGATTTCACTTAATGAGCAAAATTCGCTCTCCACTACACATGATCTAAAGACTAATGGAAAAAGGTTGATAAAGAAAAACTCAATTGAAAAGAAATTAGGGTTGAGTGGGTGATTTAAAGAAAACCCAAATTGTCCTCATTCAATTTGTTCGCACTCATAACCCCCAATTGTCCTCAAAATATACTCAGCTTCAAATTAGTTTCTTGAAATATCTAAAAAAATCCATCTATGTTCAAAATAGACCGGTCGGAGATGAAAATCTCAGCTGCAATGAGGGTTGGATTGCCCCACACGAGCTACTAGAAGCTTTCGAGCCCTCTCATTGCTCCGTAAACCGTTTTCACGGATAAAATTGTGGCATATCTGATTGGAGGGGATTGAGAGAGTGTAGGATTTATTGACGCCGGTGGTGAGGGCGACAGAGACGTCAGAGACGGTGATGGTTAGGGATGTGGATGTGCTAATGTAGATGAAGGGGCAGATTAAGGGGCGGTGATGCTCCATTTGGATTTGACGAAGGCATGGTTGACAACGAGAGTTAGGTACCGGTGGTAAGGGGAAAAGGGGTAGTACTATATACAAAGCATGAAATTTACAAGACACGTACAAATGACCAAAATATCCTCATATATATACTAAAAAAAAAAAAAAATTTCTTTCCTCCCCCCATTTCAAACGTCGTTCTATTCCTTCCACCCCTACTACGCTGTTCTCTCTCTCTCTCTCTCAAAACGTAAAAAATACCAACTGCGCTCTCTCTTCTCTCTCTCACTCGACGAACGCCGCTGATCACCACCGCCAGAAAAATTAAGACAAACCTCCCTAAAATCGGTGAAAAGTCCGCCTCTTCTCCCTCCACACCAAAAGTAATTCTTTTTAACCTAGATTTTAAATTTGAAAACCCAACAACAAATTTATGCCTAAAACCTATTATATAATGCTTAATGTTGTTTTAAACGTATCCTAAATGGTTCTAATTGCGATTTCGTAACATTAATTTGGATTTTTTGTTTGAATCGGATACAAATTCGTGTGCCTAAAATTTGAAATTGTCGGCGTGTGTTTCGTATGAACACATACGAAATGTCACAAACATTTCGGGTATTGGCATACGAAATGTAAATTGATGAATCAGTTTACATTTCGTATGCCAATACCCGAAATGTTGGTGACATTTCGTATGTGTTCATACGAATGGTCACCAACATTTCGGGTATTGGAATACGAAATGTAAACTGATTCATCGCCATTTTCAGATGCCAATACCCGAAATGTTGGTGACCATTCGTATGAACACATACGAAATGTCACCAACATTTCGGGTATTGTAACACGAAATGTCAACTGGTTCTTGAATATTAACTGTCTCTTATTTAATTTTTTGTAGGGACGTAACCCTGCGACGGCCTCTAATAGAAAGAGGAAGGCCGAGGAGGCAGCTGCAGCTAAGGCAGATAAACGGAGCAAAAAGATTCACGACAAGAAAGTCGTGATTGAGGAGCCTGTGGTTGAGGAGAGTGATAGTGAGGGTACATATTCTAGTGAGGATTCATCTTCACGTACTCGTTCCCGAGGTGCATCTGCGCAGGAGGCACATTTATCTAGTGATGATGATGATGAGGAGGAGGAGGAGGAGGAGGAGGAGGAGGCGGAGGAGAGTGTATCTGTGAGGCCTTGTAAGAGGCGGGAGGCACGGGGCAGAAAGGGGAAAGGGGCTAAGGATGACCAGTGGCAGCTGAAGAGTAACCCCGGTGGCGGCCCGGAGGAGGTTGAGTTGTTGTACGGGTTTGGTCATCATCAAGCCCGTAAGATATGGGAGAACGCCATTTGTGAGCCGGTGTTGAAGCGCCAAACGAGGCAGCAGAATAAGCAACAGGCTGTATGACGGGCCGCGATATCCCGTACGTGTTTAACAAGATCATCCCTATTTGAAAATAATAGGGATGTATCGAATTGATCACTGACATCCGGTCCCTACAAATTGTATTACCATCAATTAGAAAATTGCACAATAAGCAACAGGCTGTATGACATTTCGTGTAACATTATACGAGATGTTCCTTGAACATCTCGTATAAATGTTCCCGACTTAAACACATTTATCTCGTGTTATATAATACGAGGTAATACGCCATAACTCGTGTATAAAATATATTCCACAAGCTCAAGATCAATATGATCATAAAAACTTGGAGAATGTTGTGGAGAATCCATACTATGGTGTTAGATGATTTGAAAATTAATGAAAATAATGGGTATAAATTTATGGGTGTTAAGACTTGGACAATGGTGTCACAGCTGCATGGGTGTACAGCAATGGTGTCTCTGTTGGGCCGTTGTCTGCGTGTATATCGCGTTGTATGTAGGGCTTCAGGGTGTATCTCGTGTGTATATACCCGAGATACTTTGGTACATATCGTGTATACAAACACGATATAGTCTTTGTTTCTGGTAATTATCTCGTATGAACAATACACGAGATGCACCCTGATTCATTTCGTGTATTGTTCATACGAAATGTATTGGTAAATGTCGTTTATTTAAACACGACACACTATATAATAAAATAACAAATGGTATACGGCTACCTTTTTTATTTTATTTTTAATTTTTTTCTACATTCTAGATGACATTTAAAGTGTTTTTCATCTACATGAGTTTCCTTCAAATCCAAATGGAAATTGAGTTACAAATATGTGCCATTATTTAGGGTTTTTAGGGTTTTATGTGTCCCAATCTTGTGAAAAAATGGTATACGGCTACCTCGTTTATTTTTTTTTTATTTTTTTCTACATTCTAAAATGACATTTAAAGTGTTTTTCATCTACATGAGTTTCCTCCAAATCCAAATGGAAATTGAGTTACAAATATGTGCCATTATTTAGGATTTTTAGGGTTTTATGTGTCCCGATCTTGTGAAAAATGATATACGTCTACCTCGTTTATTTTTTTTTTAATTTTTTTCTACATTCTAGATGACATTTAAAGTGTTTTTCATCTACATGAGTTTCCTCCAAATCCAAATGGAAATCGAGTTACAAATATGTGCCATTATTTAGGGTTTTTAGAGTTTTATGTGTCCCGATCTTGTGAAAAATGGTATACGGCTACCTCGTTTATTTTTTTTTAATTTTTTTCTACATTCTAAATGACATTTAAAGTGTTTTTCATCTACATGAGTTTCCTCCAAATCAAAATGGAAATTGAGTTACAAATATGTGCCATTATTTAGGATTTTTAGGGTTTTATGTGTCCCGATCTTGTGAAAAATGGTATACGGCTACCTCATTTTTTTATTTTTTTTTTTTACATTCTAAATGACATTTAAAGTGTTTTTCATCTACATGAGTTTCCTCCAAATAAATAAAGTGGTATCACTTAAATATGATAGGTTATATGATATTGTATGATCCAATATGACGTTTGTTCCTTGTCATGTATAAGTGTATAAATTTTGCTCAATTAACAACACAATTCAATAATATAACATAGCATATGCGTATCATTAACATCGTGTTGCAAATCATCGAAGAACACCTTCATTTTGATATGTCGTATGGATATACACGATATTAGGACATTATATCGTGTTGTTTTGTACGACATTTATGACAGAGTAAATTTAAATTTCGTATAATTTCATACGACCTAATATTTAACCCAATTAGTTGATGTCGTGTAAAAGTACACGACATGAAGGCTTCATGTCGTCCTTTCGAGGACGACACACGAAGGATAGTTTGAGAATTATTGGTGCCTTGTATGTAAGGTGCCTTGTATATAGAATTTATCGGGGAAAAGATGAAAAAGTTTCGAGAGACTGGGATCACCTGTGATAAAAATCGGGATAAGATTCTTGCTTTGGGCCATACATTGATTGATGATGAAGATCGAATGGTTGAATAGGAAAATAGAGGGAGAAAGAAAAGATGAAGATCCAATGGTTGAAAGGGTGTTTTTTTTTAAAATGATAAAATTGCACTCATTAAATTTTGGGCTTCTTACCTAGGGACCTTCAGCCACTCAATAACCATATAAGGCTAACAAATTTCAATATACCAAATAAACCATTTGTATTGTTTGTTAGAAAGTCCAAATTATCCCCACTCTCATTTTTTGTCATATACCCGTCTACTTTTATACTTAATGTATAATACTAGTTCATTTCTTATAATTGAATTATAAGATCATTATTTTTTTTTCACTTTTTTCATGTTTTCTTAAAAAATCATTAAAAAATCTCATATTTTATAAGATTGACTCTTATACTTGAAGTATAAGACCATTTGTCTCTTATTCTTACAATAAAAAATTAATAATAAAAGGTGAGCTAGTACAAGTATGCCAATTGAGAGCTAGATTCGTAGCCCAAAACACATTTCACACCTTGATTTATACCCTATATGTACCGGTGCTTGAGAAAGAGCCTATATATCACACGATCTTACTTCTTACCAAAGTGTATGCATATTTAAATTAGCTTGCTTTCACATTTCCTTTCCATATGAGATAATTATATTTTCCCAAATTCAACCACTTACTTTAATTGATCCTTAATATCTCATTTATCCATCAACCAATTTGAATAAATAAATATTTAATTTCAATGTTCTCATAAAGTAGAACAAAAATCAACATTTAATTTTGTCATTTGACAAATAACTTATTTAGAAAATAATCATAATTTCTTTCACACCCACATATTTTTTTCAATAATTTTAATGTTTTATATTTCCTTAATTTCAATATAAATGATCATTTTTTTTAAAATTTCTCATATTTAGAAACAAATTTATTTTTTTATTACTTATTTTGGGACAAAGCAGTAACTCTTAAAATATACTCCCACCGTTTCACGTGAGTGAAGACAAACAAAATAGGGCACACAAATTAAGAGAAAGTAGGAGAGAGAATTAGTGAGAGAAGGTGTTTGTGAAAATGAAAAATAAAATAAGAGAGAGAATGTGTGTGTTGTGGGTATAAAAGAAAGTAGGACAGAGAATGAGTGAGAATGAGTGAGAGAAATAGTATACAAACTTTGACATTTTAGATAGTCTCCACTCACGTAAAACGGACAAAAAAGAAAATAAGTCTCCACTCAGGGACGGATTGGGACGGAGGGAGTATACAAAGAAAAAAATACTCTCTCCGTCCCAAGAAAACTTCACCATTTTGAAGGGACACGTAAATTAAGAAAAAAAGTTAGTGGAAAAAGTATTGTGAGTATCTATAGTATAAATGGGAACTCCCCACGAATGCTTCAACAGCTTCAATGGAATTTCCCATTTTACCCTCACTATTTGGTCCTTTTCCCATTTTGCCCTTAAAAAAATTAAAAAAAAAAAAAAAAAAAAAAAAAAAACAAAAAACATGGCCTTGGACACGGGCTTAGGCTGGTAAAAGTAAAATATGAGAGAGAATGAATGGAGAAAATAGTAAAGTTGATTGGTGTTGTGAGTATAAAAGTAAAGTAGGAGAGAGATTTAGTGGGTGAAATAGTAAATTTTTTTTGCCATTTTAATAAAGATAAAACTTTTAACGGAACACCCGTTTTGACAATTGGTGAAGCTTTTTTTTGGACGGAGGGAGTACTAATCAGTAACTAAGGATTGATGATACGCTTTTCTCCGGGGCACACAAATACGCGATCCCTAGTTTAGATTATAGCCTGGCCCAAGTTAAGCTAATATGGGCCATTACATGTGCCCTAATTTCTCATGAAATTGAAACCTGGGTCAATAAATAGTGCAACCCAAATGAAACCCTCACTGCACTGTATTTCCCTCTAAGCTCACGAGCCTTCCCCATATCAAAGGTATGTCTGAAGTTGCAATCTTTTTTTTAGTATTCTTAGGGCCGTTTGGTTCGTTGGAAAAAAAGTGAAAGAATAGAATTGTCAATGGAATTGAATTCCTTAAGGAATTGGAATGGAAAAAAACTGGTCAACCCCCTCCGTTTGGTTGACACGGAATGGAATGGAATTGTCATTCAATTCCTTGGCAAATCATGTTTGGTTTGAAAATACAAATTATGTGAATTTAAACGAAAGTATATAAAATGACCAATTTATCTTTTTAAAATTTTTTTTTTTGGAGGGGGTGGGGGCCGGGGTAGGTAGGGGTATGCAAAATGAGTAAAAAAAATTTTTTCGTGGGGGTGGGGTGGGGGTGGGGGGTGGGTGGGGGGTTGGGGGTAGGGTGGGGAGGGAGGGTAGGCAGAAAAAAAATTGTGGGGGTGGGGGGGGTGGGGGTAGGGTGGGGGTGGAGGGTAGGCGTAAAAAAAATAAAAAAAATTTCGTGGGGGTGGGGGGTGGGGGAAGGGTAGGCAGAAAAAAATTAAAAAAATTGTGAGGTGGGGGGTGTGGGGGGTGGTGGGGGGGGAGGGTAGGCAGAAAAAAAATTAAAAAAAAAATTTGTGGGGGTGAGGGGGTGGGGGAGGGTAGGCGTAAAAAATAATAAAAAAATTCGTGGGGGTGGGGGGTTGGGGGGAGGGTAGGAAAAAAAAATAAAAAAAAAAATTTGTGGGGGGTGGGGGGGGGAGGGTAGGCAGAAAAAAAAAATTCGGGGGGTGGGGGGTAGGGTGGGGGGGGGAGGGTAGGGGCTGATTGGGGGTGGGTAGGAGTGTAGGGGTGGTTTGGGTTTAGGGGTATTTTGGTCCAAAAAAATTTTTTTTTTTTCATCACCAAGGGAATTCCTCAGTCCTTTCAATATTGGAAGGAATGTATTTTCATTCCAAGGAATGAATTTTCATTTCGTAGGGAATGGAAAAAAAATCATTCCAACGAACCAAATAGGCCGAAGGAATGAAGTCAACGGAATTGACCATTCCATTCCGCCGAACCAAACACCCCCTTAATTCTATAGATTGATTGTAATCTGGGTTTTATTACAGACATTGTTTTTTCATTAGCCATTAGATTAATTGAATAAGCACAAGTACGGTGGATCTGAAATTGCTTTGTTTTCATATGCCT
Source organism: Adenophora triphylla var. japonica (assembly GCA_022495995.1). NCBI lineage: Eukaryota > Viridiplantae > Streptophyta > Magnoliopsida > Asterales > Campanulaceae > Adenophora > Adenophora triphylla. The sequence goes on from JAFEMH010001436.1 coordinate 334,458, forward strand.
TTTCCTTATATTTATGTGCAAAATCAAATGATGGTATTCGCTTTGCAGCTTAAATTTGAACTTGTTTTCTGCTGCCTATTATACCCTCACACTGTTTGCCTGTTATACCCTCACACTGTTTGATGAAATGCTTTTGCTTAATTTGATTCCATTTCTTACGCTGATATTTGTGATGAGTTGCTATTTATGCCTAATTACAGGTCAATGAGCTGTATCTTGCTCCATCTGTTGAATTCAAAAGCTAAATTAGTGGGGGTGAATCTTCGGAGGACTTGATAGAGTGTATATTATTACATTCTTTTATCTTCTTTACTGAGTGCTTTGAAGATTCAGCCTCAAAGAGATTGGTTTGCATCCTGGAGTTTGAAGGTGGATATTTTTGTTTACACAGACCAATAAAGATTAACTTTTGTTACTCCCTCTGTCCCCAAATGAATGTCCAAATTTCATTTTAAGGTACACTCTGAAAATATGTATTTGTGTTTTTTACACATTTTAATGGCAAAGATCCATATCCACTTTCTAAACATTTAGTTTACGATAATTAAATGAATAGCAAATTTTTTTGGTAAAAAAGCATTTAGAGCAATATTTTTTTCTTCAAAAGACCGTTCATTTTGGGACAAAATTTTCTTGAATTTGGACATTCATTTAGGGGGAGAGGGAGTGTAAAAATATTTTATCTTAGCACCTTTGGTTTTAGAAATTGACCTTATATCAATGTACTCAATTGTGGCCCTCATATGAAAAGAAAAAATGTCACCATATTACAATTAGCCGTGTTTGATCCAAAATTTGACTTGCCACCATAGAGTGTTATATGGCTCATATAACTTTACCCCTTGCAACCAAGTCCTAAGTTATACAATGAACGCAAAACACCCTTCATTCTCTACTACTTTTATCACGTCACTTGAGTAGATGTATCAGTGATGAAAAGAAAACATACCTCCAATATATTTTCACAGAACCATTGTTATTTCATCGTAGTTTGATACTTCAATCTCTTTTTCTTTGTTTTGTTCATATTATTAAATGGATGCAGCCCCATCTTCATCCTCAGAATATGGTCGAATGCCGGCATAACCAGCTTGGGCATGTGTACCTTGAATCTGCTGAGCTCCATGATACATGATTGTTCATGGCCCAAGAATCAACAATATCTTTGTCTGCAAAGAAAACATAAAAGGAAAAGAAAGGAAATATGTACTCCCTTTGTCCCAAAATGATTTTTCTACTCTTTTGGTTGTTAATACAAAAGTATTTTGAGCACTAATTTTAGACTAATATAATTATCCTAATAAACATATGATAGCATTTATAATGGTGTGTTAGTAACAAGTTTTCTATTTTCATTAGGATAATGAAATTAAAAGAGGGAAGATCATTTCGGACCTACGACTGAGGGTGTATACATAAAAGAGGGAATGACACATTCGGTTACCTTTTAACCTTGGCTATTTTGTTTATTGTTTGCAAACCATCAACCCTACTCGACTATTGACCATATAATTTATCGCTATTATTTTCAACTTTTTGAATCAAGATCTATTAGATGTGCATATCCTAATATTTACTATGAAAACTTGTAGTTATTTAACATTTATATTTTATTGATAGCCTAAATTAAGTTCAGAAGTAGTTGTCGAGAATTCGACTGTCGCGTATTATTGAGTTGATAAAAAGTAGCTTGATGGCACATATACTGAGCCTATGCAACCTCAAGTTGTGTCTCTGGCTATATCTTTTTATTGTGTAATACAGAATGATGGGATCCGCTTTGCAGCATGAAACGTTAATTGTCTGCCTGTGACTAGGCCTGTCAATTGGGCGGTTGAAGTGAGTTCAAGCGAGTTGATGGGTTGTGGCGGTTTTGACACGTTGCAATCCGTTTAAAGATACAGGTCTCATGGGTCAGGCCATAAAGGGTTGATGGGCCGGCCTGCCTTACCCTGTTAATTTTGGGTTAAACTGGGTAACCTGTTTCAACCTGTCATTATTAATACTCTCTCCGTCTTGGCCCAAATATCTCAACTTTTATTTTTGAGAGTTCCATTTAAAATGTCTCAACCCAAAAAAGAAAAGTTTTTAATTACTTTTTTATTTGTGAGACCCACTTGTCATACTCACAATAAATATTCACTAACTATTCCCTACCCCACTTTCTCTTTCCTACATCACTTTCATACTCACAACATTTATTTCACTATACACATTTTACATTATATATATTTATTCTTTAATTCCCGTACCGAATCCATTTTGAGACATTTATCATGGGACGGAGGTAGTATGAGATTAGAAGAGTTCATGAGGAAGAAGAAATATTCTCAAAACAATAGAGAGGGAGAAGTGAAGAAGAGCCGGCAGAGAATGAAATGAAATATCTGACCCAACTTGCGTTTCAATATTATTGCTTCACAATATATATATATATATACTACTTAACTAAAAGTAAAGAGTCCTATTACAATGTATCTAAATAAGGATAGTGATCTCAATAAATATTCATATTCTAACTATACAACTCCTTGGCCAGTATGTGAATCGAATGTGTGCTGCTCTTATCGTTTACACACTCCCTCAAGCTAATCGTAGGTACGGTGGTGCAACTTGAACTCAAATAGCGTCCCCATAATTGCCATGATAAGGACGAGACAAAAATCATGCCGACAGGAAATATCGAAAGTAACTCATTTATGTTGAATAGTAGCCTTAGGTAGACTTGATCATGACAAGACATGTGTTTCCGCTCATTCGGGGATACAACGAGTAATAATCGTCTTCATAGAGATATGTGGGCTGGACAGTAAAATAAGATCCGGATGGAGAGGAGGATAAGAGGTCCGACTTTAATGGGATTGTGCTGTTTAAGACTTATCGAGAGGGAGAGGGTGCCGAACTAGATGGGGTTGGGCCGGCAGGTGCTAAGGGCCTGGTGTAGCTTGCTCATAAATGCCAAATAGAGAGTCAACTGAAGGAGGTGGTTGTTGGTGTAGTGTCCTAGGCTATAGTTATGTTTAACTTGAACCATTATGTATCATCTTTATCATTTATTATAGAGCGTGTTTATTCGGTTCATTATATGTTTGCATGTTTATTATATTGAATTGCGTCCCTAGTTGTTGTGAACAACTAGTATTGGACATGACCTACTTATGAGATTTATGACATGGTCTGTTGTCATGATTAAATCTCATGATAGTCGTGTTATTGAATCCTTTGCACCTGAGATTATCATCGGCTTCCACATGATAAAGATCCTGTTTGATATAATCTAACACTATCTTTAATCGAATATCAATAAGGGCTATGTTAGCACGTTTGGATTCATGCAGGGAAGAATGATAAGTCAAGATGGGATTTGTCCCTCTTATGAAGAGAGATGTTTGCTTGGGCCCCTCGATGAATGATGTTGATGAAATGTGTGGCCACACTCAAGTGATTTGATAGAGATCAAATGCATTTGGATTATCAACATATTCGGGATCGAGAAAGCATTGAACGGAATGAGTTGACATAGACCATGACTCATGTTCAATTGGACATCTTGGACAAAGGAATTATGACATTGGATCTATCGAGAAATCAAGCTTTGATGTTATATTAATTGGGTGGATATAATGGTTTGCTAGAAACCACTTATGTCTTGTGAGGTCATGTTTTGACTCACTACCAACATAATATAATTCTTTTAGGGTCACACACAAAGAACGAATTTGATTCTGGCTGAAAATTGAAATTTTGGCTTGGTATACCGCGCGACATACTTAACCATATTGAAAATTCGTATTCTGGCTGAGTACACCGCGCGACATACCTTGCCAGGCGATGGGCACGACTCGTGCTCTTAGGTACGAGTCGTTCCAAACCACCCTACACTAAGAGTAGTGAAAGGGCTAGTGACTTATTGGGCCTAATACATACTGATGTATGCGGACCAATGAGCAGCATTGTTAGGGGAGAATTTCGGTATTTCATTACATTCACCGATGACTTATCTAGATATGATTATTTCTATCTAATGAAGTCAAAGAGTGAATCGTTTGAGATGTTTAGAACATTTCAAAATGAAGTACAAAATCAACTTGGCAAAACAATAAAACACTTCGATCCGATCGTGGTGGTGAGTATTTGAGCCAAGAGTTTGACAATCATCTCAAAAACTGTGGAATTTTTTCAGAGTTAACTCCACCCGGAATGCCACAATGGAATGGTGTTTTCGAGAGGAGGAATATAACCCTATTAGATATGGTTCGTTCGATGATGAGTCAAGTAGACCTTCCTATATCCTTTTGGGGACATGCATTAGAGACTGTTGCGTTCACACTGAATAGAGTCCCTACTAAATCGGCTCTTAAGACCCCACATGAGATGTGGCATGGAAGAAAACCTAGTTTGTCTTTCATGAAGATTTGGGGTTGCGAAGCTTATGTGAAGTGACTTATCTCTGATAAGTTAGCACCTAAATCTAACAAGGTTATTTTCGTTGGTTACCCTAAGGAAACCAAAGGGTATTACTTTTACAATCGCGTTGAGAACAAAGTGTTTATTGCTCAATATGGTACTTTTCTTGAGAAACAGTTTCTCAATAAAGCATCTAGTGTGAGTAAAATTGATCTTGAAGAAGTTCAAGAATCCAAAAATAACATGGAACCGATAGTAGAGATTGAACAAGTCCACAAGAAGTTGTGGAACCGGTTCAAGATCCACAAGTCCATCGTAAATCGGATAGGTTACGATCCGCACCCGAGAGATATGAATTTCTCGTGTCGGAAAGTAATGAAGTGGAAGTCATTGAGAATGACGAACCTACTTCCTATCAAGAGGCGATGTCCGATCCCGATTCGGATAAATGGTTAGAAGCCATGAAATTCGAATTGCAATCCATGCGGATAATCAAGTTTGGAACTTGATTGAGCCACCCGAAGATGTAAAAACCATAGGGTGCAAGTGGGTCTTCAAGAAGAAGACTGACATGGATGGAAATGTGCATACTTACAAGGCTAGGATTGTAGCAAAGGGATATAGGCAGACTAATGGTGTAAACTATGATGAAACCTTCTCGCCTGTTGCCATGCTTAAGTCTGTTAGAATTTTGATTGCCATAGCTGCATATTATGACTATGAGATATGGCAAATGGATGTCTAAACCGCTTTCCTTAATGGAAAACTGCTTGAGGATGTGTATATGACACAATTCGAAGGTTTTGTTGATCCACGAAATTCTAACAAGGTGTGCAAGTTGCAGAGATCCATTTATGGATTGAAGCAAGCTTCTAGGAGTTGGAATCTTCGGTTCGATGAGAAAATCAAAGAGTTTGGTTTTATCAAGAACGAAGATGAACCTTGTGTATACATGAAATTCAGTGGGAGCGTTGTGCTATTTCCCTTATTGTATGTCGATGATATCTTACTCATTGGAAACGACATTCCTACACTTCAGACTGTCAAGTCTTGGTTAGGGAAATGTTTCTCAATGAAAGATATGGGCGAAGCTGCTTACATCCTTGGTACCAAGATCTATAGATATGGATCTAAGAGGATAATTGGTTTGAGTCAAAGTACCTACATTGACAAGGTTCTTAGAAGATTCAAAATGGAAAATTCTAAGAGAGAAACCTTGCCAATGGGTCATGATGTTACTCTTAGCAAGACGCAGTGTCCTAAGACAACTGATGAGCGAAAGAGGATGAATGAAGTTTCATACGCCTCGGCTATTGGATCTATCATGTACACTATGATTTTTACTAGACCCGATGTCTCGTATGCTTTGAGCATGACGAGTCGATACCAATCTGATCCTGGTGAGAACCATTGGATGGCAGTCAAGACGATCCTAAAGTACTTAAGAATGACTAAGGATGCGTTCTTGGTATTTGGAGGGATGGAAGAAGATCTTGTTGTAAGAGGTTACAAAGATGCTAGCTTCCAAACCGACAAAGATGATTTTCGATCGCAGTCGGGATTTGTGTTTATGCTTAACGGAGGTGCAATATGTTGGAAGAGTTCCAAGCAGAGTACTATTGTCGATTCTACTACTGAGGCCGAATACATAGCGGCATCCGATGCAGCTAAAGAGGCAGTTTGGATCAAGAAGTTCATTAGTGACTTGGAAGTTGTTCCAAGTATCACTAATCCGGTGGAACTTTATTGTGACAATAATGGTGCCATTGCGCAAGCAAAGGAACCAAGGTCACATCAGCAATCCAAACATATACTTAGACGTTTCCATCTCATTCGAGAGTTCATTGATTGGGGAGACGTTAAGATATGCAAAGTATCAACCGATGATAACATTGGGAATCCGCTTACAAAGCCCCTCGCACAAGCAAAGCATGATGGTCATGTGAGGTCCATGGGTATTAGATACATAGATGGAGCCTAGTGCAAGTGGGAGATTGTTGGTGTAATGCCCTAGGCTATAGTTATGTTTAACTTGAACCATTATGTATCATCTTTATCATTTATTATAGAGTGTGTTTATTATGTTCATTATATGTTTGCATGTTTATTATATTGAACTGCGTCCTTAGTTATTGTGAACAACTAGTATAAGTTGGTAATAGATAATCATAGAGATGATTATATGCATGGAGATACAAATTACACTTATGGATACTTGCTAGAGAACAAGTATTGGACATGACCTATTTATGAGATTTATGACATGGTCTGTTGTCATGATTAAATCTCATGATAGTCGTGTTATTGAATCCTTTGCACCTGAGATTATCATCGTCTTTCACATGATAAAGATCGTGTTCGATATAGTCTAACACTATCTTTAATCGGATAGCAATGAGGTCTATGTTAGCACGTTTGGATTCATGTTGGTAAGAATGATGAGTCAAGACGGGATTTGTCCCTCTTATGAAGAGAGAGATGTTTGCTTGGGCCCCTCGATGAATGATGTTGATGAAATGTGTGGCCACACTCAAGTGATTTGATAGTGATCAAATGCATTTGGATTATCAACATATTCGGGATCGAGAAAGCATTGAACGAAGTGAGTTGACATAGACCATGACTCATGTTCAATTGGACATCGTGGACAAAGGGATTATGACATTGGATCTATCGAGGAATCAAGTTTTGATGTTATATTAATTGAGTGGATATAATGGTTTGCTAGAAACCACTTATGTCTTGTGAGGTCATGTTTTGACTCACTACCAACATAATATAATTCCTTTTGGGTCACACACAAAGAACGAAGTTGATTCTGGCTGAAAATTGAAATTTTGGCTTGGTATATCGCGCGACATACTTAGCCATATTGAAAATTCGTATTCTGGTGTGAGTACGCCAATCCAATTCGCGACCCTTTATGAGTGCCTTTTAACGTAATAAAATTGCGCTGGGGTGTTTTGGTAAATTCCCGGTCCACTCCGAGACTTCCGGAAACATTTTATAAGTTTCTTGCGAAGGGAGTAATGTTAAGTAATTTTTCCATGCAAAAGGACCTATAGGGAATTAAACCATTTTGGACCTTTTGGGAATTACCTTGGAAGGTTCCAGAATGGCAAATTGGCCCCAGAAACGGTTATGAGCATGTTGTGTCACGCGACAACTCGAGCCATGGAAAGTGGTTGTAGGAGGTCGTACGACACAATTGGTCCAACATCTGCAGCTATAAATAGAGCCCTGCACCTCTCATTTCAGGATCCCTTTTCCACTCCCTAAGTCACTCTGCCAAAATACGCCCAGAAGCCCCTCTCTCTCCCAAAACACACACAACACACACCAATACCCTCAATTCAAACCCCTCTCTCTCATCCAATTCACCCATCTACCTTCATACTTAGAGCTTTCAATCCAGCACTCCATCTGTGCTTGGATCCCCCCAGCAATCGAAGGTCTCTACACCTAACTTGCTGTAGAGATTGTGGACACTACAAGGGTAACAATTCCCTCCATCTCTCTCTCATATTTGTTACTTTGCTTGTTCATTGCAATTTCTGTTCCTCGGACTTGATAATTAGACTCCATCCGCCTTCAATTATCAAGTCCCAATCCCCATCTCTCTGTTTAAGTCGTTTTGCTTGATATATTTGATGTTCATGGCTTGATCTCTTCATATGTGTTCACTACAAGAATCAGGGTTTTTAGCCACGGTCGTCGGACCGTGGTAAATAGAGATAAAACCGTGGCTAATAGTATTTACCACGGTTTTGTCACGTTTTTACGTCCGAGGCTTTTGTGAGCGTCGCTTATACTGTTCTACGTTTTCTAAACCGTGATAAATAGTATTTGCTACGGTTATGGTCACGGTTAAAAACCGTAACACAATAAGTGTGATATATGTTATTTTTTTATTTGTCACGGTTGTTGTGACATTTAAAAACGGTGCAATTTTTAATACTTGTGACAATTTGGAACCGTCACAAAAGTTATGTATGACATATAAATTATTATTTGTATTGGTAATTAACGTGGCAAATGATACCATAATGTGTGTTATTCATATTTGTAACGCAATTCAAAACTGTGATATATAGGCTTTTTTTAATTATAAAACCTAATGTACTATATATTCATTGTACTACATTTAGTAGCAATAAAAAATTTAAATGACCATTTTAACCGTAATGCATAAATTTTCATAAAAATCCAAAAACGGTGATATAAGTTCTTAAACAAAAATCCTAAATAATTTATTCTAGTAAGTCAAATCTAACAACTATTTATATAAAGCATTTGCTACTATTAATCATTTCTCTGAAATTAAACATGTACAAATATATAATCATATATAAGCGTAAAATTAAAAGAATTCGTGTTCATAATGGTACATACCTCCTCTATTATCCTGAATACTTCAACTGCGGAAGCAGCTTGCTTTTGCTGATGTGATAAAGGTTCCCAAACCTAGTACAATACAAGTAGTGAAGCAAATGAGCCAAAATAATCTTCAAATTAGTGATCAGATCACAACATATACATAAAAGTACTAAATCACCCTTTTACACTACACTTCACTATATAGTGCATAAACTAAACACCAACTCCTTGAGGCTTGTAAAGTATATATATAGCTTGATGCAATCAGTAATGTCTTCAAAACAAGCACATGCAGATTTCACACAATAAATCCAGGACACTTAGCAGGGTTCCCAATATGTTTTGGAGAAAGGAGTTAAGAACACGTGTTAAATTACAACTGTTGTTGGGTTTAATGCCTTTAAAATTGGGGACGCCAAATTTAGTGGATTGAACAAACAGTGCGTTGTAAATCCTGGCTTGGAACAGTGTTGGAACAAATCTGGAGCAGCTGAATTGGATGAGGAGCAAAGGGCCAAAGGGCTGACCGGACAGCACCAGGCAACAATGCCAAGGGGCAAGCCGTGGCCGGCCAAGGCTGGCAGCAAGCACGCCGAGCGCCGAAGGCCGAGGCCAGAAAGGCTTGGCCAGGGCAGCTTCTGTGGCAGACACCTCTGGCCGAGGCCAGGCTGCCTGTGGCCGAGCAAAATAGGCACAGCAGTCCTGGCCAAGGCTTGAGGCTGTCGCCTGCTGGCCGAGTGGGCTGAGGGTCTTGGGCCCTAGTATGACCGGGTGACTTCCATCCTTCTTCAACAAGGATTGTTGCATCCTTTTGGAATTAGTCTAGGGTAATTTAGGATAAGTATAGATACTTCCTCTCTCCTAATTTAATTATGTAGTTCAGAATTCAATTGCTCATCTGAAATTCTAGATCTAGGGTTTGCACAGTCAGGAATTTTGTGATCAAAATCCGTGCACTAGATTAGAGATTGTATTTGTGATTTCCAAGTAATAATAACGTTTTCTCCGTTTGCACGTAGACGTATCCATGTTGGTGAACCACGTATATCTTGTGTTCGTGTGTGTGTGATTTTATGTTCCTGCTCGCTATTTTCTTATCTCTGTTCTAACAACTGTAGTAGGTAACAAAATACTACTCAGTATTAGTAAAGCCTGGTTATGTGCCATACAAATTTTGACCAGATTGTGGCATCAACGTAAAACCACAATAGATGTCCAAAACAAACTACAATTAGTCAAATAGAAATAATACTAAAACTGGGGATTTTACAAGGGAAGAGTAACCCTATCGAGTATATTAGCCTTCTTTAATATAAATTGACTTGTGACATGGGGAATTTAACCAATTGATGATCAATTTTGAACCCAGCCTAGAATAATACGGAGCATTAAAGTTTATTTAGCTGATGAATGGTGATCCAACCAGCAAGAAATTCTTAAGTCAGACAAACGGTAGAGTTTCCAAGAAGAGATTAGCAACATCTAATCAACTTAAACAAATACAAACTAAGGAGCATGAAACTTCATACGATGAAACCATTCATGAGTCATGTGAAAGATAACAACCGTTTGAAATTGATTCGATCGAACGTCAATTAAAAATCAAAACATACTATGATTTTGCGCATAAGTACAAAATGAAAGCCGAGAAATGGGATTTTGCTCTAATTTTGAGCATTTATTCGCAAACAAAAACCTGATTTACGAACGAGTTTAAAACTAACAGATATCCTTTCATAAAAGTGGCCGAGAAATGCAAAAATTTTGAGTGATTTACAAACTGCGATATAAAGGAGGCAGGGAAGAACATACTTGAGAACCATGGCGGCTGCTGCTACTTCGTCCAAGTGAAAGAAACCCTAGATCTTCAAAATTCCGTGATTTATATAGTAGCAAGTGAAAGAAACCCTAGATCTGCAAAATTCCGTGATTTAAGAACAATCGGAAATTAGAAACCAATTTGGATTTGGTTTAAGAGGGAATTTGTGGAGGAAATTCGGATTTTGTGGAGGGAAATTTGGGAGGGGAATTTGGGGAGATGGAGAAGAAAGAATTTGAGGTTTTGGATCGTAAAAAAAAAATAGTTAATGGGTAAACCACGGTAATGATATTAAACCGTGGCAAAAAAAGTTAATTGCTACGGTTAAAAAAACCGTGGTTTATAGTAAATTATTTGTCACGGTTAACGGACCGTGACAAATAAAATGTGACAAAAACACATTTTTCTTGTAGTGGTTGCTTGATTGCCAAGAGAGTGTGGATCCCCCATATCCACACCCCCTTGGTCAATCTGTTGTTGATTCGTTCCATTCTGAGTTGATTTGGTGTACTAATAGGATTTGTTTGTCCTTGTTGTTTCTGTATTTGAGCATTTGTAAAACCTCTGCAAGGTGCCTTGTTGTGTCACGCGACACAACTGACCCCTCAGGTCCTGTGTCACGCGACATAACTGGCCCCTTGCAACAGGTTCAGTTCAGTTGTAAGTTCTGTGCAGTTTCCATTGTAATTGGGATGTGGCCTCCCATGATAAATGGTTCACAAGTTGTATTTCCCTGAGTTGAGCAATAAAATGAAGCATTAATATGCATTTTGTCACATATCTTGTCACACACAAATTTGCACACACTCTTAAATGTTTTGGATGTTGAACATAGAAAGACTCGTTCACGGACGAGGCGTGTTGGGTGAACTCTCGGTTCTTCCCAACACGTAACCTGACCCCCGAACCCAAATTCTCTTTTCAAAAAGGTTTTCAATGTTTCCTTTAAAACGGCGTGGCGACTCCTAAAAATTATATTTTTCGGCGAGCGTACATTCAGTGGCGACTCCGCTGGGGACTTGAAACTGGTTTTCAAAAGTGGGTCAAACTTTTGTGCTCGTTCAACATTCATTTCATTTATTTGTGTGTGCATTGTTGGTGACGTTATATGTGTATAAATGCATTTATTGCTTTGTTTTATTCCTTTCTCTCCTTGTGTCCCGTTTTGGTGTGCTGATTGCTTGGGGCTGATCTATTATATTGAGCTTGGAGGCTAGGGCTGGTTTCTCTTTTGTTCAGATTCTGGATATAGGGCTCCTTATGTCACGCGACAGAACTGACCTCATCAGTCATGTGTCACGCGACATAAATAGTCAATTTGCAGGATTTGCTTTCTTGGTGAAGTTTATGATTGTGGGCACTTCCCATGGTCAAAATTCATGATCATTTTGATTATTGTATCTCTGTGGGATTTAGTGTGTGTGTGTTTTCCATTTATCACCCCCTTTTCAAATAAAAAATAAAAAAAATATACAAAAAAAATCATTTTCGCAAATAAAGGATTCTAGTCATCTGCACACTACGTCATATAGATCTAGAACCCTCGGGTGCGATTGACGGCATCGCGGACGGTGATCTATGTCGCCTACGCTTGAGCGTCTAATATCAAACCTATCCCCCTAGCGCATCATAGGTGACACCACACTTTAAAAGCTTACCCAACGGTTGGTTTTGACACAACATTTTCAAAAATACCCTAAAATGAATTGCTTCAAAAATTTTAATAGACTTTCGTACCTATTCCGAAACCTAGCACGTATGGGCATGTTGCCATTGCAACATGGTTTCACGAAAGGACATGTCGTCCCCACGGCATGTTCTAACAAGAGATCATGTCGCTTTGTCAACGTGCACCGACGAGAGGTCATGCCGAATTTTTCCTTGAATTTCTTCAGGAATACCCGTTATGCTGCCCAAATTTCTTCAGAAATTGGGATTGCTCGTCCGTCCCATAAATGCTTTGGTTTTATTTAGGTATTATTGCCTATTATTAATTTTTAATCAATACATTTGGTGTATTTTTGGATGGTGTGTCCCTAGGTTTCCCCGAGGTCTAGATTGCGTGAATAAAGGTTTCCCCCTTTTCCAACCATTTATAGGATTTAAAAGACACCGATTTCTACTTGAACACTAATTAGATGTTGCATGAGTCCATCTCCTCCCATAGTCTTCCCTCTCCCATGCCTCCTCAAGGTTCTCTATCCTCCGCCTTATACACGCTCTCTCCTCTCCAGTTACGACAAGTTGGGTGCGCGATCCGATTTTCGGTGCTCGTTTGGTTCACGTCTTTGAGGCAGTAGCAGTTTCGGCAGAGTTCGCATCTGATTCAGTTTTAGAGATGTCTAGTGCAGAGAAGGATATGGCCACTCAATCTGGGGATTCATCCGCTATGGGTCAACAAGGCATGCATGATCTGTCCATGGAAGAGATGAGGACTAGTTTGGAAGCCGCTCTAGTTAAAGAGCGTGAGGCTCAATTATTCGCTCAAACCGCTAAAGTTAGAGAAGAGACGACACACTCTAAGTTTGTGGAAGCAATGAGAAGTCGGGGTATTGCTGTGATCCGACGTGCTGATGGGACTTATGAGGAGGTTACTGATGCCAACGAGTTTGATGTTGAGACCAGAAATGTCTCCCTTCCTCCCCTTGCTCCAACATCTCATCCAATTCAAGTTCCGAGTTATGGTGTGCAGCCAAGCCCTCAAACAAGTTTCGGTTCAGTTGGTGGACCACAGCCGATCTTCCATGATTTGACCTCCTCACCCATCCCCAATCCTTCCATGCCTCTAAGTCAATTTGGATCCCATCTTCCGAACAGTCAAGGCTTGTTGCTTCTGGGTTCTCAGTATCAGCAGGGTCAGTTTCATGGTCCTCACTTCCAGGGTAATTCCCAGTATCAAAGTCAGCACCCTTGCTCTGGAAATCAGTTCAGCCAGGATGGATTTCTACAATTTCCCACTTACCAGCCTCAGCCTCAAGGAGGGTTTGCTCAACCATTCATGGGTTCATCTTTTGGGTTTGGTTCATCATCCATGCAACATCCGGGGCCAGCTTCTTACTTGTCTGCTAGTGCTTCTCTGCAGAATCAGAATTCTTCAACCTGTCAGTTTAATCATTTGCCAGCTCCAACATCTTGGTCAGTTCAGCCATCTCTCTTCCAATCAGCCAGCCTTGAACCCTCTATTCCTTAGCTTCCGGGGATGACCCCAGAGGTGACTGCATTGTTAAAACAGATGCAGCAGCGGATTGACAAGTTGACTGTAGGATTGAGTGAACTCAAAGTTGTTAATCCAAGGCAAGTAGAGCCTCTCCCTTACAAGTTGAAGATGCCCAAAATACAATTTGATGGCTCAGCATGCCCGAAAACTCATGTGGACACATATGTGATGACTATGGGAGCAATGGGTTGTACTCCCGAATTTATGGCTCAGCACTTTCATCTCACACTCAAGAGACCTGCCTTGACATGGTTTCTAACTCTTAAGCCAGAAGCCCGATCTACTTGGAGTCAGACCACTGAGGCCTTTCTTGAAAAGTACCGTGGGAACCTTGAATGGCGCACAACTAGGGACGACTTGGTCGGTACAATTCAGAAACAGGATGAATCAATCACCGAGTTCTACAAGAGGTGGAACGCTAAGCTGAATGAGCTTTCTGAGCCAATCCCTTTGCAAGATCAGAAAGACATCTTTTTGTCATGTGTGAAGCCAGTTCTTCGTGAAGCTATCGGAAGTGGTTGGTATCCCGACTTGAGGGAAATGGTTGGAATGGGAGCTCGTAGCGAGAATCGACTTTTCAATCTTGCTCCAAATGTCAACGCTGATAATGGTGGCGACTTTCGGTACAGAATGACAACTCCAACAGCCCCTAAAACAAAGGAGATGTCTATCGACAACAATGTCAATAATCTCCAGGTAAGGGACCAAAAAAAGCAGCAGTTTCCGCCCCGTAAACAGTATCAGTTCGATGATCTCGGAATGACAACTGAAGAGGCCTTCAACGGATTAGTTCGAAAGGGAATGATCAGGCCACTTGATAACTACAACCCCACCAAACCCAATCCGAACTTGGATCATAGCAAGTATTGCCAATATCACCAGTATCTGGGCCACATCACCAATGACTGTGTCCCTTTGAAGAAGGCCATTCAGAGACTTGTCGATGATGGAAAGGTTGAGAAGGCTCGCCCCAATGTTGTCTCCAATCCTCTTCAGTGATATCAGCAGAAGCCCAGAGGCTCTCCCATTCGAAGCCGAAGAAGTCAGTCAGTCAGCGTCATAGGTTCTAGAGTGTCCTTTACGTTGTCATGAGTCTGTCAAGTCCGTGTTATGAGTTTTAAGCAATAAAAATCTTTGTTTATTTTCTTTCTAGACTCGAGACATCACTTGCACACCCACGTTACACTCAATTGAAATGGTTTTATTCTAAATGATCACTTGTGCTGCTCAATCACTAATCCTTTGAAATGATTAATATTTAAATTGATCAGAGTGAGAAAATCGACTGATATCTTTCTCAAATAGGGGCTCACCAACTCCCCATCTCGCATCTCATATGCTCACATATCTTTCATCATCCTCATCATCTCGTTGCTCGATGAATTTGCATGAATCTTCCTCAATTAAGCTTAAGCAAGCAATGAAGCCTTAATCTCGTTTAGGTCATCCGGTAGGGATTGCGGTTGAAGCCTTTCACCCTAGGGAAGCTATTACCTCACCCTCACTAAACAATAACCTTTCATTTCAAGATCGGCATGTTTTGAAACCCTGTTTAGCCATCATCTTTGCTCCATGCTAAGAGAAGTCCAAGCAATGCCAAGAAGTTAGCTTCGAGAGACGGCGGTGCGTAAAATACCCAAGCCATGAAGGAAGGACAGAGATAATCCTCAACTCCTCAAGAGGCCTTCCAAGTTATCAAAAGAAGGATTTTAAATCCTCACAATTCAGCAAGAATCCTCAACTTCTCAAAAGGGCTTTTCAAAAGAAGGACTTTAGATCCTCACAATTCAGCAAAAGTCCCCGACTTCTCAAGAAGTTCTCCAATGTTCAAAAGGAGTCTGAATGCTCACAAGTTCACAAAAGTTCTCGATAGCTCAGATTTCCTCTCACCAATCCAACCATTTCCAGCCATCCTCTCGATTTTAGAGGATATTCCCGTTACCAAAACCAATCCCAAGACATCCTCTCGATTTTAGAGGATATTCCCATTTCCATTACCCTCACATTTGACCAAAACAAAATTTGACCTCTCATTCTTAGAAGCAATCGATTTCCTCACCATAAAAATCCCAAATACAACCCCGAAAGCCAACATCTCATTTTTAGAGGTTCAGTCAGTAAAATGCCCAGCCGACCTCTCATCTTAAGAGGTCACAATATTCCAAATCACCCGAGGGCCGATCGAAGCCCTGAAATCCAGCTACAGTTCCTACCGGATAGCAGTTCTACTTTAATATCTTCGAGATCTAAATCACATTAATGTTTCGTTGCTTGCTTAAATTGGAGCCAAATCCATCTCGGTTCAAGATCATCAATCATAGATTATGCAAATTCAAATCCTTCCCTTTGACATTTCATGTGAGCATATTTCATTTCTCCTCCACAAACAATTCCTGTGAATGTCCCACTGGGACTTCGCATCCGTGTCTTTCATCGACACTCCAGGAGGACATGTTTTTCAATTCTCCAATTCTCAGAAAAAATCCTCAAAGGTCCTCAAAATCGCAAATTTCCTCATTCCTTTCAATCGGGACTTGCCCGAACTACGGCGACCTGAGCTCCTCCCAAGGAGGGGAACGTAGGCAACCAGAAATGGTCCGGTCGAAATCACAAACAAATCTCAGAAAATCCGATCTCCTCAAGGGCCGTCTCTATACACAGATCCTCGTTCCATCCTTCCGAGCTTGATTCTCGATATCCGTTGGTTTTTCTCCTTGCGATTAATCAAAATATTTGTTCATATCAGATTTAGTGTTTGAATAATCCGAACATCAATAAAGGGTTTTAAGCAGCCTTGTGATCATCACGAATAAGACAAGTTTTCAAATGTCTCGACAAGTCTTCTTTTTCCACTTCATAGGAAAATAGAGCCAAACACTGTCTTTCTGTCAGCAGGGGCTCCCATACACTTTTCCATACCTTGTGATGCTTATACTCTCTCAAAAGAGTCAAACCCAAAAGCGAGTGTGTCACAAAATCGGGATTCATTCCCACTTTTCGAAAGATGTGCCCCTGCACGTATACACTTCTGAGTCTTATCCATTGACTGATTGACTAAGGTTTGAAAAGATGTGTGCCTCCTAGGCCACAAGATGACCCTGTCTGCAATAATGCTTCATTGAATCTCATCAAGCTGGGGCTGTGTTAAGCTGTTCTCTCAAGCTCTCCATACCAGATGCCCTCCGGGTTTGCTTTGCATTCTCAACTGGGGCTCCGCCTAGTCATCTCTTCAAAGCCAGGGCACTCTATGCACTACCTCTGCTGCTTGCCGTCTCGGGTGCACGACACACTTTGTTCTCATCAGCAACAATCAACATGCTGCAATCTGTACTCCCGGGAGCATCCCCGATTTGCCTAGGCTGCATCATATCATCCATCATTCATATACTCCTCAAATTCATGGGAGAGGGTCCACCCCATTCATCACCATCATACATATACATTCATCCCATGCACAATCCATCATAGCATAATTGCTACATACACATCTGCTCGTCAAGCCATACAAAATCCTCATCTCCATGATCATCCATGGTCGAGATGGACTCGTGCATCAAGATTAATAATGCATAAGATGCAAAGTGCCTAGGGTGTTGTGTTTTCCCCCCCACAGGGTACAATAATCAAAGTGATCATGATCTGATCATGGGGATTGCCCCTCAAATCACAACCTGGACAAAGATTTCAAATCCTGCAGGTGGCATATCCCGTCTTTATCATCTTCATCAGTCCCGTCATCTTCGGACTTACCAGCGTTCATCAAAAAGAGCTTCAGCTGCCCATATCTCCAAGCAATAATGCTCATCAGCCCCAGCGACATCAAGGCATGTTCCGCGCGGCGAGTCATCGTCAAAAGCCCGTTCTCGTGGGCGCACCTTCATCAAGGCATGTATGCACTGACACGTCTTCATCAAAGTCCCCACGAGTGGACGAAAAATCTTCAACAAAAGACCGTCCCTGACACGGCAAACCAGCAATTCATCAACAACAGTGGTATAAGACCCTACGGCAGCCACAATCATCAGCAGTTGTAGCCTAAGACCCTCCGACAGCTACAACCCTCCACGATCATCAGCCGTAGCATCAGTCCCTCCGGCAGCTACATGTGAGCATATCACAAGTATGAACGCATATCTCTTTCAAGCTACAGATCATCATGTCGTCATTATCATTTCGGTTGGAGACACCGTAGGTCTCACCTCATTATCATTTCGGATGGAGACACCGTAGGTCTCACGTCAGTTTCACTTCGGTTCGAGACACTGTAGGTCTCACCTCATTCTCATTTCGAATGGAGACACCATAGGTCTCACCTCATTTTCATTTCTGTTGGAGACACCGTAGGTCTCACCTCATTGTCATTTCGGTTGGAGACACCGTAGGTCTAACCTCATTGTCATTTCGGTTGGAGACACCGTAGGACTCACCTCATTGTCATTTCGGTTGGAGGCACCGTAGGTCTCACCTCATTGTCATTTCAGTTGGAGACACCGTAGATCTCACCTCATTGTCATTTCGGTTGGAGACACCATAGGTCTCACGTCATTTTCAAATCGGTTCGAGACACCGTCGGTCTCATGTCATCTTCAAATCGATCAGAGACACCGTAGGTCTCACATCATTTTCAAATCGGTTCGAGACACCGTAGGTCTCATGTCATTTTCAAATCGGTTCGAGACACCGTAGGTCTCACATCATTATCAAATCGGTTCGAGACACCGTAGGTCTCATGTCATTTTCACTTCGGCCCGAGACCGTATGTCTCACATCATTTACACTTCGGTTCGAGACACCGTATGTCTCATGTCATCATCACTTCGGTTCGAGACACCGTAGGTCTCGTGTCATTATCACTTTGGTTCGAGACGCCGTACGCTCTCACTTGTCCCAGAACTACGACCGGCTTGATTCCCACCTGGGATACGTAGGAATCCTTTCTCAAAAGGTCCAGTCATTCGATCTCATCCATCATTTTTCAGGCATCCGCCATATCCTCAGTCGCTCATTGGGATTGGGTCCTTCTTGTCGACAACCTCACTTCTTCCATAAGTGACGTTGCCGAGGGGCTCTGTGAGTACGCCAATCCAATTCGCGACCCTTTATGAGTGCCTTTTAAGGTAATAAAATTGCACTGGGGGCGTTTTGGTAAATTCCCAGTCCACTCCGAGACTTCCGGAAACATTTTATAAGTTTCTTGCGAAGGGAGTAATGTTAAGTAATTTTTCCATGCAAAAGGACCTACAGGGAATTAAACCATTTTGGACCTTTTGAGAATTACCTTGGAAGGTTCCAGAATGGCAAATTGGCGCCAGAAACGGTTATGGACATGTTGTGTCACGCGACAACTCGAGCCATGGAAAGTGGTTGCAGGAGGTCGTACGACACAACTGGTCCAACATCTACAGCTATAAATAGAGCCCAGCACCTCTCATTTCAGGATCCCTTTTCCACTCCCTAAAGTCACTCTGCCAAAATACGCCCAGAAGCCCCTCTCTCTCCCAAAACACACACAACACACACCAATCCCCTCAATTCAAACCCCTCTCTCTCATCCAATTCACCCATCTACCTTCATACTTAGAGCTTTCAATCCAGCACTCCATCTATGTTTGGATCCCCATTTCAGCAGCTGAATCGAAGGTCTCTACACCTAACTTGGTGTAGAGATTGTGGACACTACAAGGGTAATAATTCCCTCCATCTCTCTCTCATATTTGTTACTTTGCTTGTTCATTGCAATTTCTGTTCCTCGGACTTGATAATTAGGCTCCATCCACCTTCAATTATCAAGTCCCAATCGCCATCTCTCTGTTTAAGTAGTTTTGCTTGATATATTTGATGTTCATGGCTTGATCTCTTCATATTTGTTGCTTGATTGCCAAGGGAGTGTGGATCCCCCATATCCACACCCCCTTAGTCAATCTGTTGTTGATTCGTTCCATTCTGAGTTGATTTGGTGTACTAATTGGATTTGTTTGTCCTTGTTGTTTCTGTATTTGAGCATTTGTAAAACCTCTGCAAGGTGCCTTGTTGTGTCACGCGACACAACTGACCCCTCAGGTCCTGTGTCACGCGACATAACTAGCCCCTTGCAACAGGTTCAGTTCAGTTGTAAGTTTTGTGCAGTTTCCATTGTAATCGGGATGTGGCCTCCCATGGTAAATGGTTCACAAGTTGTATTTCCCTGAGTTGAGCAATAAAATGAAGCATTAATATGCATTTTGTCACATATCTTGTCACACACAAATTTGCACATACTCTTAAATGTTTTGGATGTTGAACATAGAAAGACTCGTTCACGGACGAGGCGTGTTGGGTGAACTCTCGATTTTTCCCAACACGTAACCTGACCCCCTAACCCAAATTCTCTTTTCAAAAAGGTTTTCAATGTTTCCTTTAAAACGGCGTGGCGACTCCTAAAAATTATATTTTTCGGCGAGCGTACATTCATCTGGCTGAGTACACCGCGCGACATACCTTGCCAGGCGATGGGCACGACTTGTGCTCTTAGGCCCGAGTCGTTCCAAAGTCCAGCACGAGTACTTTTAGCATCACGACTCGTATCACGAGTGTTTTTGCCCAAGCACGAGTCGTGCCCAACGCGAAAAACGTGTCCGTACTGCTTTCCAAGGCTGGGAAGGTTTTTGTTATTGACAAGGACTTAACCCCAAGTGTTAGGGATTTATACCATTGTATAAATACAAGTCCTTGGGTAGCCAAAAACTCTCTCTCACCTCCATACATCATTGTTCTAGATTTATGAAATCCTAGGCCTTGATCAATTCCATAGTTTTGCCATTGATTATTGAAAAAGTTTCAATAATCGGGAAGGATCATCTAGCAATCCAACAAGAAGAGTTCTTGGTTCGTTCGCGTGTGGATCACCATTAGAGGGAGGTTGCTTTGTCTTCTAAAGCTTGAAGATCTCCATTGTTGATTTCATCACCAAGGTTTTGAACAAGGAAGAAGAAGATCCGATTCGACATCAAAATTCTAAGGCTTGAATTTTGAGATCTATTTTGACAAACCAAATCGCATTCAAGGTATGTAATTCTATTTCACGGTTTTCTAATCTCTTCATGCTAGACAGATCTAAGGGCTAGGGTTTTGATGTTTTTTGTTAAATTTCCGCTGCGTTTGTAACCCCAAAACCCAACAGTTGTAGTTGAGGAATTTGAGCCGCCTGGACTATGGTCTTGGGTGGAAGATTGTCATGCAATGGTGAAGGCTTGCTCAGGCTATATGCTGCAGCATTTAGTTGTGACGCTTGGGCTAATGGATATGAGATTAATGTTGCTGGGCTACTTGCGGTTGATGGGCTTGTAGAGATTAATGACCCATATTTGGCTGTTGCTACAGAGGGTACAACATGTGGGTTTGTTGAATTAAAAAGTCTACACGGAGTATCCACCAAAACAGTTGACTCTTGTGAAGAATCAATTGTGGATTTAGGAAACAAGCAAGATTTTGGTGGCTTGCTCAGATCAGAAGTAGCATCATCAACCTTTGTAGCCAAAAGTGGATGTCAACAACTGGATCAAGGGACAAAGTGAATGAACCAAGCATTATTGCTTTTGGTGAAGGCAGACTAAGCATGGGCGCTTGAATCCTTGCTGCACTAACTGAAATCTGATTCAAATTGGAAATCGAATTTGAGAAAACATTGCTTTGGCTCTTATCAAATGCCTTAACAAGAGATTATTTTCTACACCATTTTTTCCTCATCAATAAGATAATCGAAAAGAAAATCTAATGAGATTTGTGGTTTTCGAAAATAATAGTATTTGACAAATTTTTCATATAATGGATCTAGACCATCGACAAAAAAATCTATAAGCTCGATTTCGGATATTGAATATCCGGCCCTATCAAGAGCATAAGAAATCGATTTTGCTTCAGAAAAATAATTTTTCAAAGATTGAGAAGAAAGTTTTCGAAGACAATAGAGTTGGTCGAGAAGATCCTCAGTATACCAATTCGATTTTTTCAAGAGAAGGGAAAGAGTTGACTCATTAACATCAGTTAATGGTTCTTCTATGGCGGAAGAACAATCATTTGAATTTAAAAATTCATTTTGTTCCGGATATAGCCAATCTGATACAGAAAAAGAAGAAGCAGTATGAACAGTAGTATTTGGTTCAAAACAACGCAAACACTCGATTGCGGTATGACTAAGTTCGTTACATAACCGACAAATAACATAGGATGATGGTAACGTATCTAAGCATACGGAATCGTACCAAAAGTCATTCATTGTTTTTCTCCTTATTTTTTTAAAAAAAATAATTAAAAAAATTAATTTTAAGAAGAAAAGAAAAAGAGTAGATTAAAGAAAAATAGCGGAAGCGAAAATAATCAGGTCACCATGGATCGATGGCTCTGATACCATATGAGATTAGAAGAGTTCACGAGGAAGAAGAAATAATCTCAAAACAATAGAGAGGGAGTGTAAGGATCTGCTCTGATACCATCTTAAAGTTTAAGTTTGAGGTTCCAATGTGGGATAATATCTATAATAATTAACGAGTTTGGTAATTAGCGGGTTGTGGGTAAAAACTGACGAGTGCGTCTGGGGAGAAACGCGTTTCTCCGTCGCGTATGGAGAAACGGGGCTTATTATGTCGCGCGACGTAAGTAGCCAGTTTCTGGATATCGCTTCTGAAAAGCTTACACGGATATCAGGAAGCTTTGAAATGGATATCAGGAAAACTTTTGTAAAGGATATCCAAACCAAGTATTTTTTCTGGATATCCTTTACAAAGCTTCTGGATATCCAGAACATTGAATATGGATATCCGTAGTTTTGCGATATCCGTAAAAATATTTGATTTCTGATATCCTTTCAAAGCTTTTCCTAGCTATCCTTTTCAAAAGTGCCTTCCTGATATCCTTTTCAAAGCCTTCCTGATATCCGTGTTCGACGGTTGGATATCCGCTATGCTGCGTGATGCCGCACGACATAATGTGCCCCGTTTCTCCATGTCGACTAAAAACGCGTTTCTCCCCAGATTTTGTGAAAACTGACAAGACTACCCGTAACACCCGCATATTTATTCCATTCAGTTTCATACAGTAGCTGATCTTACGACTTATGAGACAGTTGTCTTATGTTGGTTTCTTCTTTCTTTCTTGGCATGGTATGACACGGCACACTTGTTTTTGGTTTAGGCTTCATGCCTTGAACCTTTTAAACCAAGGATGGGCCTCACTTCATTCATTTGATCTCAAAGTCTTGTGTTCTTTCTGATAGAAGTGTTAAAATAATGTTCTCTCCTTAGAATCAATTTAGGGCTTGGTCCTTGTAGAGAGGTGCTTAATGAACATGTCTGCTTTACCTTCAATTATAAGCATGCATGGGCTTACAAGTGCTATGGGCAGGGCTAGTTGATAATACCAAGCCTATGCACCCAATATTTGTAGTCGAATATGAGATTTGGGGTCGAGAAGCCTGACTGTAGCTATATTAAGGGCGAGATGCACAGAGTCGAGAAAAAAGTCTAATAAACTCTTAATAGACTCCAACATATGGACCGTCGAGATTTGAAGAAACGGGTGGAATCTGGTGCGAACGGGATTGTTGTTTAAATCGACAGTACTGGCCCGGATCCGTCCAATAGTAAAAGAACAATATCACAATCAATCCCAATCCCCTTTTGTCCTCCCACATTTAACATGGCATCCCATCTTCTTTCATCCTCCGGCAAGAGTCGCCTTGCGTGCTTGCTTTCTTTTGAAATGCCATTAAAACTTTGTCTGGCTATTAGATGGTGGTCCTTAGTACTTTAACCTCAGTAATAAATACCCATCCATCTCCATCAGTTATATGGAGTACATACACAGCCTAATTACCCATTACTATTGAATCTGCACCCTCCGTTATCGCAACCATTTCGTTACTATTAATATGCTACTATCTAGAAAGATCTACAATGATAGAAAGCCTTTTAGATAGCTTTTTTATATTTTTTATGGTACCACATCATTATAATTTAAAATTTAAAAACCTCAAGACTTTTCACAACGATAAAACTCCTTTCAACTTTTTTTTACGGTCCCATATGTAAAAAGAATGACGACTGCATGTAAAATGCTAGAAGATTAATGATAAAAAATGCCTAAAAATTTGCTTTGTAGAAAGAGCTACTCCTTACTAAGAAGCTCTTTCATCATTTTCACAATGATAAAAAGCTCTCTAGAGCTTTTTCATAAGAATAAGGAGGTCTCAAAAAGCTCTCATTGTGAATGCTCTTACCACTTTTTGCTTCAAGACATTGGTAGTCCTTCCCCATTATCAAATTTTATACTCTCCGTCCCTAATTAAATATCCAACCGTACCTAATTAAATGTCCAACTTTCATTTCAAGGAACATTGGAAATGTTCCATTTTTAGACATTTTAATGAGATGCATTAATATTCTAGTTATTAACTTTCTAAACATTTAGTTTTATGATAATTAAATGACTAGAATTTTTTTTGATTAAAATGTTTTTTTTTAAGCAAACAACACATAATTGCATTAATAAATTTCAAGAGGGCGACGCTCCATAAATGTCGGAGGCTCGTCCGAATATAATAATTGCAATTAAGATCTACACATATATAACCTAACACATCTCGAATAGTGATGGAAATTCCCAAATAAAATCTCCAATGTGTTCATTGGAACTATAATCTATGATACCCAAATGATTATCCAAGCAAAACTTGAACACAATTCAACACTGACATTTAGTAAACACCCATACGATAGAATTTGGCTTTGAAAACACGATAAAATAATGCATTTGAGTCGACAGTAAATGGCAATCAAGTATCTTATGCATTGCATCAAGAAAAAACGATAAAATCATTCTAATACTCTCAATAAACCAGAAAAAAAGGCAAAGGCGCCAATAAAAGAGAGGAGACAAAGACTTCCAATAAAGGGGAGAAAGAGAAGACAATGGGTCACAATAAAGAGAAAAGAGGCATATAATAGAACTAGAAATAAGACAATACAATTTATTCACCAATTTCACAACCAAAAGAAAAAAACAACAAATCTGAAATTAAATCCCCACTTTCATATTTATTAATTGCAATTATTAATTAATAAATGTGAAATTGAGGTTTTTACAAGATAATTGGATCAAGGAAGAAGATAATCAACAAGTAAGAAATTTAAACGAATTTGAAATGCAAGAGAATCCAGTTTTCAGACCTTTGGAAATGAAAAAAGAAAAAGTTTTTTTTTAAAAAAATGACATTCATTTTGAGATAATTTTTTTTAAAAAACTTTAAACATTTATTTAGTGATATTTGGAATATGACATATTGCATCACAATATTCCATGATAAACGCAACTTTTTTTTAAAAGACGTGATGACATTTTTGTAAATAACTGAAACTTTAAACGAATTGCCAACATCAATTACAAAAAGTGTCGACACATGTACATGGCACTAAAAAACAATACTACTGACATTAAACTAATATATGCAGTGTTAGTAGTAACGGGTGCCAGCATTAGAAACAAGGAGTGTCAGTACATGTATCTGAAATTCAAAAACACTAACACTGGTATTTATAAACAATAACACTGACAATAAAATGATACAACCAACATTAGTTTTAAATAGTGCCAGTGTTTGTGTTTTACTAGTAATAATGGTTACTTTATTGGGCGTGTGCGCTAAAACTGCAATAACTTTATTCCTTTCTTTCCCTTTTTCCCTTTCTAACCTTTCTTTCTTTTTGTCACTCGGGATGATATACGGAACACTCAACATATCAAATTGAAAGAAATTTTGAGATCTACACAAGTCACCGACTTTTGGCCCGTGTTACATAGTTTATAAATCTCAAAACAGGTCATTAGGCCCTCAAATTGTTATTGAGTGCTACAACTTGTGTTTTAATGAGTGCCAACATATGTGTTCAAGAGTGTCAGCAAATGTATGAAAGAATGACAGCACCAGAGTTAATGACTCCCAGCTTCAGTTGAAAACCTCAAGTATTTACGAAAATGCCACTACCCATGTTTTTAAAAAAGTGTCAGTTATTAACAAAAATGTCACCGATTTGGTTCAACCATGATTCATCCGTTCCAAAATCATGTTTTTCTATAGCTTATGGAAAAACAGATATTAAATAAAATCAATAAATACATATCAAATAGTCTAAATTATTTCTGAATATTTCAAGTATTTAGACATTTACAAATATCTAATCATAATTAGGGATAGTTTAAACAAAATGTATCAAAATTTTATAGAAAAATGTAAAATTGCTATTATTTTTTTAAAAATATCTCTCTTAAGTATTTTGGTTCATAGTTTTGAAATGTTAATATACGCATTCATGAATGGTTAATATTTATGTTATATCGCAATGTTGCATGTCCTCAAACATTAATTTTCGGGTGACAAGTCCCCCGGGGTATAGCTGAGTGATAAAAAGAGAGGGACATAAGATTCTGGAGGCATGCAGCGTGGGTTCGATTTCTGGTGGAAGCAATTTGCTTTCTTCTGGGGTTGGACCTTGTATGTGATATTAGTTGACATGTTCTCAAACCCTGTGTCATTCGGGCACATTCCGCGATTTACCTACGCCAGTCATTGAGGGGCCGGTGGTCCAGGACTTAGTCTGACAAAGCTGAAAAATTGAGTATCAAAAAAAAAATAAAAAATTTTAGGGTGACAACCGAAATAAATAAAATTAACTGATGTAGTGTATGCAGTGCAGCTTTGCATTGCAGGCTGTCCTCACCATGCATGGTTCATAACAAGTAAATTAAGATCTGATTTCATAAAAAATGAAAAAGAAAAAGAAAAAGTAAAGATCTTGTCTTGCTTTGCATGCATATATTCGTGTCCATATTTTCCACCACTTAAGAACATTCCCTTGAGATCATTACATATATGAAATTGAAATTAGGAAAAAATTGCATATTGCTATAACTATAGAGCTTGTTTGTGATGCTACACGAACAAATGAATTTTTTTTCTCAAATAATACCTTTTTATTTTTTTATTTCTCAAAATGATTTACTGTTCAAATTTTTGCCCAAAATGTCCCTTTTTTTAAAACTCGATACACCGTGTAGCGAGTTTGACTTGGGCTAGTCAAACTCGCTACACCGTGTAGCGAGTTTAGTGTAATTAAGACGGACAGTTACGAATTTAATTAGGGCAATTAATTAACTAAAACTCGCTACACCGTGTAGCGAGTTTGACCAGGTCAAACTCGCTACACGGTGTAGCGAGTTTAACTTAAAAGTTCAAAACCTTCCAGTTTACCGTCTTCATCAAAAAAACCTAATTCATTTCAAGAAGTCAGCCGCCCCAGCCCCAAACAAGAAGAAGAAGAAGAAGCTTCAAACAAAGGATTCCAATTGCCATTCAAATTCATATTTCTTATCATCAAAATTTAGTAAGTTGTAAGTTTACATTCTATA
Source organism: Adenophora triphylla var. japonica (assembly GCA_022495995.1). Taxonomy (NCBI): domain Eukaryota; kingdom Viridiplantae; phylum Streptophyta; class Magnoliopsida; order Asterales; family Campanulaceae; genus Adenophora; species Adenophora triphylla. Next base: position 361,715 of record JAFEMH010001436.1, read on the forward strand.
TTTTACTTTATTTTGTGTTTAATTTAGCTTTGATTATATTATTTGTTTACTTGCTATTTTTTTTGTTATTAAATTTAGTTTTGTTAAATATGTGAGTAATTTGTGTTGTGTTGAATTTTAGCTTTGATTTTATTATTTATTTACTTATAATTTAGGATTTATTTTGATTTTTTTGATGACATTGTAAAAACATACACAAATTAGTCTCAAATATGTGACTAATTTGTGCTAATCCGAAAATTTGAGATAATAATTAATGTTTATTAATTTACTTGCAATTTAGGATTTTTTTTGATGACATCAGTTATTAAGATTGAAAATATTATTATTCTCATTTTTTTGGTTGATTTGTTGTTGAAATATTAACTTGTTCACTTGTAAAATTTTTACATTTGAAATATTGGATTGTAAGAACAAAGAATTTAATTTTCTGTATCTATACTGAACAAAATCCTAGAACTGTTGAGACAAGACTCCTATGTAGCCCTCAGTCCCATTTTGAAATTGAAAAAAAAAAGGTAAATAAAAATTAAGAAGTATATATTATTAAGATGTTGTAAGTATAAATAATAGGATATGAATTATTAGTGAGATAGAAAAATAGGATAGGAATTAATATACCTATAACAACATCCCAAATCTCATATACTTATACCCCAAACCCTAAATCAAATAGATCTACCCCAAATCCTAAAAATATGATTTATTGTTAAAACTTTTTTAAAAAAAACGCATGCTATTTTTCAAAACCGCATGAGGATTACTCTTGAAGTATTACTTAGTATATAGGCTGAAAATCAAGACCTTCCCCACATGTACTTCTTGGAAGTGTGGGATAACTTTGGATTACAATGCCACGTACTAGTAATTACACTTTCGTATTCTCTTATTTGTTTCCTTGCCCCGTAGAACAATAAACAACCTTGATATTGAAATAAATAGATGGATGCTTTCATTGATCCCGGGTCTATCGATGCCTCTGTTCTGACCCGAGATAAGGACCATAGGGCTCGGTTTATTTGGGTCGGGATGCAGGTTTCTAGTCCTCTCCAATTTCGTCATGGTGCCGCCTTGCCAGGCGTATTAGCTCCTGTGATATTGTTGAGACTGGCAGAGTGCGAATTTAGCGGAGTTCACTATATAGGGAGAGTTTAGTATGATTGTGCGTTGCTGGAGGCTCTGATCGAGAGATGGCGTCCAGAGACCCATACATTCCATCTCCCAGTTGGTGAGATGACGATCACCCTACAGGATATCAGCATGATTTGCGGGTTGCCGATTGATGGGGATATGTTGTTACTGATGCTGGGTTTCCAGCACATGTAGACTGGCGGGCTGCCTGTCATGATTATTTAGGGGCTGTCCCTGTTGCCGGAGATATCGATGGGAGTAGTCTGAAGCTCAGGTGGATTATCCTCCATTTCCCACACTTTGGTGACCTCGCTGAGGATACTGCTCCAGAGATTGTAGATCAGTACGTACGGGCGTATATCTTGCTCGCCTTGGGTTCTACGATCATGCCTGATCATACGAACAATAAGGTTAAGCTATGTTATCTCCCTCTGCTTTCGGATGTTTCTAGGGTCAGCCAGTACAGTTGGGGGAATGCTGCGCTCGCTTTCCTATATCGAGAGTTGTGCAGTGCGACTGACCCTCAGACGAGACAGTGCGGAGGATTTCTCAACGTTCTACAGGTATGTTTATCTCATTTTAATGTTCATTATGTTGTTGTTTTTAAGTTTGATTTCAAATTTGCGGCATTATTTATAGTATTTGATATAGATTTGGGCTTGGGAGCGATTGAGATGTGTGAGACCGCAGATCCGTACTCGATTCAGAGATTTGGACTTCGTGCTCATGCCCCTCGGATGCAGGTATACATATATCATACGTTATTTTCTCGTCATTAATGTTTTTTTTTGAACTAATTCTTATAATTATTCTGTTTATGAAATTTTCAGCTGGACCCAGGCATCGCTGGATCTGAGAGAGGTTACTGCACATAGCCTGCGAGGCTATCGGGATCAGTTGGCCCGGCTACACGAGGCTCACGTGGTGTGGCAGCCTTATGAAGGGATATATGCTCCGCCCTACTGCTCTTAGGGTGAGGCCGTATGGTTGGCGAAGGTCCCTCTCGTATGCTATGAGAGGATCGAGTGGCATCTGCCTGATCGTGTTATGAGGCAGTTTGGCCTGAGGCAGTTTGTCCCAGGACCGTGCGACACTAGCCCGTAGTTGCACAGTTCTGATCGGCGGGGAAACAGTACGGTGAGATGGAGTGACCGCCATCACCAACTTATTGCACGATGGGAACAGCGGCACGAACATCTGGTTTCCGGGGTGTACGTCATCCACGATATGAGTTACTCCGATCCATATATGATATGGTATCGGGACATAACATGTAAGTTTGTGCATCACCTTAGTCATATAGAGGAGGTTGGATACTAGTCGTCTGCCCCTGCCTTAGAGTTTATGGTAAGTTTTTACATTTTTCAAGTTATTATTTCTAGTTTTTTTTAACAAAACATCAATTATTAACTTATGTCTCTCGTACTTATATATTTTTGATATAAAAACAGGTGTAGACCCTTCAGTGCATGCATGTCGTCAATGAGAGGGATGAGCATCCCCAACAAGCTGAAATGCGGGCGATTGTGACACACGGGTTCACGGGAGTTAGGGAGCTCCAACGCCTTTAGTCTGCTGCACCTCCCCCACCGGTAGATCGCGTACAGGGGGTACAAAAACCTCGACAACGTCGGGTTAGACATCGTGGATAGGCACACCCACCACCCCAAATGGACTTGCACGATGAACCCGACCCCGAGCAAGAGCCTTAAGTGCAGACCCAGACCCAGGTGAATTATGAACAATATGAATGGCAGTCACAGTCACAGTGGGGGGGGGTTGGAGTGGGGGTGTCGGGGGGAGTGGGAGTGCCGGGGGGAGTGGGAGTGGGGGTGGCTGGGGGGGGTGTTGGATTGGGAGTGCCCAGGCAGACCCTTCCCCTGGACCATCCACTATGGGCTTCGGACTATATACGAGTGGAAGTGGCTTGAGGACTCCTATATCACAAGCAGGGCTCCGCCACTTCTCCGATCCGTCTGAGATTACCCCTGCTCAACTGGAGGAAGAGATGATTAGAAGAGGGTCTCGGCATCGGAATCTGACGAGTAAGTACACCCCGTCTTTCTACGATAGGAGGTAGCGAGTTCATTTTTTTTATTAGGATGTAATGAAACTTTGTACTATTAGTTTAGTTTTTATTTTGATGTTTTTATTTGTAATAACTGAAACTATGATTTTTTTAGTTTTTATTTGGATATTCGCATTTTAGTTTTTAAAACACTTTCTACACATTTATGTAGATGTATATGTTATTTGGTTTGGTTTGGTTGTTATGGTATTGTACATGTTTAGTTTTTATTTGGATGTTGTACAGGTTTAGTGTTATTTAGAAGTTTTATGTCAGGTTTAGTTTTTATTTGGATATTGTACAGGTTTAGTGTTATTTGGATGTTTTATGTTTGTTATGTTTGGTTTGGTTGTTTACAGCAGGTTTGATGGTTTGTTGTTTACAGCAGATTCTGGTTTTGATTTGGTTGTTTGGTTGTTTGGTTTTGGTTTGGTTGTTTGCAGGTGGGATTGCAGAAGACTGCTGCTGATGGGGGCTTCTGTTCATTTGAAATCGCTACACCGTGTAGCGATTTCACTGAACTCGTTACACGGTGTAACGACTTTAGTGAAATCGCTACACGGTCTAGCGATTTCAAATGAACAAGTGCATTTCTTGGATTTCCAGCGTGAGTTTCTGCCAAAAGGGAGCATCCGCTCCCAAGGAGGGGGAGCGTCCGCTCCTAAGCTGCCTGGAATTGATAGTTTCTTTCTGGAATCTTGCCAAACATAAACTGAAACTTAAAACTTAACTGGAAAACTAACTGTTTTTTTCTTGATTGACTTTTCTAACGAATTTCCTCAATTATAATTTTTAAATATTCATTAAAATAACTAAAGTAATTTTTAAAAATTGGAAAATTACATTCAACTCAAATATAAATTACATTCAACTTTTCAAGTTTAATGAAAACTACATAAAATAAAACTGAAACTGAATCCAATTCAAACCAAACATAAATTACATGAAAAACATTCTGCTACTCCCTAATGTTCGGGCATCTACGACGATTGTGCCCTTCTTGATGGTATGATGAACACAGAGTCTTCCATTTATATGCTTGAAAGTCCATAGAATTACGGAAGCATCTTGATCTAGGTCGTCCGGACATCGCAGAACGTCGAAGTAGGGGATTAGGGAAAAAACTGGGCACCAAACCATCCACACCCCAATAGTCCTCATGCTCGATTGGTTCGAATGTCCCCTTCCATGTCTTGTAGTATTTCCCAACGGTGTAAAATCGAGAAACGAAATCTCGACCATCAAGATTTTATGCATAACAACATGCAAGAAGATGGGAACAAGGCATGTGATAGGCAAACCATTTACCACATGTGCAGGTACGCTCATTAAGTCGGACAATCTGTATATTTCCTCCGTGATCACCCTGACGTGCGGTTGTCACTTGATACACCCCCATTTCGTGATTGTTGAACCTCCTGATCTGATGTGTTGCCCCTTTCACGTTGTTCTTCAAGTAGTGATAATTGACTTTCTGGCTGAATTGGTGTAGGGGATTGATGTTAGGGTTATCAGGATTACCTCCTAAGGCATTAATTGAAAATCCATGCCTTACTTGAAAGTACTCCACACAACGGTAGAAGGCAGTTTCAACAATTGCTGTGATTGGCATCCCACGAGCTCCCTTCATCACACCATTTAAAACCTCAGACATGTTGGTAGTCATGATGCCATACCTGTAACCACCATCGTGTGCCAATGTCCATTTTTGGCATCCAAATTCTGAAACCATGCAATTGCCTCGGGCTTAATTCCACGGATACTTTCTAAGATAGATTTCAAATTTCTATCTTGAGTTGCTCTACCCGCTCTCCAAAACAGATACTTCAACCCTTCCCCTCTATGCTTTTCCAAGAAATTTGCTCGCATATGTCTCAAGCAAAATTGAATGATGCACGTTTGGCCACCACATATCCTCAGCTACAGTCTTCAGAATGCCCAGATGACGGTCAGATATCAAGCATACTTCACGACTCTTGATAATATGCTTGCAAACCAGATATAAGAACCAACGCCAGTTCGGCCAGTCCTCCTTTTCAACAACGGCAAATGCAAGCGGAAGTATACTGTCCTGGGCGTCAACACCCATGGCAATCAGTATTACCCCTTTATATCTACATGCATAAATGTTCCATCCATAGAAATGACTGGCCGACAATGAGAGAAAGCTTCAATGCAAGGCCCAAATGCTCAGAATACCTGTCAAAACATGGAGGACTCACCGACAGGAGGAGGAGGTATAGAGTACTCAACAATTGTCTTCGGGTTGTATTTTTGAATGGCTGCTAGGACGCGGGGTAACCTTTTATAAGATTCCTCCCAATCTCCAAAAACCTCTGCAATGCCCTTCTGCTTTCCACACCATGCCTTCTTGTAAGTAATTACCTTGTTGAACCTTTTAGAGATGTGTGCAATAATGACTCCAACCTTGACATCTGAATTGGCCTTAATAACACCAATGACTTCCCGACCGATAAACTTGGCATCTAGATTGGGGTGATCTTGACTTGCTCCAGAATATAAGCAGCAGTGAGGAGCCTTATACTTGGTCACTTCCCAATAGCCAAACTTCTTCCTACTCACACGAACATAAAAATTGCATGGATAATTTTTCAATAGACACTCAATTACCCATGTGTGAGGTGTGCTCTTTCTTACCCTGAAACTGCGATTGGTGCGAATATGGAACCTTTTTATATCAAATTGTGCCTCGTTCTTGCTAGGAAAGCGTATCCCTTTAGCAATCGCTTGTTTTTCCGGATTCCAAACTGGAAAACTATGTGCATGATCGTAATCAATCAAGCCTTGTTCTTGTCGAGCAAAAGTACCAATATCACTGTAAAAGGGATAATCCACTCTCTCATATCTTCAATTTTTCGGCACTTCATAGTGAACAAGAGGTGCTTCCACATCATCATCAATCGGCCCATCATCACCGGCTCCCAAATCGACATCAGAATCATTACTACCCTCCTCATATTCATCATCATCATCCTCTAACAGTGCATCTACATCAGTGTGTACTTCCTCTTCTTCATAGTCAACATCATAATCATCATTAACATGATCATTATGCCCAAATGCCCGATCATCATCATTAACATGATAATTATGCCCAAATGCCCCATCATCATAATTTGGTGTTTGGGTTGATACAAGAGTTTGGGAACTTGGACCAACTCCTGCATCACGGTTACCAGTTGGTGAATACCCATATAATAAAACACAGTTAAATAATTAAATTTTATATCTAAACACAAGTGAAAACAATGATTAAGATGATGTTAATTTACCTTGATTCTTGATCTTCAACAATTCGGATGAAATAAAATGATGCGGAGAAACTTTAGGTTATTTTTATTTTGAAGAAAGGTGATTGAGGGAATGGTGATTGAGAGAAAGAGAGAAAGGTAACTGAGAGAAAGGGAATGACATTCACTCACGGATTTTGATACTTTTATGCTGGCTGAAAACTGAACTTTGTAGCTGGAAAGTGCTTTCTCTGACTTAAACTCGCTACATCGTGTATCGAGTTTCATTAAAGTTGAATTAAACTCGCTACACCGTGTAGCGATTTCAACTTTAATGAAACTCGCTACACGGTGTAGCTAGTTTAAGTCAGAGATTGTCCCCCCAATAATTTCCTTCGTTTCAACATTTCTTATTTTCATTTTTTTTTTTCGTTCGCGAAAGTATTCTGAGCAATAAATATAGGTTAATTTAGTTATCATAATGAATATCTAAAAATTGTTACTTGTAGTACATATAATGGTGTAACAATAATAACTTTTAAATTTTAATTTGGATAGTTAAATCAGCTTCAAATTATTGCTCAAAATAGCTTCATACTAACATCAAAAAAATATTTTACGTGTGTTAAAAAATTAATGACATGTTGCTGAATTATGTTTTTTGTTTAAAATATTTTTTTTACATGTTTTAAAATAAATGATGACATGTTGCTGAATTAAGTTTTTGTTTCAAATATTTTTTTTACAAGTGGGACGGAGGTATTAATATATTCAACTCTTTTTCATAAATTATGTTTATGTTTAATTTTTTTTATATGTGTTAAAAAAAATATGTCATGAATAATTGCAAAAAAACCAATTAAAAACTGTACAAAATAATTTTAAAAAACTAAAATAACATCAAAAAATAAATATTGTCAAGTTAGTGGCCACATCCCGGCCACATAGGAAATCTTACATTAATTCATTAAAACATTTAGGAAATTCATATAAATCAAATGAACTTAAGAGTCACTTAACTTCACTACTTCACTACTTCACTATCCTTAGGAAATACCTGCAAAACAAATGAGTTTAACATTATATACTATATGATTCCAACAATTCAGCAAAAATAACAAAATATGTACCTTGAACACATTAGGGAGTGTGATGTTAAGATAATGTACTGATGATGATCGGATGGGGTGCCAAACAACAACCTAAATATTTCAAAACAAACAATTAGATGAAAGTATTAATGTTCATTGAAAATTCACTAATTAATATATCATACCTTCTGAAGAATCAGAACAAAACCAACAGATATATCTTTCCCAAATTCACTCTCAGTCACCTTGTGATGAATGGAAGCTTCAATGGTATCCGTAGGATCCTAATAATTTTTTCTCAGTTAGTAACTCAGAACACATTTAACCCATGATAGAAAGCATACTAAGCTCATATCCTAACCTTTAAAGTCACCCAGAGATCACCAAACTCATTTCGTTTGCAGGACTTGATAACAACAACAACCTAATAGAACATACATAAATGTAAAAAATCAATGTTAATTTACACACATTTAACTATAATTAATCTTGATATTATACCTGATCCACTCTGTCAATAGTATGGAATTTCTTCTTGATAGAGTTTAACGGATAATATGTACCCTCTTCAGTCAAAAATTCCATTGCAGAGAGCCAAAGACTGTCTTGGAAAGCTTCATCCTTGACCGGATCTTCAATCGCTCTCCGTATATATTCCTGGGTTGCGATCGGTGTTTGTTGTGAAGAGAAGTTTTGATGGTCGTAATTTCTCTAACGCATGGTGGCCTGTACGACACCGGCAGGACCAGGAATAACACGCGATGAAGAGGAGCCTTCACCACGAAAAAAAAAAATGCTGCTCGTTAGGATCCATTTTTTTGGGTTTAATAGAATTTAGATTGAGAAGATTGAGTGAGGGTTGCTAGGAGGATACGAGAGAGAGAGAGAGAATGAATGAACGAGGAAGGAGAGGAAGAAGATAAATGAATCTGGAAAGCTGAGGTGGGGTATTTATTAAACTTAAACTCGCTACACCGTGTAGCGAGTGTTATTTGGGTGACAGAACTCGCTACACGGTGTAGCGATTTCTGTTTAATTAATTGCCCTAATTAATGACCAACTGCCAAACCCTAATTACACTAAACTCGCTACACGGTGTAGCGAGTTTGACCAGCCCTAGTCAAACTCGCTACACGGTGTAGCGAGTTTCAAAAAAAGAGACATTTTGGGCAAAATTTTGAACAGTAAGTCATTTTGGGAAATAAAAAAGTAAAAAGGTATTATTTAAGAAAAAAATCCGAACAAATGTGTTGCACAGGAACTGAGTTGAACCACTAATGGTGGATACTCCGGCTGGTCCTTCTTCGAATGGTCAAATACGTCACCTACACACAAGCAAGAATGTGAACTAAAGCGGGGGTGGCTCAGGTAAAACCCCTCCGGCGTGAGAGTAAGTGACTGGTAGCAAGGTGGATAACAATGGAACTTAGAGAGAGACAGAGCTTAGAGAGAGTGAGAGAAACTTACAAATAGTATTTTCTCTAAGGTTTATATACCCCCATGCAGCATGTGTCTTGCACATGGGGGGACACGTGTCAATCATCCCTTAAGGGTGCCAACCACCCCCAAGTTAGTGGGAAATCACTGTTCACCTTGTCAAATTACACTGTATTGATGGTTGTAGTGGGTACCCACGTGGCAGCACGTCAGTCACTTAACGTCACCAGTCATGTTTGTCGCCAATGCGACAATCCTAAGGAAGGGGGCAATACTCATATTGTCGCCAATCTCATCGTCTAACCGCCATATACTTGTTGCCTGCTAGTTCCACCCATCATGTCGTTAACTGCCACGGGTACTTCTCGCTTACCGCTTACTCTCACGCTTAGACCTGTTCATGTCGCAACTACTCTTGTCGCCTCACTTGAATGTCGCTTCTCACTTATGGGCATACGTACAATACCCACTTTATTCCTTGGGCCCACTTGGCCCATCTCGCCATGTTAGGCCTAACTTACTATTCAGGCCCAAATCCATATTTCACAATTACATCAATAGCCCCCAATTTCGAGACCTGGATCATTCATGTTCCAGGTGAGAAATTCAAGCTACTCCATTACTTCCCGCCCTCTTACATCAATCAAGCGAGATGACGGCTAACGCTGACACCTGGTGGACACATGTCACGTCCATAGAGGTTCCTTTGACAGTTGGACGGCTGTGATGGGACATTCGAAGAGATGCTTTGAAATTTGAAATTATTAAATGGGGGGAATTTAAAATTTTTGGGGCTAATTAATTTTTCTGCTAAGCAACCTCTTGGAATTCCCTTAGTATAAATACTTTCCCCCCCTCCTTCACACTTTTTCCCTCAATTTGCTCTCTGAAACCCATAGGATTTTCCGGCCACCTGCTAGCTTTCTGGCGAACCCATTTCCAGCATTTCCAGTCGTTTTTCGTTCATTCCACTGTTCAATCCTTGTTCTCCCTTCAAATACGACTAGAAATACTTACTCATTTGCCTATTTATCCACTTCCTTCAACCTGGAATCTGACACTTTCAACCGTCCGTTGAACATTCCGGCGAACCTTCAGTCTCTACTCAACTTTCTTCGATATCCATCCTATTTTCAAGATAACATTTAGATCTTTAATTTCTTTGCTTTCCTTCCAATTCTTGTTTGTCGCCTATGGAAAGGTATAAGACTTGTGTTAGACAAGTTAGGTATGATCAGTTTCAGAGATCTGGAGGTATCTATTACTTGACTAGGGGCATTTGGGCAAGAATCCCACGAATTGATTTAGTAAGTTGTTTAACTGTTAACAAAGTAGATCCCTCCATTATTGCCGCCATTGAAGTTAGGGGTAGATGTTTCCTTCATGCCTCAGCCCCCATGTCTAAAAATTTTTTTACTTCTCGAGAACTTTGTGACCATCTTTGTCGCATCTACGGCTCCCCCATAGACTCTGACAGTTCTGACACTGACTTTCCCGCGGCGAGATCTTTAGCTAGTAGGATTCATTATAAACAAGTTATTTCTTCTTCTGATTCAGGCGAGATGTCAAACTCTGGAGCCCCCAGCACTTCAACTCAAACTGGTGGGAACTCAACCTTGACCAATAATCTTGCTTCTGGTGTTGCGGGAACAAGCACTTCCCAAAATTTTCTTATAACTCCCTACCATACCAAATATAATATAGACCACCTAGATTACCAAATAGATGATTACGATGGCGAGATAGCTCTTTCTGTCATTAGACATAGGCAGGACGGCGTCATCGTATTCCCGTCCCAACATGACGCAGGGCTTATAATTCCTGTCGATCCCTTCATTTCTCTTGTCTTCTATAAAGCCAAAGCGGCAATAGCTGAGCTTCACCCTAATGCCATTAGGGTTCTTACTTGTTTCATTGTCATTTGTCGCGTCCTTAGGCGAGAACCCACCACTCATCTTCTTATGGACCTATTCACTGGGTACCAACAAAAAGATAAGCAAACCAATGAAATCCGAATGTCGCTGCAATATAAAAAACCAAAAATCCTGACTCCTCTTCCCTCCAAAATTCACAACTGGCAAAATGATCCTTTATTCATTATTTCCCGCATTGGCTGGGCTCTACCCTCAGACCTGTTAGGAATCTACCCAAGAATTGACAAGAAATGGGCCCTTGACGAAGACGAAAAACGTCTTAAAAGAAAATTCATCCAAATTCTCGCAGATGCCTCTAGCACCACTGATCCTCCCCCCGCCTTGTTTTTATGCCAAAAGATACTTATGGACCACTCCCTTCTAAGCCAAGTAGGGCTTTCCTATACTTTCCCGCCTGCTCCTCCACGTGTCGCCATCGTGCATACTGCTTATTGGCCTGGATGGGAGATCCATACAGATAACAAATTTAGCTCTGAATGCACCGTCTGCGTGAATGGTCAGGAATTGTGTCCCGCAATGAAGATAGTACAACGTACGATTCCCGCCATTTCTTTCTTTCTCTTGTTTACTAGTTAACTTTTAATTATTTCTAACATTAACTCTTTTTCTCGCAGTACAAAGAACCATGAATATGAACCAGAAAAGATTGGCCCAAGGCAACTCTGAGCAACAAGCTAAATGGTTGGCCATGGCTAGGAAAGCCAGGCTGATGGTTCAGCCAGATGATCTCGCTATTCCCATCTCGCCAACTGGCGTTGATGACAAGATTGTGATCGAAAGTTCTCGCAAGAGATCTTCCTCAACCACTCCCCGCCAATAGAAGCGACAACGCTCGGCTTCTTCTGCCCAATCTCAAGGGGACCAACCTGAGGCTTTGAATTTGGACAATGAAGAGGAAAACGAGGAAAATCCAATTGATGTCGATGATTATGATCATCTTGATGACCAAGAAGTAGAAACTGAGGGGGTCCAAACGGAGAATCCTGCGGGAACTGACATCCCACCCCCTCCTTCCCAAGCAAATGAACCCGCTGTAAGTACGCCAATCCAATTCGCAACCTTTTAGATGCATTTTAATATAATAAAATTGCATTTAGGGGCATTTTGGTAAATTCCCGGCCTATCCCGAGACTTCCGGAAACGTTACATGAGTTTCCCGCGAAGGAAGTACCTTTTGGTACATTATTCATGCCAAAGGACCCCTTGGAAATAAAACATGTTGGACCTTTTGGGTATTTTCCCGGAATGTTCCAGAAACTGGTTTTTGGCGCCAAAAGCGGTTGAGCTACCTTGTGTCACGCGACAGCTTGAGGCATAAAAAGTGGAGGCGTAGGGTCGTGCAACACACTAAGGCGGCCCAGCTACGGCCTATAAATAAGACCCTCCCCCTCTCATAAATGGATCCGAATTTTAGCCTCTTTGTTACTCTGCGGGAATTTGCGGCGTAACAAATCTCTCTAAACACAAACCTCTCTCTCTCCTACCTTCAACCTACCCAATTCCTCCCTTCCAAACCCAATTCTCAAGCCACACCACTTGACCCCCTTGGATCAATCCTTCGGATCGAAGTGAAGAATTGAAGGGTTCTATATCATTTGGATATAGAATTCGTGGAAAGCAACAAGGGTAACGATTCCCTAAACCCAATCTCTCTCTCTCTTGTTTAATTTCTATCAATTCTAGTATTTAATTTTGTTTGGATTCGGTAATCGGATCCTAGCTATACGGATTGCGAATCCCAATCGCAATCTCTCTGTTTAATCTGAATAATTCGTGCAATTGAGCTTATATTGTTGATTATTTGATTGGATTTGGTGTTTGAACCCCGAGGGGTGTGGATCTACCCATATCCACACTCCCTGGGTTGATTTAGTCTCGTTTACGTATTTCGTTCGTAATCTAGTTAAATGATTAGATACGTATAGCTTTACTGTTGATTACGTGTTCATATTGTTCGGTTTTGCGAGATGGCTCATATGTGTCACGCGACACCTTTGTCTCAAGTGATCTGTGTCACGCGACACATGTAGTCCCTTTGGTGCGATGTGTCATGCGACATACATGACCCATCTGCGAGACCTTTTCCTTTATGTCTGTTTTAGATTGTTTGTATCAGGGATGTGGCCTCCCTAAATAATGGGCTCACAATATGTAATTCTCGTTCCATAATTAATAAGATGCATTTAATCACACTTTGTTTATTATCAATATTTGCACACACTTTGGATTTACTTGGATGTTTTTGATTGAAAGACTCGTCTACGGACGAGGCGTGTTGGGTGAACTCTCGGTTCTTCCCAACACGTAACCTGACCTCCGAACCCATGTTTTTCTCTCTAAATAAAGGTTTTCAATGTTTCCTCTTAAAACGGCGTGGCGACTCCTTCTTTTCATTTAAACCGGGAAACCCAAAATTTTCCGGGCGAGCGCACATTTAGTGGCGACTCTGCTGGGGACTAGAAACATTTGAAAACCTGTTTTTCAAGTGTTGAGTGGGTCAAGCTTTTGTTTAGTCAAAACATCCAATACATCCATTTTGTGTGCATTATTTGATAATCATTTGTGATTCATACATCTTGTTGATCATGGAACTTGTGAGCCCTTTGTGCTTGTGGTCACTTTTTGTGCATTAGTCTTCTTTTTGTTGCTCTTGCTATGGTAAAACAGGGGCTGATTTGATGATTGAAGAGCTGTTGGTTCAGTGACCATCCAGGTCGTGCGACACCTTTTGTCTCAGGTTGTCCTGTGTCACGCGACAAAGGATGGCCAGCTGAGCGTAACATCGAAGAGCTGGTTTGAGGGCAGTCCCTTGGATCAACCGTGACTCAATTGATTGTTGTTCCCTGTTTATCCTGTGTGAGGGTGTGTGTTGTTTTCTTTTTTCAAAAAGTATAAAAGTATAAAAAAAAAATCTCTCTTTTTTGTAAATAAAGGAATATAGTCATCCGCACACTACATCACTTAGATTTAGAACCCTCGGGTGCGATTGACGGCATCGCGGACGGCCATGAAATTCGCCTACGCTTGAGCGCCTGAAATCAAACCTAAACCCCTAGTGCGTTATAGGTGGCACCACACTAAAACCTTACCCACAGTTGATTTTTGATACAATGTTTTAATTGCAACAAAATGAAGTGTTTTTGAAAAATGTCATAGGTCCTTATACCTTCTCCCAAAACCTCACACCTTGTGGACATGTTGCCAAATGCAACATGATTTCACATGGGGACATGTCACTCCCGTGGCGTGTTCTAAACGAGAGATCATGCCGCATTGTCAACATGTACCGACGAGAGGTCATGCCGGATTTTTCTTCGAAATTCTTCGAAAAGACCCGTTATGCTGCCCAAATTTCCTTAGAAATTTGGACAAACCTTTTCGTTCCATGAAGATGTTAGGGTTTGGTTAGGTATCATTACCTATTATATGTTTCAAAACAAAGCATTTGATGTAATTCGAACGTTGCGTCGTTAGGTTTCCCCGAGGTATAGTTAGCATGAATAAAGGCTTATCCTTTCCCAACTGTATTTAGGATTTAAAAGACTAATTTATACTTGAACATAAATAAATTTGTGTTTGTGCGAATCTGTCCTGTTTCTTTCCCTCTCCTGTTACTCAAAAATTTCCCTTCAAACACCTTATAAACCCCTCTCTACACCTGCAGCTACGGCGAGTTGGGTCCGTTCATCCGTCTCGGGAGGTCGTTTGGTCCGTGTGCAAGCAGTGTCAGTTGGTTTAGAATCGGAAATGGCCGGCAATGGAGATGTTTTTTCTGCTCAGTCTGCAGGTGGCTCAATGACAGGGGGTCAGACAGGTTTGAATGAGATGACTACGGAAGAATTGAGGGTGATGCTGGAAGCCGCTCTAGCTCGGGAGCGTGAGGCTTGTCTCTTAGTTCAAAATGCCAAGGCTCGTGAAGAAGAGGCTCACAACCGTTTCGTAGAAGCCATGAGAGCCAAAGGGATTGCGGTACTTCGTAGAGAGGATGGTTCCTATGAAGAGATTACGGAAGATAGCCATAATGAAATTGGATCCGTTTCACCTGCTCAGCCAATCCAGCCTAGCTACAATACGATGCCACCCCCAGTGAGCTATGTTCCGCGATCTGATCAAGCAGTGTCTCCAGGAATGATTGCAAGTGACCAAGGAAGGTTCGTTCCCCCATCTTCCCAAGGGCATGGCCGGGTTATCCCGGCAAGGTGTCGGCGAAATGACGGTCGGCATGCGAATTTCTTTGATCTCTTTGCCTCTCCCGACTCCTAATGCTCCGGCACCGCGGTTTCGGCATGGATCTCGGTTCGAACCAACTTTTCCCGGCCTCGGTATAGTGTGTATCCCGATGGTTATCGGGGTGTTCGGTATGGTGTTCGGCGAGAATGGTCGATACCGGTTCTCGAAATCGAGATAGTTCGGGACGGTGTTTCAAAATACCGGCGGTTTCGGACTCGAAACGGCTTTTCTCAACCGGCGGTGTGTTCCACCCTTACCGGCATATTTATGGTTCTACCCCATACTCGGCTCCATGTGTTAGCTCGGGATTATCTTCTCTTGAGTCGATACGAGAGGTCGGTCGGCCATACGGCTCCCGAGAACCCGGTGGGCAATTTAACGGTTATGATATGTATGGAAACAAGATTCCTAGCCGAGATTAGCTTGTTGGACATCAATATTGGAATTCCTAGTACTCTTGGTCTCCCACCATTTGCTTTGCCCGTGGGACCTAATTACTGATTTCCCAATACCGTCGTCAACGGTGGCTCTGCAATTCCTCGAGACTTCAAGTTTGGCACCGAAGTGGCGGTTCTTTGAAACAGATGCGGCAACAGTTGACAGATTAACCGTGGGTTCTAGTGGTCTTAAAGTTGTGGATCCCGCCCAAGTGACACCTTTGCCGCACAAGTTTAAGATGCCCAAGCTAGATTTTGATGGTACCGCCTTTGTCCAAAGACGCATATAGACACTTATGTGATGACAATGGGGGCAATGGGCTGCACTCCCGAATTCATGGCTTCCCACTTCCACCTAACCTTGAAAGGATCGGCACTTACATGGTTTTTAGCTACTGAAGCAAGAATGCCGTACTACTTGGAGCCGGATAACGAAGCCTTCTGGAAAAGTACAAGGGTAATTTGGAATGGCGCACTACCAGGGATGACTTGGTAGGAACTATCCGGAAGTCGGATGAGTCAATTACAATTTTACAAACGTTGGAATGCTAAGCTCAGCGAGTTATCGGAGCCAATCCCCTCCAAGACCAAAGGACATCTTTCTATCATGTGTTAAGCCGGCGCTTAGGGAAGCCATTGGGAAAGGATGGTACCCCGGATCTGCGAGAGATGGTGGGAATGGGAGCTAGGAGTGAAAATAGGCTGTTCAACCAAACTCCAAGTGCAAACACCGGCGGCAACAACGGTGGTGGAAGTTACCGGTATCGTGCACCCAATCTGTATCGGCAATGGCGCCAAGAGGAAGAGGGCCGGCCAAAGACAACAGTATCAATAATCTTCAAAGGGGAAGTAACAATGTGTAGAATCCAATGAGATTTCCACCTAGGCCACAACCGCGATTTGATGATTTGGGTATGTCAACGGAGGAAATTTTCAACGGTTTGCTACGGCGGCATGATAAAGCCATTGGAGAACTACGATCTGCTCGCCCTAATCCTCATATGGATGCTAGCAAGTATTGCCGTTTTCACCAATTTCCGGGGCACACTACGAACTCCTGCGTAACTCTCAAGAAGATAATCCAGGGCTTAGTGGATGACAAGAAGATAGAGAAATCTCCCCGCCCAAATATTGTCAACAATCCTCTGCCGAGCAACAATGTGAATCTTATTGACTTTGAGAATGATTATTTTGTTAATGTATTAGAGTTTGGGGAATCCGCAGTTGGGAATGATAGCAATGGTTGTAATGAGGTCGAGCGATGTAATCTCTGTTACGATGAAATGAAAGATAACTTACATTTATGTTACGTATCTCGATGATTTGCATGATGTGAATAATATTGTCGAGCTTGATGATTATGAAGAGCGCTTGATTGTTAATACTATGTCTTCAATGACTCCTAGAGAATCCCCAATTTCCCTGGAGGAACTCAGGATAGCAGCTGGTTTGGAAGCACCCTTGACCATCAATGAGATACGACAAGCAGCTTGGCCATACCGCAATCACCCTGTCCCGCTCACGTTAGCAGAACTCAAGGAAGCTAGCAAAGAGTTCGTGGTTGATGAACGGAAAGAAGTTAATCTGTTGACTCGCTCAGGAAGAATGTTGGGAGTAAATAAATCAGATCCGTCAGGAAAGGGAAACGATTGCGAGGCTCTAACCCTCGGTCCTCTCGAGAATCCTCACGAGGCTAGACGAAGAAGTTCGGGAAGACCCGATGCGGCACGGTTGAAAAGAACGCAAGCCGATATTTCTTTGTGGTCCCTACTTACATCCTCCTACCCTCACAAATTAAAGTTGGAAGAAGCTTTAGCCAAAACGAAGGTATCATCAACGCTACCCCAGGCAAGCATGTCGGTGATTGGAACGGCGCGGTATGGGAATATCATTACTTTCACGAGATCTTGATTTGCACAGCTACGGTGCGAAACATAACGAGTCCTTACACATTACGGTGCCTCTGGAGGGACGGCGGATTCCCCATGTGTTGATAGATAATGGGTCAGCTATGAATGTGCTCCCCGCCAAAATGATGAGTATGTTGGACATCAACGCGCAGAACCTCAAACCATCCAACCAAACCATAAAGGCTTACGATTCAACGTCCCGGGCAGTGTTGGGAATAGTCTCTCTTAATCTGATGTTTGGAGGTAAGGAGATGATGGTGGATTTTCAGGTTATAGACATTCCTGTTACATTCTCAGCATTATTGGGCAGACCCTGGATCCACGAGATTGGAGCCGTAGCTTCCACGCTTCACCAATGTTTAAAGTTTGTGCAGGAAGGGGTGCTGACAACCATCTATGGGGATAGTGTTATGATCGGAGAAACCAGCGCGAATACCTTACCAGTAATGGAGATCAAACTCGACCAGGAGAACCCGATGCTCAGTGGGTTCGTGATTGAGAAGCCTAAGGGGCAAGTCTGTACCATAGATTTGACGACATCTTCAGACAAGATTCCTCCTGTGTTAAAAATGCTAAGAGGTATGAGCTATATCCACAGTGCAGGGATGGGAAAACGCCAACGAGGGACCGTGTAGGCTTGTCTTTGCCCGGCTAAGAGAAATAGGCAAGGTCACGGGGTATCTTTGTGACTAAGGAAGATAAGGTGTATGACAAAACCGAGGCTTTCAAAGAAAAGATGACCTCGGCGGCCGGTAGAAAGTATAAGAAGCACGAAATGCGCCCGTACAGTTGGTCTCTGAATAAGCACTTTGTCAGAGAAGATGGGGATATGTTTGTTTGTCCTGAGCCAAGGTTGATTCCAGCGGAAGAAAGAATGAAGACGATCCAGAGGTTCGCCAATAGCAAGAATCCGGTGAAAGAAATGTTTGATAGTTTGCCCAAAAGGCAAGGTGTGACCGCCACTTACGAGAGCGGCTACCATTTACGGGGACACGAATATGAGAATCGGTTTGAAAAGCTTGTTGGATGAGCCCACAATATGTAAAATTCGCGGTGCGACCTACGAGATATTGATGGGGAGTTGGCGAGATTTGTTTGAAGAGCGAGGGGGCATCGAGCCTGAGAGCGGTGCGTCTCTGGCAGAAATGAGAAATGGAGCTAAGGAGCCGAATGATTTGATTAACTTTTCCTCTGACAGTGAGGTGGTAGCTATGCTAGAGTTCAAGAAGGAATCTGCTGTGGAGCTAGTCAAGCTGGAGACTACCGCGAAGGACCGTTGCGAGTGGACTTCATTCGAGGACCGGTCGCCGACGGGAGACTATGATTGAAAAGCTAGGGCTCAAACCTCGTCCTTGTACCTCCAAGTCTAAATTCATCCCTGTGTTTTGAGTCGATCTCCCGAGTCTCTTGTCATAGAATTTGAGTCTTCGACCGGTCTAATGTCCTCACGACGAGAAGGCCGTCTTCGAGTTGTAAACACTTGTATTCCCCTTTGCTTTGAATAAAGTGGTTGATCTTTACGAGTACCCGTGATTGCCAATCTAACAATTGAATGCTTAACAAAAAATAATCATCAAGATTTAAAAATAATTAAGCCTAATTCAATTGAAGATAATGCGAACTTAATCGATGAACAATTTTTAGAAAAAGATTCAAAAGCGAGGCTTGCGAGCAAAAGGAAAGCCGGGCCCAAGTGCCGATGAGGTATTAACAACGGTGAACACAGGAGCAGTAGAAGAACCCAAAGAAACGCAGATTGGTAGCTTCTTCTCCGGAGATGAGCGGGTTGCCACTGATCGAGTTGCTCAAAGAATTTATGGATGTGTTCGCTTGGTCCTACAAAGATATGCCGAGAATTTGGATGCTTCTATTGTGGAACACCGAATACTGTGGATCCAGAAATTAAGCCGATCAAGCGAGAGTTGAGGCGGATAAAACCTGAATGGTCCTTACAAGTGAAAGAAGAAATTGAAAAGCTCTTGCGGGTAGGCTTCATCAAAGTAATTGAATATCCGACTTGGTTGGCCAACATTGTGGCAGTCACCAAAGCAAATGGAAAGGTTCGAGTCTGCGTGGATTTCGAGACCTCAATAAGGCTAGTCCTAAAGATGACTTCCCTTTGCCCAACATTGATATGCTAGTGGATGCAACCGCAAACTTTGAGGTCAAGTCTTTCGTTGATGGTTTTGCGGGTTACAACCAGATTAAGATGGTGAAGAGGATCAAGACAAGACGGCATTTACAACTCCATGGGGTACTTATTGTTACAGTAATGCCATTTGGTTTGAAGAACGCCGGGGCTACTTATCAAAGAGCGATCACTACCCTTTTCCACGACATGATCCACGAGAGAGATTGAAGTGTATGTAGATGACATGATTATTCATTCGAAAGGGTCGGATGGACGGACATTTCATTGACTTGAGAAAATTCTTTAACGAGACTCAGAGAACACTCCATGAGGCGAACCCGGCCAAGTGTACATTTGGGGTTATTCGA
This sequence comes from Adenophora triphylla var. japonica, assembly GCA_022495995.1. Taxonomy (NCBI): domain Eukaryota; kingdom Viridiplantae; phylum Streptophyta; class Magnoliopsida; order Asterales; family Campanulaceae; genus Adenophora; species Adenophora triphylla. Next base: position 381,703 of record JAFEMH010001436.1, read on the forward strand.
GGTAAAGTTACAGGATACATGGTCACCGAGCGCGGCATTGAAATAGATCCCGGGAAGGTTAAGGCAATCATTGAAATGAAGCCACCCGAACCGTCTACGAAGTAAAAGGATTCATGGGTCGCTGCAATACATCGGCGGGTCGTCAACCGGTGACCACCATATGTGAGCCGATCTTCAAGTTTGCTAAAGAAGAACCGGGAAGTGGTTTGGAACGAGGAATGCCAACTAGCTTTTGAGAGGATCAAAGCCTATCTCGTCAATCCTCCTATTCTCTGCCCACCTCACGGAGACAAGCCTTTACTTCTATATCGACAGTCACGAGACACGGCCCTTTGGGGCTATGCTAGAACAAGAGAAGAAAGATTCAAAGATTGAAAATGCCATTTATTTCGTCAGTAGTAAATTCCAAGGAGTGAATTGAATTACTACGCCCTCGAGAAAACTTGCGCAGCTTTGGTATGGGTGGTCGGAAAGCTAAAACACTATATGCTATCCCACACCGTACACTTAGTCTCCAAGATGGACCCGATCAGATATCTTTTCCAAGGCGACAGAGGAAACATCTCCACCAGGTTGGCAAAATGGACTTTCTTCTTGGCAGATTTCGACATCAAATATGTGATCCGTAAGTCAATTAAAGGACAGGCATTAGCAGACCAGTTGGCTGAATTCCCAGTCTGAAGATCAAGGGCCGGATCTCGGTTTCCAGATGAAGGGATCCTCGCTATAGAAAGCAGAAACAAGTGGCAGTTATTCTTTGATGGGGCAGCTAACAAGAAAGGAAACGGCATTGGGATGGTTTTGATAGATCCAAACGACATGCATACTCCCATAGCAATCAAGTTGAATTTCCCCGTTACTAACAATGCGGCCGAGTACGAAGCTTGCATAGCCGGCCTAGAAGCTGCCCTTGAGCGACATGTGGAAGAATTGGAAGTGTTCGGTGATTCCCAGTTGATAATCAACCAGACCGCCAACAAATGGAAGATTATAGACCCATGCCTCCAGAAGTACCATGCCTACATCGCAGAACTCGTCGGCCAATTCAAGGAAGTATCATTCCAGTTCTTACCGCGAGACAAGAACAGTTCGCGAATGCTCTGGCTACCTTAGCCTCTTTGGTGGAAATCCCGAGAAGGTAAATCAATCAGGCCATTCAGGGTCGGGAGAAGAGAAAATCCTGCATATTGTTGTGAAATAGAGATCGAGGCGTCGGTGAACCGTGGTACAATCGAGATCTTTCAATACCTCAAGTACGGAGAAGCATCCTTTCTGTGGACCAGAAGGAGACTCAAAAGAGTACATGCCAAGAGCTTGCGAAGCCCTAAAAGATTGTCGGCGCGGTATGTCATACTCGGCGATGAACTATGGAAGAAAAGGGAAGGTTGTCCGCTCTGCTATGTATCGGCAAAGAAAAGGCTCAAAGAGTAATGGAAGGCGTTCACAACGGTGCTGCGGACCTCATATGAACGCTCGATCTCTCATGCAGCATCATCGAAGTGGGTTACTTACGGATCACTATGGAGACGGTGCATCCATTTCGTGCGGACTTGTGATAAATGCCAGCGATTCTCCAATCTGAACCACATCCCTCCTCACGACTTATACTGTATGACAACTCCGTGGCCTTTCGCAACATGGGGTATTGATGTCATTGGGAAGATTTCTCCGTCTGGAAGCAATGGGCATGCATTTGTATTAGTGGCCGTGGATTACTTCACAAAATGGGTAGAAGCTGCGTCTTATAAAGTGCTCACCGCCAAGAAAGTTGCCCGATTCATAAAGGAGCAGATTTTCTGTCGCTATGGAGTCCCGAACGAGATTATTTCTGACAACGGAACCCATTTCGAAGGAGAAACTGATCGGTTGCTCACTAAATATAGAGTCAAGCGCCACAAATCTTCACCATACAGGCCACAGACAAACGGCGCTGTTGAAGCTGCCAATAAGAATTTGGAGAGAATTATAAAGAAGATGGCCGAGCGAGGACGAGATTGGCCGGAAAAGCTGCATTTAGCATTATGGGGATATCGCACTTCAATCCGAACTGCCACCGGTGCAACCCCATACGCTCTGACTTACGGAATGGAGGCCGTAATGCCCATTGAGTTAGAGATTCCTTCCCTCAGGGTTTTACTCGAGAACGAGGTGAACGAGATCGAATGGCTCCAAAGTCGATATAATGAGCTGGCTCTGCTAGATGAACGAAGACTAAAAGCCATGGAGCATAACAGGGCATACCAGAGAAGAATGGCCCGTGCTTTTGATAAGAAAGTGAAGCCCAGGGATATCAAAGTCGGTGATCTGGTCCTTAAGATGAAGCCCTCAAATCAGAGCAGTGCGTTGGGCAAGTGGGCACCCATTTGGGTTGGACCGTTTTTAGTAAAGAAAGTATTCTCCGGAGGAGCTATGCAGCTGTCAGACTTGGATGGCAACCCATTTTTGCACCCCGTCAACGGCGACAAGTTGCGGAGGTATTTTGTATGATCGAGTCTTTCCCCCTCTAAAAAAAAAATAAAAAAAATAATAAAAAATGATGATAAATAAAGGCGCAACAAAATTGTCCCATATGAGGCGAAAACCTCTCAAAAGGCGGTCCATGCAAAAATAAGGGACGCGCCAGGTGATAAAGAATATACCCAACTAGACTAAAAACCCAAAAGAGGGCGGTCTAGGTAAAAAACGGGTTGCACCATTTCCCCCTTCTATCTTCCCCTTTCTTAAACACTAAAGTCAATTGAGTCGAACTACGGAGACTGAGCCCCTTAGTTCTCTTACAAAAGGGGAACGTAGGCAACCACTTGTGGTTCGGTCTAAAATTCTTTGCAAAAATCTCTCTTTCTACCAAAATGCGTTTTGATTACGGTCCCAAGGCTTTTCAAAGGATCATTTCGAGTTAATATTCTTGTTGATGAGTTCAAGCACGGCCTACCTTTTGACTCAAAAAGCATTGCGAATAAAAGAAAACATTGATAACATCTATTACATGCTGCATTAAGCAATCAAAGGGTACTCGGTTTCCATACGGATAATTCCTACTCTCAAAACAAAAAGCAAAAGAGTCTCAAGTCTCTCAAAATAAAAGGAAAATGTGTGTCTAGAGGCTCGTCCCGCTCCCGAATTCGCTCCTCTATCCTTCCTCTTTCTCGGTCCCGGGAGGGTCTTTGGCTTAGGAATGTCAAACAAGTCGGTTTGAGCCCGTCCCAATTCGGGAATAACGCGCGCCGGCGGTTCAATCGAGACCGATCTCCCTCAAGGCGGCCCTAGCAATCCTCTCTTGCCGCAACGCCTCTCTGCGAGCTCTCATCTGGATCATTTCTTAAAGCAGCCCTCCACGGATCTCTTGCCTCTCATAGTCATCGGCGGCATCGCCGGTAACATTATGCAGGTTTCCCCGTGCCTCTATATCTACGAGAGTTCGTGGACGGATAGTCTGCTCCCAGTATTCCTGGCGGCGAGTCTCTAGCCAAGCTGGACGAGAACCACGATGCTCCTCATACCAATCCAGATACTACGTGGTCGAAATGTAAATCCTCTAGGCTCGAAGGAGCACACGAGTGGGAAGAAAGCCCTCCGAAAAGATCTGCTGAAAAAGCTGTATAGCACAGGGCTCGGTCATGGACATCGGAACTGTATCGGCTACCGATCTCTCCCTCAAAGCTCGGATGATCTGCTTGAGGATACCTATCTTGTCTGCTCACCAATGATGGGACACGAAAGAGGATACATGCAAACCGGGCAACCGGACTACTGCGATCCATCCTGAATATCTCTCATGGTGCAGTATATTCCGGGCGGGAATCCAGCTCGGATCGGTGGTCTCGTGCCGTGATAACCTCATGCACAACTATCGGCAACCTCGTCCCTCACCGGCTACGTGGCCGAGTCACCCGGGCATTGCCGTCAGACCTTACAGTAATGGTCCGATCAAGCGTAACCTCTCGAAGAACCACGAGATAATAAGTTTGGGGTTACTGCTCCCATGAAGTCGATCCCCCTGCTAGCACTGTCAATACCGTGATAAGTCTCGGCCCGGCAACGGTGGTACAACATCCATCTCCCCTTGGCCGAATGAATTTGACGAGAATCTATACCCCGGTCACCCTCATTTGCCTAACAATCTCCAACAAAGCACTTGAGCAGACTCAGGCATACCGCGAAATAGTAAGGCGACGGTGTAAACGGCATGAACATATCCCGAGAGAGGTAGAAAGGTCAAAACGGCTCGGGGCGGGACGACGCAACCTAGCCATCCGAGTCAAATCTATGGACCCGTCACCCGAGAATCATAGGAAATACGATCCGCATGCGAGAGATAAAAAGTCGAGATAGCTGCTCATCAATCGGCTGTCTCGGGGAATGCTACGGTAGCCGCCTTACCCAAGCTTTGTCAATGCCCTAAAGTCCTCCATAGTTGGGGTCGAGATAATTGTATGACAAAGAGAATACATGGCGCTCAGAATCCCAGAAGCAGGATGCAGCCCGAAGCAAGTCCCAGTCGACCCTCCAATCCTTCAAGGACCAAATGCAAGGCATACTGTACCGCTTGTCGATAATATTTCTATGTCGCCTCAGATGAAATCCCCAAATTTCGATGAAGTCCCGATGAAATTGACACTCCCGGGAAGCAACCTCCTTGCTATGATGCTCCATTTTAGCCAAAAGTAACAGTCTTGATCGAAGAAATTGCTTATCTGCCAAATAAGGGCTCTTTGGTTTTCCACTGCTAAGAAGACGATGTACGAGAATGAAGCCCGGACCGACTTTTGAAAGGGCCTGTTACGAGCCTCCCTCAGTCGTGCGACATAAGAAGCCAAACAGACACAACATGTCGGGCGACATACTTTGGCTGGTGACAGACAGTGTGGAAAAGCCTGCAGTGGTTACCCCAGAGCATTTCCCGACTCGCCGTTGCCATACACATACCCCTGAAAATACACAGGAGAGGACCCCTGCTATACACACCTACCAGAAACAATCCCAAAACCCCATATATAAACCTGACAAAGCCAACCTTTAACCCAATAATGGCGTTCGCTTTCCCAGGACAGACAGACTCGCGCAAACCAAGCTAACATAAATTAATCTTTGCTAACAAGATAGGCTTGTTTAGGCGTAGCGCCGGCATGTGTTGTTTTACCCTCGCAGGTACAATAATCAATTGAGTCCCGAAGACTGACCCTCCGACCAAACTGGAGAAGGAAAAGGAAGAAAAAAAGCAAAAAGAGGCATGTGTATCCGTGACAGCCCCAAGAAGAGCTCAACAAAACAAACAGCCCCACGAAAAGAAACCAATTCCTCGGAAGACAGAATCCCCGGCTTGACGAACAAATTTCCAGAAACCAGCGGCCTCGAGGCACAGGAAAGAAGCAGAGTCCCCCCAACTCTCCAAGGAAAGCTAAGGACACAAAAGAAAAGCGGCAATCAAGCAAAGACCGTCCAACAGCAAAACCAATAACAGAGAAGAAAGGATTAGCATAAGACCCCCTGGCAGCTACATTCATCAACAAAGCAAAAGAAGTGGTATGAGTCCCTTTGGCATCCACAAAGAGCAGCAAAGAGCAGAAAAGAAGTAGCATGAGTCCCCTGGCAGCTACATTTATCGAAAAGCAGAAGCAGAAGTGGTATGAGTCCCTTTGGCATCCACAAGACAGAAGAAAAGGAGATAGCGTGAGTCCCCTGGCAGCTATACTTATCGGCACGAACGAAGCGAGAGATAGCATGAGTCCCAGCGGCTATACTAATCGGCCACGGAACGAAAGAAGAAGTAGCGTGAGACCCCTGGCAGCTACATTTATCCCCAACAGAACAGAAAAGAGATAGCGTGAGACCCCCGGCAGCTATGCTCATCCCCAGCAAAGAAGAAGAGAAGTGGTATGAGTCCCTCCGGCATCCACGAAGAGAAGCAGCAGTAGTGTGAGACCCTCCGGCAACTACCCTGCAAGAAAGAGAAGTGGTATGAGTCCCTCCGGCATCCACGAAGAGAAGCAGCAGTAGTGTGAGACCCTCCGGCAACTACCCTGCATGAGAGAAGTGGTATGAGACCCCTGGCATCCACAGAAGACCCGTTGCAGCATGAGACCCTCCGGCAGCTACAACTCGTCAACAGCGATAGCATGAGACCCTCCGGCAGCTACTCGCAAAAAGTACCAGTTGCATCATGAGAACCTCTGGCAGCTACAACCTGGTGAGAAAGGAAGCAACTACCCGATCCCACAGGAAATAACAAGTAAGCACAGCAAAGGTATGAAGATACGTCTCTACCCCTTTCTGGCTTATGAATTTAATTTTGATGTTTCCGAACTACGATTTGGCTTGATTCCCTTGTTCAAGGGATACGTAGGAATCCTTTCTCAGAAAGGTCCAGCCATCTTTTCCCCTTCTCACCCTTCTAGCCCTTCACCTTAACCCTAGCCGCTCATTGAGATTGGGTCTTATTTTATCGACAACCTCACTTTTTCCAAAAGTGACGTTGCCGAGGGGCTCTGTAAGTACGCCAATCCAATTCGCAACCTTTTAGATGCATTTTAATATAATAAAATTGCATTTAGGGGCGTTTTGGTAAATTCCCGGCCTATCCCGAGACTTCCGGAAACGTTCCATGAGTTTCCCGCGAAGGAAGTACCTTTTGGTACATTATTCATGCCAAAGGACCCCTTGGGAATAAAACCTGTTGGACCTTTTGGGTATTTTCCCGGAATGTTCGAGCGGTTTTGGCGCCAAAGCGGTTGAGCCACCTTGTGTCACGCGACGGCTTGAGGCATGGAAAGTGGACGCGTAAGGTCGTGCGACATATCTAAGGCGGCCAAGCTGCGGCCTATAAATAAGACCTCCCCTCATTGAAATGGATCCCGAATTTTCCCGGCCCTCTTTTGTTACTCTGCGGGAATTTGCGGCGTAACAAATCTCTCTAAACACAAACCTCTCTCTCTCCTACCTTTCCAACCTACCCAATTCCTCTCATCCAAACCCAATTCTCTACCCACACCAATTGACCCCCTTGGATCAATCCTTGAGATCGAAGTGAAGAATTGAAGGATTCTATATCGACTAGATATAGAATTCGTGGAAGCAACAAGGGTAACAATTCCCTAACCCTCTCTCTCTCTCTCTCTCTCATTTAATTCCTTGCAAACTTCTATAATTCTATTTTGTTTGGATTCGATGTAATCGAGATCCTAGCTATACGAATTCTTGCGAATCCCAATCATAATCTCTCTGTTTAACTTGCATATATTGTGTAATTGAGCTCATATTGTTGATTGATTTGGTTGAATTTGGTGTTTGAGCCCCGAGGGTGTGGATCTATCCATATCCACACTCACTGGGTTGATTTGATGTTGTTTATGTTTTTCGTTCATAATCTTGTTAAATGATTAGATCTGTATAGCTTACATTGTTAATTTACGAATTCATATTGTTCGGTTTAACGAAGGCTCATATGTGTCACGCGACACCTTTGTCCTCAAGTGATCTGTGTCACGCGACACATGTGGTCGTACAGTACGATGTGTCATGCGACACACATGACATCTGCGATGACTCTTTCCTTTATGTCTGTTTTAGATTGTTTGTATCGAGGATGTGGCCTCCCTAAATAATGGGCTCACAATATGTAATTTCTCGTTTCATAATTAATAAGATGCATTTTATCACATTTCGTTTATTATCGATATTTGCACACACTTTGGATTTACTTGGATGTGTTTGATTGAAAGACTCGTCTATGGACGAGGCGTGTTGGGTGAACTCTCGGTTCTTCCCAACACGTAACCTGACCCCCGAACTCATGTTTTCTCTCTAAAACAAAGGTTTTCAATGTTTCCTCTTAAAAACGGCGTGGCGACTCCTTTTCATTTTTTAATCTTTTTTCGGGCGAGCGCACATTCAACAACAAATAATTTCAAGGCGTTAGTCCAAGATGTAAATCAAGACGTTACCTCAAGATGGATGTCCAAGATGCAGAACATACTGAGTGGATTTTTTAGGACGTAACAACATGTATATGTCACAACCAAATTGTAAAAATCTTATGGTCAAACACATTGGTTGAGTGGAAATGGGTAATTCGTATATATTAAACATACGGGCCCGTCACACACCTCAATCAAGGTTGACATCGTGCGCTCCAGGCGAGGTGTATAAACCTTATTGAGATGAAGATGGTAATTTCTTTAAACCTTTGAAGGGATTATGTACCTTTAACTGAGATGAGATGGCCAGTCTCAAGCGGTTGTCTTCATAGGATGTTTGAGATAATGATCACTTGCAAAATAATAACAAAGTAAGAGTATTCGACATCTAATCTGATGTCACTTTTATTAGATAAAAGAAATAGAATAAGTACTAAACTTTCGTAGAAATATTTATTTATTTAAAGGAAATAAAGTGAGGAAATAATTGTTTTAATAACAAAAACACATTCATACCTGACTTGTTAGCTTTAAGATGTCACCTTCCTGGAATGATGATGAAATCTCAGGGCCTCATGATTTATTTGAATGCTTCACGTTTTCTTTCAAAACAGAAACATATTAGGGTTGGGTGTTAGCTTAGCTAACACTCCCTACGATGCCTAAGTCGATGCGCGTTCAAACTAAAATAGAATTGAAAAACATTTTTTATTGAAATAAAAAATGAAATTTGTACCTTAGCTTTATTTGTATTGAAATAACGTTACGAAACTTACATAAAGTATGACTTGAGGTGGATGGCATTCCGGCTTGGGGGAACCCTTTCTCCATCTAAGGTTGATAGCCAATCACGAACCCTTTCCTACCTCAGCATATACCAAGTATGGTCCTTCCTGCTTAGGGGCCAACATCCCAGCATTGAGCTCTCTTGTATTTTGAAATATATTGCGTAGGACCAAATCACCAACTTGGAACTTCCTCAATCTGACATTCTTGTTGTAGGACTTAGCAATTTTCTGCTGATATGCTGCATTCCTGACCTTGGCTAAATCTCTTAGCTCGTCAACGGTATCCAAATCATGAGTCAGGTTGGTGTCATTTTGCTCAGGTGTCAACAACCCATATCTGGCAGTAGGGACGACGACTTCTGCAGGAATGACGGCTTACGCACCAAAGACTAGGGAATATGGGGTCGACACTGTTGTATTCTTTGACGTTGTTCTATCACGCCCCAAAGGACAAATGGAAGCTCTTTTACCCATCATCCTTCTTTTGGTCTAGTCTCTTTTTTAAGTTGTTGATGATAATTTTGTTACTTGATTATTGCTGTCCATTAGCTTGAGGATGTCTGGCGATGATGTAACCATCTTGACTCCCATCTAGTGAGAAAGTCTTGCGTCTTCTTGCAGATAAATTGGGAACCGTTATCACATATTATTTGGGACGTGATGCCAAATCTACTGCAGATGTTCTTTTTAATGAAGGAGATGACTTCTTTGTCATGAACTTGAACATAAGCTTCAGCTTCAACCCACTTCGAGAAGTAATCTATCATTGCAAGTAAGAATACTCTCCCTCCAGGTGCTTTAGGCAATTTGCCTACTATGTCCATTCCCCACGTCATGAACGGCCAAGGGGAGAGAATAGGATGAAGCAACTCTGGGGGCTAGTGCGGGGATGTCGCCCGTACATGCAGCGGGAATCACTGCTTCTTAGCAAAGTTGGTTGCATCTTGACGCATTGTTTGCCAGTAGTAACCCATTCTCAGAGCTTTTGTGTGCAAGCTTCTACCCCCAGAATGATTACCACACAATACTTCAAGCAACTCCTTAAGAACTTCTTTAGCTTTGTAAGCTTCTAAACATCTTAGATATGGTCCTTCAAAAGACTTTTTAAACAAAACATTATCTATTAACACATATATTGAAATTCTTACCATGAATGCTCTAGCATTCTTTTCTTCGTCGGGGATGGTACCATCTTGAAGATATTTAATTATTAGAGAAGTCCAAGATGTTTCTATCTGGCTCTCCGAGATGTCATCATCTATGCTAAAGAGTTCTAATCTTTCCACGACAGGGATGTTGACATGAATGATTGGTATGTTGGTCTGAGATAAGCTTTTGAAAGCTGATCCAAGATTGGCCAAGGCATCCGCTTGAGAGTTCTCTGTTGGTGTAGTACCCTAGGCGTTTAGTTATATTTGACTTATTATCTAAACCACTATGTAATCATCTTTATCATTTATTATATAAAAAGTATTATTTGGTTCATTATATATTTTGCATGTTTATTATATTGAATTGTGTCCCTATTTGTTGAGAACAACTAGTATAAGTTGGTAGTGGATAATCATGGAGATGATTATATGCATATGATGCACATTACACTTATGGATACTTGCTAGAGAACAAGTATTGGACATGACCTACCAATGAGATTTATGACATGGTCAATAGTCATATGTGTCATGAATAAATCTCATGATAGTCGTGTTATTGAATCCTTACACCTGAGATTATCATCGTCTTCCACATGACGAAGATTGTGTTTAATATAGTCTAACATTGTCTTTAATCGGATAGCAATAAGGGCTATGTTAGCACGATTGTAATCATGTAGGGAAGAATGATAAGTCAAGATGGGATTTGTCCCTCTTATGAAGAGAGATGTTTGCTTGGGCCCCTCGATGAATGATGTTGATGAAATGTGTGGCCGCACTCGAGTGATTTGATAGAGATCAAATGCATTTGCATTATCAACATATTCGGAATCGAGAAAGCATTGAACGGAATGAGTTGACATAGACCATGACTCATGTTCAATTGGACATCGTGGACAAAGGGATTGTGACATTGGAACTATAAAGGAATCAAGCTTTGATGTTATATTAATTGTGTGGACATAATGATTTGCTAGAAGTCACTTATGTCTTGTGAGGTTGATGTTTCGACTCACTACCAACATAATATAATTCCTTTTGGGTCACACACAAAAGAACAATTTTGATTCGAGCTAAATCTGGAAATTTTGGGAAAGGGCACAACTCGTGCCCATGGGAACGACTCGTGCCAGTGCAGTTTAAACGACTGCGTTTTGGCATTTCAAGGATTTCGTTGACTTGGTTGACTTTTGAGGTGGAGCACGACTCGTGACAAATCCCCGCACGAGTGCATCCATTGTCATGCCTCGTGACACGATTGAAAAATGGCTTGGGATCACTCGTGATTGCCATGCACGACTTGTGGCACGACTCGTGACCAGGAGCACGAGTCGTGCCCGACGCGGTTTTTGGTCAAAACGTGATTTCCTTGGACGGATTGGAAAAGGTTTCTTAAGGACTTATAACCTATTTTGACTAGGGGTTATATGTGATATAAATATAAGTCCTATGCAGCCAAAAATCCTATCCTAGATCATTGTTCTAAAGATTATGAAACCTTAAATTCCTTGATTTTTGATTTTGAGAATCAATATCAAAAGCTTCCCAAAATTATTCCATAATTTAGGCTTTGATTATTGAATATTGATTCAATAATCAAGAGGATCATCTAGCAATCCATCAAGAAGGTGTTCTTGGATTCATTTGCGTGTGGATTACCATTAGAGGGTGGTTACCTTATCACCTAAGAGCTTGAAGCCTCCGTTCGTTGATTCATCACAAGATTTTCAAGATCAAGGAAAAGTTTGAAGATCCGATTCGTTGTCAAAATTCAAGGCTTGGATTTTGAAGATCTATTTTGTTAAACTACATCGCATTCGAGGTATGTAATTCTATTTCATGACTTTCTAATCTCTTCATGCTAGACAGATCATAGGGCTAGGGTTTTGATGTTAAAATTAAATCTTCCGCTGCGTTTGTAACCCCAAAACCCAACAGTGGCATCAGAGCCCTGTCTTGCCATGATTAGGATTGAAATTGCATGTTAGATTTAATGTGATTATTTGCTACCATGTTACATGAAATAGATCTAGATTCCATGTGTTGTTTTTATGAAAAGCAAGTATATATGATATGCCATATTCATGATTAATGATAAATTAATTAGATTAGTTTATCACATAGGTTATTAATCTTTTAATATGATTAAATTAGATTTGTAATTTCTCAAAATTGAATCAAATTGTTTTTATGATATTTTGTGAAGCCCTATGTTCATGATTATGTTCACATGAGATCTATGTTACAACCATACGATGTTTGTTATATGTTGAAAACCTTCTAAATATTTAAATCCTATGCCATTCCTTGATTAGAACACTTGTGATATTTTAGGGTATTTGATATAGTTTCGACTCAGTTGGGTGCATCTTATATCTTAATTTGTGATCAAGGTGAGATAATGGTTGATGTAGTTTTGAATCAGTTAGGTGCATCGTTCCATGTCTCACATGTTTGAAAAATGTTTTGATTTAATTGGTGCTTTCAAATGAGATTTGACCCAAGGCATAGATGAGATTTAAAACATGCTTTTGATATATGATATCTATTGAAATCTCATAAAAGTTCTAAGAGTCATATAGTGATATGATTGATGTTTCTACCTAAATAGCTTGATTTCGGGCATTGACTCAGTTAAACCAAAATCAAGTGAAATATGGATCTTAGCCTACTATGATTATATGATACATGCTTGTATTTGAAGGTGTATAATTTAGTGGGAGTATTTATGAAATACATTATTTGCTCTTAGATGATAAATGTGCTGATATTGATATATGTTTATATTGTTTGCATATTTTATGGTAGAATGGCTACACACAATAATCAACCCTCATCCTTTGCGATCCGTCCTTGAGAAGGACAAGCTTGAGGAGAACGGTACAAACTATTACGATTGGATCGGAAGCCTCGGGAATTGTTCTCAAGCAAGAGAAGAAAGCATGCGTTCTCAATGAACCCATTCCACCTCAACCTGCTCCAAACGCTCATAGGGCTGATAGGGATGCACATAAGAAACATAATGATGATTCTATAGATGTCGCATGCCTTATGTAAGCCACTATGTCTAAGGCTCTTCAGAAGGACCTTGAGCACATAGATGCAGCATTTGATCTTGCTGAGCTCTTAAAGGAAATATTCCAAGTTGTAAGTGCTCCAATTTGAGCTTGTTAGCATTTTCGTTAGAAAATTAACGAAAGTTATAACATTACTAACATTCCTAACTTTTCTAACAAAGTAAGGGTAAAATGGGCATTGCCACTTTAAGTTAAACCAAGAAAAGAATCTCAAAAAGCAAAAGAAATTAGAAAAATCCGAATTAAGAAAGTTGAAAAACAGCTTCAGTTTGAATTTTAAAAAGATTATTCTTCCTGTCCAAAAGCCAGCACTGTAGCAGATGAACAGTGCACGCGTCGATCCTTGTCCGCGCGGATACGTTTGATTCTCACAGTGTCCTATAAATTGAACCCTCCTCTCTCAGTTTAGAGAAGAGGAATTTGATCACAGCAACGAAGTTCTGGCGAAATATAGAGAGAAAACAGTGGGAATCCCTTGATTGCCACCTTTTTCTCTTGAATCTTTCCCAATCAAATACCAAACACACCAAACCTTGATACTCCTCAAGCCAAACACCAAATCTTGATATTCCTCAAGTCAAATTCCAAGCCTAGGAAGATAGGGTGTCACCATTGGTAAAGCCCTCCTTCTCAAAACCCTAAAATCCTCTTTTAACTTCTTGTTCATCTTGTTCTTCTCACTTGGATCTACTTGATGTCTTGTTTAACTTAAGTTTTGACCTAAGATGGTCATCTTGAAGTTCATCTTCATGAATGACCATCTCAAATGGTCTACATTTTAAATCTCTAAATTGATTTTTCTCTTTAAATTCATCTTTACAAAGATCCCCTCTCCCTTTGCAAAGGATATGTTTAAACCCCATAAATTCCCCAAGGATGACTTGAGTATGATAACCACTTGGCACAAGGTAGTGGAATCAAGTCTAGGGATGAAAATGGGGTGAACATAGATGCAAACCCCCAAAAATCACATTTCTCCTCAAGAACATCTTGCTGTCCAGTAGCATTGTTCTGAGAACTCAGTCCATTTTCCTATTTTTGGACCCAGTAAAACTTGGAATTGGGTGTTGACTACAAAATACTTTTTGTAGCCAACATCCAGAGCTTTCCAGACATATTTTTAATTTATTTTTTGCGTGAGTAAAACTCCTTTTTCAATTTTTCTTTTAGAGGCCAGTTCATCAGCTTCTGGAAATCCAGATTTCAGATCTGATATTTCCAGAAGGTTTTGACCCCTCAAATCATATCCAAAATGAAAAGTTCTTTTACAGAAACCTTTTTTAAGGTGTTTTGAACATTTTTCATTCCCGGACTTTTCCCAGATTCTGGAGTTTTCAAGCCCTAAAGTCCATTTCAAAGTCAAGGGTCAACTGTCTTTTTCATTCTGGCAGAAATGGTTTTCAACTTCCGAAAATCTTTTGAGTGCCAAATCTCAACCCAAAAATCACCCAAAAAATCATGGGATCAGTTTAAAGCCTTAAAAAGAGTTCTCAATTTTTACTTACCTCAGTTTCAACTTATTTTGGCCAAAACACACACACACACACACACACAACAAAGGATTTTGAATGTTTGGAAGACTCGTTTTTACGAGGCGTTCCGGGTGCACACTAACGTCCTTCCCGGCACGTAAAGTGACCTCCGAACCTAAATTTCTGATCTCGGGCATTTTTCAAAGTTTTGGCCCTCAAAATAAAAATGGCGTGGCGACTCCGTTTTGATTTTTCAAAAAAAATCGGGTACATCACAGTGGCGACTCCGCTGGGGACTAAGCTTTTTTTTTTAAAAAAAATGGTATTTGGTATATTGGTGGAAACCATTAAACTTCCCGTTATCGCCTCCTAACACGAGTCGGGGATAAATTGTGGTCTAACAATCCCACGTACCGGTATCACCGTTTTCAAAGAAAAAGCTTTTGAGGGTCAAGCTTCCGTCCCGACATTTGAAAATCCTTTGTTTTGTGTGTGTTGATTTTTGCACATTTTTCGTGTTTATTTTGGCCGCCTCGGAAAAAGTCAAAATTTTATTTGTCGGAATAATGTCCCTAAGCTGTTGGAATTTTTGTGATTATGTGCTTATGTGCTCATTAATTTTCAAAAAAAAAATTTCAAAAAAAAAGATCTTTCAAAAAAGAAAATTTCCAAAAAAAATCATGCATCATACTTTTTAAGACACATAAAAAATTTCTATTTTACTCGGAAAAGAAGATAGGCTGCTTGCACACTACGCGCACGTTGACCGTACACTTGCACACCACGTCCTTAACCTGGGAAATCCTTGTCGCGGTCCGTTTGGTCTTATTACGCCTCTCGGACGAGCACGGGACTACCCAAACATCCCATGGAGCCTCGTGTCGACCATGCACTTGTCCGTGACACACTTTGTCAGAGACCCGGTTGGTTTTTAGTACTGATCTATGTCATGCCACTGTACGTGTATAGACCTTTCCTTTCAAGCCTTTGTCGGCATACCGACTCAATATCTTTCGGGTCCACTAATCGGTCGAAGTTACGCCGGTTTTCCGCCGCGAGACTTTGACCAAGATATTGGCCAGGCGCCTTGACTTCGGCTCGGCGGCACAAATTATACAAGCGACTCCCGGCATGACGAGTCATCAAGGATTAATGATTATTCCATGCCTAATTACGGCCTAATTGACGACAAGTCAAGATCAATCGTGGACATTCATCGGTCGAATCATGCCGACTTTCTTGTCGAGCTCTCGGACATGATCTTGACTTTGACGTCGGCTTTGTCCGTAATTTACATCGAATGCTCGTTAAGACTCGATTACCGCCGGACTTCTAGGATCGTTTTCTTTCGGTCGGTGGGACCCGCTTGCCCTATAGGACCCTCGCCGGGGTTGTCCACCTGGGAGGTCGAAATACGGGTGGAATACGAGGGGCTTATAGACGTAGTGACGGGGCCCAGCGATCCGAGAATCGAGTAGTTCGGAAAAAAAAAAAGAAGAGCAATCTTTTCCAACCGATTAGGTTAATAAAACGTGTTTTAAGTAAACATGAACAAATAAGCTGCATGTTGCATGAGCCTAAGAGCCCAAACACCTACCCTCCTTCAATTCCCGCCATCGAACCCTCGTGTCTTTCCCCGCGGCTCCGCGTAAAGCTTGGTTTCGGGCACCGGGTCACCGTTTAATCGGTTGGGAAGAGTCAAGTGCCTCATCGGCTTCGCCGTTTGTTTCAACTCCGGGTTTCGAGAATGTACGCATCGGTAGTAGCGAGGGGACAACGTCACTCCGCCTCCGGGACTCCTCGGACGAACGGCAATGGAATCGGTTAGCGAACGGATGAGAATGCGACGGGAAGCACGGCTGAATAGCCTTATCGAGGCTATTAAGAGCCATGGTTTGGCCGCCGGCCTCAATCCCGATGGCACCTTCACTGTGGAAGAAGAGGATGACCCCAATCCCAATCTCGGTCGCCCCGATTACTCCGGAGGATGCCACCACCAACCTCCTTCGGTGCTACCGAGAACACATGTTCCTCGATCTGCAGGTCGGACCACTGGATCCATGCGGCTGATGGGACGAATCGGTTCACGGCTCCTCGGTGGGGGCAAAGTCGATACGGAATGTCCTCTCATGGTTGGGGATACCTCGGAATGCCACGGCGGTGGAATCCCACCTCGGTTCGGAACCGATCAATCCGGACCTTCACATCAACGGCCACAATTTGGAATGCCGCCACAATGCGGTTACGGGCCACGATCGGGAGCCCCTCCTCGAGAATGGTGCTGGTTCGGTTGCTCCTCACACGGCTTTCACAAATCCATTCACTCGGACTTCTATGGGTTATCAAGCCTTCATCCCGGTTTCATCCGAATCACCGGGACCACGGTATCCTCTCGGTTATGCATCCTCGCCACAACCGGCCATGCAATTCAACAACCGGGGACGGCAACCCGCACTTAAGCCTACTTATGGGCCTCACTCCGAAAATCCAAGCCATATGGCTACCTCGAGATCTGCCTCCATCTTCTCTGCCGATTGGAAGCCAACGGCAAGTCGCTGGGTTCTATCCTTTTGCCCCGGCTCCTACCTACACTCCCCGGGGTAATTTGGGCCGAGGACGAGGTTTTCACCTATGCTCAGGGATATGGTATTCCTTCCACCCAATGCACCACCCGACGGCTAGTCCTCTTCCTAGCTCAAATATCGGCTCGGGAATTCCCGCTCCGCCTTTGGATCCCCAATTGGCTTGGTTTATGGAGCAACACAAGGAAATGAAAGCACGGATTGCTGAATTGACCGCCAAAAAGAACAACGCTCTTCGGCCTACGAGATCCAGGCTCGATTGTCCCCCTGCCTCACAAGTTTGTGATGCCCACTCTGGAATTGTTTGACGGGAGTGCATGCCCTAAAACTCACTTGGACACCTATACTTTGGCAATGAAGGCTAAGGGATGCACAAACCGGCGGTTGGCCGATTACTTTAGTCTCTCTTTGAAGTCGGGGGCTTTGAAATGGTTTTTCCGATTGCGGCTGAAGCTAGGGCTACTTGGGAACAAATTACCGGTACTTTCACGAGATAAGTATAAAGCCAACTTGGAGTGGGAGACAAACGAGTTGACACAAAACAACGATGCGGCGCCACTAATGAGAATATTGGGGATTTCTATAAGAGATGGAACTTAAAGCTCGGTGAAATGGCCATTCCTCCCTCGACGAGGAGCATTTAGACATCTTTCGGTCATGCTTGAAGCCGCATTTGAGAGCTTCCCTCGGCCACTTTCCCTACGGCGACTTGCGTGCAATGGTTAATTCCGGGGCTAAGTTTGAAAAGGCTTACAATCAGCGGCCAGGCTGCTGCACACTGCCTACGGATATCGGGCTCCTCCCTCCAAAACTACTCTCACTTTCGCTAAAGGCAAAGAGGCGATCGGCTACGCGGGACGGGGCTGTAACAATGCCACTTCCTTTGTTCCCAAGAAGCGATGCATCCAAATCCCGGCTCCAAGACTTGAGAAACTTTGGGATGCCTTTGAGTGATATCTTCGAGAGGTTTGGTGAGAGAAGGTTTGCTCCGGCCTTTGGAAAATTATCGGCCTAGAAACCCCAACGCTCCTTTGGATACCTCCAAGCATTGTGCCTTTCATCGGTACCATGGGCACTGACGGATGATTGCGTCCCCCTGAAAAAGGCCATCCAAGGGTTGATTGAGCAAGGGAGGTTAGAGATGCTGAAGGACCTAATACTATCAATAACCCGCTCCTAACAACATGAGTGTCAACATGATCGAGTTTGGTGGTTCAAGCCTTGTGGGCACAATGGAGTTTGACTCGTCCCTTTGCAAGGTCAATGAACCGATCATCGCGAGGCAATGAAGATGGTTGGATTGAGCAAAAAGTTGCCAAGGAAATCTGATGGAAAGGTGCTGATAGCTCCGTCTCCGGCGTCGAAGAATAGATGCATGGTTCAACGGCAAGAGCGGCTAGGCCCGGGGGCTACCTATCTTTAAAATAGTCTTTTGAGTCAACCTTCGTAGGTTCTAGTACTTTTCTTTCACCTAAGTCCTTCTGGACATTTGTCGTTGTAGTCCATTTTGGACATAGTGGTTAAGTGTCTAATTTTTAATATAAGTCTTTTTTCTTTTCTTGCTAGACTCGAGACATCATTTGCGCACCCACGTTACACTTAATTGAAATGGTTTTATCCAAAATGATCACTTGTCTTTGCTCAACCACTAATTCTTCGAAAATGATTAATATTTAAACTAATCGGAGTGAGAAAATCAATTGATATCCTTCCCAAATTGGGGCTTACCAACTCCCGTCTTGCATCTCATATGCTCACATCCCTTTCATCATCATCATCTCGTTGCTCGATGAATTTGCATGGATCTTTTCTCATATAAAGCTTAAGCAAGCAATGAAGACTTAATCTCGTTTAGGTCATCCGGTAGGGATTGCGGTTGAAACCTTTCACCCATAGGAAAGCCATTACCTCACCCTTACTAAACACTACCCTCTCATTTCAAGATCGGCGTGTTTTGAAACCCGGTTTAGCCATCATTTTTGCTCCATGCGAGAGAAAGTCCAAGCGAGCCCGAGAAGTTAGCTTCGAGAATCGGCGATGCGCAAATTATCTCAAGCCATGAAGGAAGGACAAAGATAATCCTCAACTCCTCGGGAAGCTTTCCAAGTCAAAAAAAAAAAAAAAAAAAAAAAAAAAAAAACAAAAAAAAAAAAAAAAAAAAAAAAGAAACAAAAAAAAAAGAAGGATTTTAAAATCCTCACAATCTCGGATATAATTCCAAGCTCCTCGGGAAGCCTTCCAAAAAAAAAGAAGAAGAACTCAAAAGTCCCAGGCATCTCAAGAAGCTCTCCAATGATCAAAAAGGAGCTGAATTCTCGCAAGATCGCAAAAGTTGTCGATCGCTCGGACTTCCTCTTATCATTACCTTAAACCAATCCCAAGCCATCCTCTCAATTTTAGAGGATACTCCCATCACCATTACCCTTGCCCTTGGCCAAGTCAAAATCGACCTCTCATTCTTGGAGGCAATCAATCTTCCTCGCCATAGATTTCCCAAACACATCCCCGCGAGCCAACCTCTCATCTTTAGAGGTTCGGTCGGTAAAAGGCCTAGCCGACCTCTCATCTCAAGAGGTCATAATCTCCCCAAATCACCCGATAGCCGATCGAAGCCGGAAACCCAACTACGGTCCCTACGGATGGCGGTTTCATTCTAATATCCTCGATGTCAGGATCAAATTAATGCTTCATTGCTTGCTTAAATTGGAATCTAATCCATTTTGGTTCAAAATTACCAATCAAAGATTGTGCAAATTCAACCCTTCCCTTCATGTGAGCATATTTCATTTCTCCTCACAAACACTTGCCGTGGATGTCCCAGGGGCTTCGCATCCGTGTCTTTCATGGACACTCTAAGGGGATATGTTATTCAATCCTCCAAATCCTCAAAATCCCCAAAGGTCCTCGAGACCCTCGAATTTCAACATCCATTCTCTTTTCATTCGGGATAGGCCCGAACTACGGCGACCTGAGCTCTTCATAATGGAGGGAACGTAGGCAACCAAAAATGGTCCGGTCGAAATCACAAACAAATCTCAAAAAAAAAAAAATCCGGTCTCATCAAGGATCGTCCCTATACACTTTCCGCCCTTCCAAGCTTGATTTTCGATATCAGTTGGTTTTCTCCTTGTGATTAATCAAAATATTTGTTCATATCAGATTTAGGGATTGAATAACCCGAACATTAACAAAGGGTTTTAAGCAGCCTTGTGATC
Source organism: Adenophora triphylla var. japonica (assembly GCA_022495995.1). Classification (NCBI taxonomy): domain Eukaryota; kingdom Viridiplantae; phylum Streptophyta; class Magnoliopsida; order Asterales; family Campanulaceae; genus Adenophora; species Adenophora triphylla. Next base: position 401,904 of record JAFEMH010001436.1, read on the forward strand.
ATCATGAATAAGACAAGTTTTCAAGTGTCTCGACAAGTCTTCTCTCTCTCCATCATAGGGAAATAGAGCCAAACACTTTGTCTTTACGTCTGCGGGGGCTTCCATACACTTTTCCACACCTTGTGATGCTTATACTCTCTCAAAAGAGTCAAACCAAAAGCGAGAGTGTCATACACAAATTCGGGAGACATTCCCATCTTTCAAAAGATATGCCCCTGCACGTAAACATTTACGAGTCTTGTCCGATGGCGGTTGACTAAGGTGCGAAAAGATGGGTTCCCCCTCTGTAAGACTACTCTGAATTTCTTCATCTTTGGGGCTTGCTAAGCGGTTCTCCCGGGTTCTCCTGTAGCGGCTCTTCAAGTGGGGCTTATATAGTCATCTTTGGGTCCACGTTGGGTTCTTCACCACGAGATAGACTCGCTAAATCACTTCTTCAAAATCTGGACTTTGCCTACTCGGGATCCGGGGCTTTGTCAAGATGGTCTTTTGGACCCGAATTTTATCAAGTCGCAAGAAAGAATTTCGGCTTCAGAACTTGGTACACGGCGGCTTCCCGTAGCATCGGAATTCAAGATCGGGGTTTCTCCCGGCATTAGCAATTCCATCAAATCATCCTCAGGACAAGGTTTCGGCCAAGGTCACGGCTCATCCAAATGAAAGAAGCTTCACTCGTATCAACGTTGGCCCTAAAGTCTGTCGGCATCGGCTTGAATGACCAAGAATGAGAGGGAAAGTTTCAATCAAGACCCGGGATCCGAATCCAATCTCATCAAGATTGAGGTCCATGTGATATTCTTGACAAAACCTCACCAACAACCGCTGTTTAAATCGCGATCAAGGGTTCTCATCCCCCACTTGATCAAAATGCACTGTTCCAAACGAGTCTCCAGGACACATACATAACCATGCATCCCCACAAAAATCTCCCGAGGGCTCATGTAGCATGCACTGAAACTTGAGTCAATAGGAATAATCCTAAATCATCGAAGATCATAAATCATAATTTTCCTGCCAGAAGCTTAGGCTAAGTGTATCTTCGAAAGCAAGTAAATGCATCATCCCATAATCATTTTTGGTTCCATGCATGCATCTGTCATCATGAATGCCATATATGCATCTTCCTCTTCACTAACGAATGCAGGAATTCAAACGTGAAATCAAATCCCCCTTTTTTCGGCAAGGATGATCTTCACCAAAGACGACCTCCAATGAATGAAGACGCCCTCCAACATCTACAGTTTGACAAAGACAAGCTCCGGCGTCTGCAACTTGCTAAAGACGACCTCCAATGTCCACAAATGGATGAAAACAGCCCCAATGAAGACCACCTCCAGTGTCTACAATTCGGTCAGAGACGCCAAGTTCTCGAATACAAGTCGGTCAGGGACGCCGAGTTCTCAAAATGCAAATCGGTCAGGGACGCCAAGTTCTCAAATGCAAATCAAATGCCAGTTGGTCAGAGACGCCAAGTTCTCAAATACAATTCGGTCAGAGACGCCAAGTTCTCAAATACAGTTCGGTCAGGGACGCCAAGTTCTCAAATGCAAATCAAATGCCAGTCGGTCAGAGACGCCAAGTTCTCACATACAAATTGGTCAGAGACGCCAAGTTCTCCAATACAAATCGGTCAGGGACGCCAAGTTCTCAAATACAAATCGGTCAGAGACGCCAAGTTCTCCAAGGCAAGAAGGTCAGAGACGCCAAGCTCTCCAATCTGATGCGGTCGAGACACCAAGTTCTCAAAAGCAAGAAGTCCCAATGTGAATACAAGCTCAACCACCTCTGAGGTTGACGATCACCGGCAAGATGCGGACTCAACCAAACTCCTCCTTCGAGGTCAAAATGCTTCCAAAGACTGACAAATCGTCGGCGAAACCGTCCCACGAACAGCAACTTAACAACTCTTCATCAACATCAGTAGTAGCCTCGGTCCTTCCGGCAACTACGGGTAAGCACAGCACAGGTATGAAAGCATATCTTAGTCAACTACTTTTCTAAAAGAACATTATCATCAGATCATAGGGCGACTTCCCCAAAACAGTCAAAACCTTAGGGTGACTTCCCCAAAACAGTCAAACCATAGGGCGACTTCCCAAAAATAGTCAAACCACAGGGCGACTTCCCAAAAATAGTCAGATCATAGGGCGACTTCCCCCAAAACAGTCAAAACCTTAGGGCGACTTCCCAAAAATAGTCAAACCACAGGGCGACTTCCCAAAAATAGTCAGATCATAGGGCGACTTCCCCAAAACAGTCAAAACCTTAGGGCGACTTCCCAAAAATAGTCAAACCACAGGGCGACTTCCCAAAAATAGTCAGATCATAGGGTGACTTCCCCAAAACAGTCAAAACCTTAGGGTGACTTCCCCAAAACAGTCAAACCATAGGGCGACTTCCCAAAAATAGTCAAACCACAGGGCGACTTCCCAAAAATAGTCAGATCATAGGGAGACTTCCCCAAAAATAGTCAGATCATAGGGTGACTTCCCCAAAACAGTCAAACCATAGGGCGACTTCCCAAAAATAGTCAGATCTCTAGGGCGACTTCCCAAAAATAGTCAGATCATAGGGTGACTTCCCAAAAATAGTCAAACCATAGGGTGACTTCCCCAAAACAGTCAAACCATAGGGCGACTTCCCAAAAATAGTCAAACCACAGGGCGACTTCCCAAAAATAGTCAGATCATAGGGCGACTTCCCCAAAACAGTCAAAACCTTAGGGTGACTTCCCCAAAACAGTCAAACCATAGGGCGACTCCCCAAAACAGTCAAAACCTTAGGGCGACTTCCCCAAAATAGTCAAACCATAGGGTGACTTCCCAAAAACAGTCAGATTACAGGGCGACTTCCCAAAAATAGTCAAACCATAGGGCGACTTCCCCAAAATAGTCAAACCATAGGGTGACTTCCCAAAAATAGTCAGATTACAGGGCGACTTCCCAAAAATAGTCAAACCATAGGGTGACTTCCCAAAAATAGTCAGATCTTAGGGTGACTTCCCAAAAATAGTCAGATCTTAGGGCGACTTCCCCAAAACAGTCAAAACCTTAGGGTGACTTCCCAAAAACAGTCAGATTACAGGGTGACTTCCCAAAAATAGTCAAACCATAGGGTGACTTCCCAAAAACAGTCAGATTACAGGGCGACTTCCCAAAAATAGTCAAACCATAGGGCGACTTCCCCAAAATAGTCAAACCATAGGGTGACTTCCCAAAAATAGTCAGATCTTAGGGTGACTTCCCAAAAATAGTCAGATCTTAGGGCGACTTCCCCAAAACAGTCAAAACCTTAGGGTGACTTCCCAAAAACAGTCAGATTACAGGGTGACTTCCCAAAAATAGTCAAACCATAGGGCGACTTCCCAAAAACAGTCAGATTACAGGGCGACTTCCCAAAAATAGTCAAACCATAGGGCGACTTCCCCAAAATAGTCAAACCATAGGGCGACTTCCCAAAATAGTCAGATCATAGGGTGACTTCCCAAAAATAGTCAAACCATAGGGTGACTTCCCGAAAATAGTCAAATCTTAGGGCGACCTTCCTAAAGCAGTAGGGTCGACGACTAAAGATAGTCGAAAGACCCGAACTACGACTGGCTTGATTCCTCTTAAGGATACGTAGGTAGCCTATTAAATAGGTTCAGCCACTCGATCACTTGATCATCCTGCCAAATATGGAGCCTTACTCTTATCGACGACCCCGCTTCCTTCGAAAGCGCCGTCGCCGAGGGGCTACTGTAAGTGCTCCAATTTGAGCTTGTTAGCATTTTCGTTAGAAAATTAACGAAAGTTATAACATTACTAACATTCCTAACTTTTCTAACAAAGTAAGGGTAAAATGGGCATTGCCACTTTAAGTTAAACCAAGAAAAGAATCTCAAAAAGCAAAAGAAATTAGAAAAATCCGAATTAAGAAAGTTGAAAAACAGCTTCAGTTTGAATTTTAAAAAGATTATTCTTCCTGTCCAAAAGCCAGCACTGTAGCAGATGAACAGTGCACGCGTCGATCCTTGTCCGCGCGGATACGTTTGTTTCTCACAGTGTCCTATAAATTGAACCCTCCTCTCTCAGTTTAGAGAAGAGGAATTTGATCACAGCAACGAAGTTCTGGCGAAATATAGAGAGAAAACAGTGGGAATCCCTTGATTGCCACCTTTTTCTCTTGAATCTTTCCCAATCAAATACCAAACACACCAAACCTTGATACTCCTCAAGCCAAACACCAAATCTTGATATTCCTCAAGTCAAATTCCAAGCCTAGGAAGATAGGGTGCCACCATTGGTAAAGCCCTCCTTCTCAAAACCCTAAAATCCTCTTTTAACTTCTTGTTCATCTTGTTCTTCTCACTTGGATCTACTTGATGTCTTGTTTAACTTAAGTTTTGACCTAAGATGGTCATCTTGAAGTTCATCTTCATGAATGACCATCTCAAATGGTCTACATTTTAAATCTCTAAATTGATTTTTCTCTTTAAATTCATCTTTACAAAGATCCCCTCTCCCTTTGCAAAGGATATGTTTAAACCCCATAAATTCCCCAAGGATGACTTGAGTATGATAACCACTTGGCACAAGGTAGTGGAATCAAGTCTAGGGATGAAAATGGGGTGAACATAGATGCAAACCCCCCAAAAATCACATTTCTCCTCAAGAACATCTTGCTGTCCAGTAGCATTGTTCTGAGAACTCAGTCCATTTTCCTATTTTTTGGACCCAGTAAAACTTGGAATTGGGTGTTGACTACAAAATACTTGTTGTAGCCAACATCCAGAGCTTTCCAGACATACTTTTAATTTATTTTTTGCATGAGTAAAACTCCTTTTTTCAATTTTTCTTTTAGAGGCCAGTTCATCAGCTTCTGGAAATCCAGATTTCAGATCTGAGATTTCCAGAAGGTTTTGACCCCTCAAATCATCTCCAAAATGAAAAGTTCTTTTACAGAAACCTTTTTTAAGGTGTTTTGAACATTTTTCATTCCCGGACTTTTCCCAGATTCTGGAGTTTTCAAGCCCTAAAGTCCATTTCAAAGTCAAGGGTCAACTGTCTTTTTCATTCTGGCAGAAATGGTTTTCAACTTCCGAAAATCTTTTGAGTGCCAAATCTCAACCCAAAAATCACCCAAAAAATCATGGGATCAGTTTAAAGCCTTAAAAAGAGTTCTCAATTTTTACTTACCTCAGTTTCAACTTATTTTGGCCAAAACACACACACACACACACACACACAACAAAGGATTTTGAATGTTTGGAAGACTCGTTTTTACGAGGCGTTCCGGGTGCACACTAACGTCCTTCCCGGCACGTAACGTGACCTCCGAACCTAAATTTCTGATCTCGGGCATTTTTCAAAGTTTTGGCCCTCAAAATAAAAATGGCGTGGCGACTCCGTTTTGATTTTTCAAAAAAAATCGGGTACATCACACAAGTGCAAGCAAGAAACGAGAGGTATGATGTGGTTAAGTCCCTAACTGCATGCAAGATGCAAGAAGGGCAATCGGTGGGAGATCATGTCCTTAAGATGAAGGGTCACATTGAGCGTCTCGATAGGCTTGGAAATCCGTTGAGTTTGGAACTCGCTACGGATTTGATATTGAATTCATTGCCTGAAAGTTATAGTCATTTTATTATGCATTATCACATGACTGGCATGTATAAGAATCTCTCATAATTGCATGCGATGCTTAAGACCGCAGAGATGAATATCAAGAAGCCTAAAAACGATAATGTGTTAATGGTTAACAAAGGTAAAGGGTTCAAGAAAGATGGCAAAGGTAAAGCAAGTGTTGCTAAACCTAAGGCAAAAGTTGCCGATGCTAAAGAGGCTCCCAAGGCATCTCGAAAGGATGCGGTTTGCTACCATTTCCAAGAGATTGGACATTGGAAGCGCAACTGCAAGGCTTATAAAGAAGGCCTAAAGGAGAAGAAGAGCAATGCGATTGCTACTACTTCAGGTATCTATATGATAGATATTTTCCTTTCTGTTTCTAGTTCATGGGTATTAGATACCGGATGTGGATCTCACATTTGTTTAAATGTGCAGGGACTGAGAAATAGGAAGCTACTCAAACAAGGTGAAGTTGACCAGCGCGTTGAGAATGGAGCAAGAGTTGCTGCATTAGCCATAGGGACATATGATGTAACTTTACCTAGTGGCTTAGTAATTGTTTTGAACAATTGTTACTATGTTCCAGATTTGAGTAGGAATATTATTTATGTGAAGAGACTTGTCTCTGATAAGTTAGCACCTAAATCTGATGAGGTTATTTTCGTTGGTTACCCTAAGGAAACCAAAGGGTATTACTTTTACAACCGCGTTGAGAACAAAGTATTTGTTGCTCAATATGGTACTTTTCTTGAGAAACAGTTTCTCAATAAAGCATCTAGTGGGAGTAAAATTGATCTTGAAGAAGTTCAAGAACCCGAAAATAACATGGAACCGATATTAGAGACTGAACCAACTCCACAAGAAGTTGTGAAACCGGTTCAAGATCCACAAGTCCGTCGTAGATCGGATAGGTTACGATCCGCACCCGAGAGATATGGATTTCTCATGTCAGAAAGTAATGAAGTGGAAGTCATTGAGAATGACAAACCTACTTCCTATCAAGAGGCGATGTCCGATCCCGATTCGAATAAATGATTAGAAGCCATGAAGTCCGAATTGCAATCCATGTCGGATAATCAAGTTTGGAACTTGATTGAGCCACCCGAAGGTGTAAAAATCATAGGGTGCAAGTTGGTCTTCAAGAAGAAGACTGACATGGATGGGAAAGTGCATACTTATAAGGCTAGGCTTGTAGCAAAGGGATATAGGCAAACTCATGGTGTTGACTATGATGAAACCTTCTCGCCTGTTGCCATGCTTAAGTCTGTTAGAATTTTGATTGCCATAGCTGCATATTATGACTATGAGATATGGAAAATGGATGTCAAAACCGCTTTCCTTAATGTAAAACTGCTAGAGGATGTGTATATGACACAACTGTAGACACCCCATTCTGAACCCATCGGATTACATTTATACCGCTCTAAGTCTCGCTTTGAGTCAAGAAGTGGAAATCCACCATTTCGTCATGTTTCGTTAAGTTTTGACTAACCACCGTTAGTTTGGGACTAAATTGCATACAAGATAACGAGGAAAGGGCAGAATTGTCCACGGACTGCAATATCTCGCGCGGAATTGCGTGTCTCGCGTGAGATAACGGAGTTCTGCAGAATGCAGATAGCAGTTTTCTCGTCGATTTCAACCTCTTTTCAGGATAAAACTTCATCCATCTGCACGTGGGGTCTTAGCCTGATCGTTAGAGTTCATGGCTTTCAACCTGGAGGTCATGGGTTCGATTCACCCACCAGTGGTTAGAGGGAATGACATTGCCCTCCCTAGCATAGCTAGGCGCCTCTGTGAAGTGCATCAAGGGGGGAGAGGTGAAATATGTTGATCCCCTACTTTTTAAAGAAAAAAAAAAACTTCATCCATCTGGCCAACCAATGAATTTTGGAGTCTGGAACCTTCTCAAGGTGTTTGATCCCATCCTCAACACCTCTCTAACACCTATAAATACCTGAAGACTTTCAGTATTTCTGATCCTTGAAATCCCAGACTTTTGAGGTCCACAATCCCCCTATATTTACTGGTTTCTCTCCTTGAAATATTCCTGTAAATCACCCCTAAAATCACCTAAAAGTTTCTTTGTCAACCTTGTTGATAAACAAACATCAAGATCCGAGTCAAGGACTGAGGCGAAGCTCTGTCCGTGTCAAGATTCGACTCTAAACTTGAGTCGAAACTCTGCCCGAATCACCTCGCGCAAGGTACCCCTATTTCCTTTCTAATTGATTGTTAGAGTGGTATAAATACATAGAATCTAGGATCGGCCTAGAGCCTCCCTAAATCATGGGAATGGTCTCGAAGCAATCGATCCTACATTCCGTTTAACCCCGTTAAATGGATCTTTATTTTATTTTTATTTGAAATCTTCTTCTTTTTGAAAACCTCTCTTTTCTTTAGCAAGACCGATCTTCGGATTGGGTGGAATGGGTGCTCATTGACCTTCCCATTCCATAACCTATGCCCCGAACCCAAAAATCTCTTTCAAAATGATTTTTCTATGTTTCCAAACGAATAATATAGGTGGCGACTCAAAAGATGATAAATAAAAAGGGTAGAGAAATCCGCACATCGCTACAGTGCGCGACTCTGCTGGGGACAATTAATTAAGAGGCTTAAACTTGCGTCAAAATTAAAAGAGAGGTTTTAAAAAAATATAAATCAAACTCGTTTTATTTTGCTCCAGATCAGGCATATCTCGCACGAGATATCTTATCCCGCGCAAGATATCACTTCGACAATCTGGTGTCTTCTGGTTTTCCCTATTCATCTCAAAGTCCAAATCAAGAGTCGAATACGCAAGGGGGATCCCAGAATTAATTATCTGCAGAGTTCCCTCATCTTAAGGCCTCCCTTAAAATGTCGAACTCGAATCCGTATTTTAGTTTAAATAATTGATTGTTATTTATGAACTACGTGTGAGTGGGTTTTGTTTTATTAAAGTCCGGTCCATTGGGGATTCGGGAGTTGTAATTAATTTATTCATCTCTCTCTCTCTCATTATTTGGAACTACGATGGCCTGAGTCTTCCTAAATTGGGAGAAACGTAGGCAACCATTTGGGAGAAACGTAGGCAACCATTTGGTGCAGCCACTATTTGTTTTTCCTTCTTTCAAAAAAAAAAATCTCTATTTTTATCTATCACCTAGATTGACTATCACACACGCGCACTCATGATATATCTGTCATTGCACTGCATACCCTCTATAAACCCGGGACCCACACTAAGGACGGACGGCGGTAACCACCTAGTCGCCGGTCTCTCCGAAGTTGGATCATCCCACTCCGCGTATTCAATCCACCTAGATTGTCATATCGCTGGGAGCCTAGCCTTCCAGCCCTGCATCGCCACATTTTCATGTAGATTGTATTTTTAGGATCACTCCGTGACTGGTCGGTTTGACTTGGTGATCTTTTCTTATTTTTGACCAAAATAAAGCCATGTAAAATTGACAATAAAGAAGGACTCGGAAAAGTCTCTTCGAAAAAGTCCCTTCGGAATGACCCTTTCGGATGTCCCTTTTAAAAAATATATATATATATATATATATATATATATATATATATATATATATATATATATATATATATATATATATATATATATATATATACATATATATATGTATATATATATACATATATATATATATGTATATATACATATATATATATATATATATGTATATATACATATATATATATATATATGTATATATATATATATATATATATACATCTATATATATATATAGATATATACATCTATATATATATATATATATATATATATACATATATATATATATATATATATATATATATATATATATATATATATATATATATATATATATATATAAATCCTTCAAAAAACAATCTTACATGGCTTTGTTTTACAAAAATCGGACTGATTGCTTAGTCGTTAGGTTCTGATAAAGGCCTTAGAAACCCCTCAAAACGGATTCTCCGTTCCGACCAAAAATTAGGTCTAATAAAAATTGACTTTCTGTGTGATTGTCTCGTGCGGGACTACATGTCTCGCGCGAGATGATGCCTCTGTTTGCTGTAATTGAGCCTGAACCGTTTAAGCCTGCTTTCGACTTGTTGGGGCTAGATATGATCCTGACGTCATCTCTGCATCTCTTCTGTCAATTTTCCGAAGCTACTCAACCTCAAGACTCCCAACACAATGTCTACTGAAAGGCACTTCGTCACCAAGAAGGACCTTGAACAACAAACTCTGCAAGATTTGACCAAGTTCCTTGTCGCTGAAATGGAACATGTGGAAGGTTGGAGAGAAGCTTTTGATCTGCCTACCACTCGTATTGCTAGAGATTTCTGGAGGATGGAAAGTGGCTCCGACAGCGGGCAATCATCTGTGCAAGAAGAGCTAAGTGACATCAAGGCTCAACTTGCCAAAGCCCTGCAGCAAATTGATAACAACGATGCATGGCACAACTTGGAAGAATCCATCCAAGCTGACAAGTATTGCCTCAATACTCTCTACCGTGACCTCAAAGAACAAATGGAAGCAAAATATCAGTCTCGCCACAACATCTTTATGCAATACTATGAGAACCATATCTGAGACCTCCATAATCAAATGGCCAAGCGAAGGAAGGGAAGGATTTTCACCGATATTGGGGGGATCTCTCTTGGTCATCTCTTCAGAAGTCATCACAAGGATGGAGTGATGAACCCAATGGAAGGCTACCAACCCAAGAAGGAAGGTCGAGCTCCACACCTCTACTGCTACTACCATCAATGCCATGGCCACCATACCAATGATTGTTTCAACCTGAAGAATTCAGTCCAAGACTTAATTGACAATGACACCATCAAACTTGCTCCTAGCGGAGGCGCCCTTGGTTGGATTAAGAAATGAAAGCTTCCTTTTCTTTTTCAGTTATTTACTTTTTGCAAAAAGAAACGATTGATAGTCTAGTCTAGTTTGGGTACTACTTGCCTAAAATCCTCATTTGTGGGCAAGAGTATCAAGTTTGCTTTTCAATAATAGTTAGTCAGCATTTTCCTTATCAAAATTGATTACTTATTTGAGATCGAGAAAGAAAGCACCGTGAATGTCATAGAAACTTGCAACGAAAACGATTACTCCAAGGCACTTCGGTTTTCTGGAATCCTTCCTGTTTGGAGAACGATGCAAGCAAAAGGATACTTCCCTGGCTTTGGACTTGGAAAACACTTGCAAGGGATAACGGAACCACCACCGGTTCCCTCACCACACACAAAGCATGGCCTAGGATTCATCATTTCCATCCACGATGGAGATGACGAAGAAGAGTGGGACTTCACTCAAGTCAAGTGGGAAGGAACCTCGTACAAAGGCCACAATGACCCAAAGGTCAAAAATTGCAACCTCGAGCCATATCGAAAGACACTCAACGGCTACTCCGTCTGGGAAGGGGAAAGCATCCCCTACTTTATCTTTTCAGAACCATGGACTGACGATAAAGGAAAGCTCCAACCGGGCTTTGAAATCCTTAGCGACTGCGATGCTTCACCAGATGAAACAGAATCCATCCCGCTAATCCCTAAATATCTGTTGGGCATGAAGTCAGAAATGACAAGCAAATGGGACTTTGTGTTGGGAGAAGACATGCTGCGACAGTTTGAAGACCTGTGCCGATTAGAAGACAGCCAGATCCATGCAATCTCCAAGGGGGACGCTCCAACTATTGATTACACAAGGCTAATACAGAAATGTGATGAGCCAATTCTAAACTGGCGTGTCACCGGAGGACGTTGTTGATAAAGACTTCATGATCAATGAGCTTGGTTGCACTCCCCATCCCCGCAGGAAGATAGGCCCTGTAACTTTCACATTAGAATCAAGCTCCACCTCTGATAAACTCACTCAAGAGGAAATCGAGGCGGTGGCCGAGCATGTATTCCATTACTTCCTTAATGAAAACTTTGATCTTTCTGAGTACCCTGAGATTGCTAACATCGTGAATGACGAATTAACTAATAATAATCAATATAACGAACACGTTAATAATGAATCATACGATGAGATAGATCAAGAAAACGAGCAAATTTTAAAAGAATTAGCAAAGCAAGTAGGTCGTTGTGGAAAGAATGGCCCTGTTGACAACGAGGAAATGCAAATGGTTAATCTCGGGACAACAGAAGACCCCAGAGAAACAAGGATCGGCAGCTTCTTCAAGGGGGAAGACAGAGAAACCTTGACGCAGCTCCTCAGAGAATATGTCGACGTCTTCGCTTGGTCCTACAAAGATATGCCTGGGTTAAATCAGTCGATTGTAGAACACAAGATACCACTGCTACCCAACGCCAAGCCAGTCAAACAGAAACTGTGCATAATCAAGCCGGAATGGTCAATGCAAGTAAAAGAGGAGAACATGAAACTCTTGAATGTGGGGTTTATCAAAGTGATCGAGTATCCGGAATGGATAGTAAACACGGTACAAGTAGTCAAGTCGAACGGAAAAATACGAGTCTGTGTCGATTTCAGAGACTTGAATACAGCATCCCCTAAAGATGACTTCCCGCTACCAAACATAGAGATGTTGGTCGACGCCACAGCAGCATACGAAGTCCGCTCATTCGTCGACGGCTTCGCAGGGTATAACCAAATCCTCATGGCAGAGGAGGATCAGAACAAAATGGCATTCAACACACCTTGGGGGACGTTCTGTTACACAGTCATGTCGTTCGGTCTCAAGAACGCTGGGGCTACTTACCAAAGGGCAGTCACGACACTATTCCATGACATGATCCATAAAGAAATAGAGGTATACGTGGACGACATGGTTGTCCACTCAAAAGGGACAGATGGTCAGCACTTCAGAGATCTCAGAAAATTCTTCAATTGACTGAGACAACACAAGATGAGGCTCAACCCCGCAAAATGCTCATTCGGAGTGGTCAAAGGGAAAGTCTTAGGGTACATGGTCACCGAGCGTGGCATAGAAGCAGACCCCGCAAAGATAAAGGCCATCATAGACATGCCTCCACCCAGAACACAGAAAGAGGTAAAGGAATTCATGGGCAGACTCCAATATATCAGTCGATTCATCAATCAACTGACCACCATGTGCGATCCCATCTTCAAGCTACTTAAGAAAAACGCACCTCAAGAGTGGACCGAAGAATGTCAAGAAGCATTCGAGGAAGTTAAGCATTACTTAACTTCCCCACCCATCCTGGTTCCACCACACAAGGAAAAGCCCTTAAAGCTATACCTCATGGTTACTGACAACACGCTAGAGGCTATGCTCGCTCAAGAACAGCCTGCTTCACACACAAAAAAATGCCATCTACTTTGTCAAGCCGCAGATTCCAAGGCAGCGAAATCAACTACTCTCCACTCGACAAATCTTGCGCTACTCTTGTTTGGGTATCACAAAGGCTAAAGCACTATATGGAAGCCTTCCCGGTTCGTCTCATTGCAAGAATGGATCCTTTGAAGTATATCCTAGACAAATCAAATTTGTCTTCGAGACTGGCTAAATGGTACTTCATGCTCGCGGGATATGATATCACTTACGTCACTCAGAAATCCGTCAGGGGGAGTGTATTCGAAGATCAGTTGGTCGAATTTCCTTGCGACGAAGTGAAGGGGGAAGACCCGCGATTCCCTGATGAAGACATCATGAGTATAGAAGATGAAAATAAGTGGCAATTATTTTTCGATGGAGCAGCCAACAAGAGAGGGTTCAGCATTGGAATGTTATTGGTAGACCCTGACGACATCTATACTCCACTAGCAATACGTCTTGACTTTGACGCCACCAACAACACCGCGGAATATGAGGCTTGTATAACGGGGCTTGAGGCAGCCCTAGAACGCAACGTGACCGAACTCGAGGTATTTGGGGACTCCCAGTTAATCATCAATCAGACACTGAAGAAGTGGAGGATCCAAGATCCAACCCTTCAAAGATACAGTGCCCACCTCCAAGAGTTGGCGCAACAATTTCAGGATGTCTCATTCCACTATCTTCCTAGAGACAAAAACCAGTTTGCTGACGCATTAGCTACACTAGCTTCCTTGGTTGAAATCCCTAAAGGAAAGGCAGTTAAACCTTTCAAAATAACACGGCGCGCAACTCCTGCCTACTCCGCCGTTATAGATATCCATGACTGCAAAGACAAATGGCTATCCGAATGTGCCATTGTTGAGGACTCCGAAGAGAAACCATGGTACCATGATATTTGGCATTTCATCCTAGATAGAACCATCCCACCTGAGACAGACCGGAAGACTCAGATCGCCCTTAAGAGGTTGGCCGCTAATTACTCCATTATTGCTGGCCGCCTATTCAAGAAGCATTCCCAAGGAAACCTCCTTTGCGCCACCGAAGAAGAGGCCCAAGAAATAATGGACCATGTTCATCAAGGTATATGTGGAACCCATATGAGCAGAAGCATGCTCGCCAAAAAGATCATTAGACAAGGGCACTTTTGGCTAACCATGGAAGCCGACTGTACCATAATGGTCAAGAAATGCTATAAGTGTCAGATACACGCCAACCTTCAGCACGCACCGCCTTCCTTACTGTACCCTATGACTTCTCCTTGGCCATTCTCGACATGGGGGATAGATGTGATTGGAATGTCATACCCACAGGAGCCAATGGACACTGCTTCGTCCTAGTAGCCATCGACTATTTCACTAAATGGGTCGAGGCCGCCTCCTACAAAGTTTTGAATGCCAGAAAGGTTGCAGAATTCATCAAACACAACATCATCTACCGATACGGGGTCCCGCAAGAGATGAAATCCGATAATGGCTCAAACTTCGAGAAGGAAACCGATCACCTCCTAACCGAGTACAAAATCACAAGGCACAAGTCATCTCCTTAGAGGCCTCAGACGAATGGAGCAGTTGAAGCCGCAAATAAGACAATCAAAATCATCATCGGAAAAATGGCAATCACTGGGAAAGACTGGCCCGACAAGTTACCCTTTGCACTGTGGGGATACCGCACCTCAGTCCGAACAGCTACAGGAGAGACTCCCTACGCCCTCACATTCGGAATGGAGGCTGTCTTGCCAATAGAATTGGAAATACCATCACTAAGGGTTCTCCTAGAGAACCAAGTGAACGAAGTCGACTGGCTAGAAAGCAGATACGAAGAGTTAGCCTTACTAGATGAAAGGAGGCTGAAAGCAGCCGAGCACACTCAAGCTTACCAAAGAAGAATGGCAAGAGATTTCAACAAAAAGGTCAAGACAAGGAACATCAGAGTAGGCGACCTGGTTCTCCGCGAGCATCGTCCTGGACCTTTAAACCCTCTAGGCAAGTGGGGACCAAGATGGATAGGACCCTACATCGTAAAGAAGATATTCTCTGGGGGAGCCCTTCAGCTGGTAGACTTAGACGGAGCTACCGAAGCCAGTCAACATGGACAAACTCAAGAAATACTTCGCGTGACTTGGCCTCTTAAAAGAAAAATGCTCGTTAGGTTGAAAAATCTCGAAGGGGACAGCCTAGGCAAAAATTAGAGCTTGCACAAGAAAAGAAGCCCGCTAGATTGAAAACCCGAAAGGGCGGTCTAGTCAAAAGAAAGGGTGTGCATGAAAAAAAAAAGAGGCCTTGTCTCGCGCGAGATTACCCCTCGGCCTGAAACCGTATTTTGTCATTTTTCTCTCAAAAATGAACTACGTTAGACCTGAGCCTCTTATTTAATTGCTGTAAAAGAGGAACGTAGGCAGCCTTCGGGTTCGGTCTAATCAAATAAATAAATCTAATTTTGTCCTTTTATTAATCAAATGCATTTTATTAATGGCAAAAGGGAAATCCTAACCACAACGACTAATTTGCTAAGCTAACAATCTTGAAAAAAATATACTAATAAAACAAAAGTATTGATCTATCAAAGCAATCTCTTGGTACTCCTTAAGATCTAGCCTTTCATTGACTTAGTAGGCCGGCGGACATGATCACCACCGTCTTCGCGATCTTTCTTGCGCTTCGGGCCCTTCGAAGCAGAACATCCCTCGAGACGAGTAAAGACGGACTCCGAAAGCCTCTTGAAGACATTGGGCCTATCTAAAGCTTGCGTCTTTCCAGGCATCCCTTTACCTCGCCTCTCGTACCAATCCCCATCAAGAAAATTCTGGGTTGGATCTGTCTGTACATTAGCAGGATCAGGCAGAGCCTTGCTCCTTCGCAAAATACTGCTAGCTACGAAAGAATCCCCTAACAGTGGAAGCCGCAGATCATCAATCTTTTCCACACTAGGGTGACCGGTATGAAGGAACCAATCCAAATACTTGTCATATAAGAAGACTCTTGCGTCAAAAGTCCGAAGGTTCAACCAGCGGTCCCGACTAGTTCCTTCACCCCATGCTTGAGCTAGCACCTGCGCAAACTCTACACCAATATAAGACACATCACGAGAGGCCCCGTCGAAAAGATAAGTGTCCTGCTGCTGACCAAACTGACGGAGCACCCGCTTGGGAAAATAAAAGGAGGAATCTCGCAAACCCAGGAGAACAACCCTGTCAAAACCCTTGGTGTTGGAAACATACTTGTTCAATCTCCAATAAGGTGGACACCAAAGGATATCAGCAATTACCATCTTCGCAATCAACTCAGCCCACTCATCCACCGAGAGATCCTTGATCAGCAACTTTTGCATATGGTATGTGAATGGAGAATATTCCAGCGGGGGACCTATCAACTTGAGATGATCCCTAAGCCAAATAGTCAATAAAAGAGGACTCCCTTGAGTCATGGCACCGGACTTATGCAACTCAACAAGACCATGCAGGGTTTCACCCAAAATTAGTGGAATGATGTTCCTAGAACGTTTCCTAGCTTGCAGAACAATTTCCACCAATTGGGAGTCAACCAAGCCATCCCTGCATGTGAACAAAACATCTCAGAAAAGAGAAAGGGCCAGAAAGTTCCGTTTGTAAACATGAAAGGCGTCATCATCTAAATCTCTGCTGAATCGCTCAGGGAAAGAAGAACAATCTACCCACCTGCGGTGAACCAACTCATAGCAAGTATCAAGGGGGATCCCTAGCAATTCATTCAAGGCCTCTGAATGATTCCTATTGTATTTAGGAACAGCAATCTCACCAGTCAAAGGCTTATCCAAGATAATGGCAAATTCCTCCACAATAGGCACCATCTCATTAAGAGAAAAATTGAAGAGATGGACAGAGAGATCTCAAAATCGAGCAGCACCCTGCAAAAGATTCCAATTCGGTTGAAGGTTCTTCAAGGTGAAGAGGATTCTGAATCCGAATTCTGCTATAAACCTATTGCGAAATCGGTTGCGAAACGACCTTACAAAATCTCTTGATGCTTGCTTGAAGGATTCAATCGCTTCAGACGGCAAAGAAAAATCATCAACAATCATGGACGTTGGGGCAATCTCCTTGGAAGCCATAGATCACAGGATTGGAGAAGAAGACAAGAGTTCGACCCTAACAGAATATCTCTAGAGTTTGAAAGGCTAGGATGAGTTATCTGGCCGGACTACATGATGTTTTATAGGGAAAACTGACAAAATCCTGTTCGAAGAAGGAAAAGAATTCTGCCTGGGTAGCGTGTCTCGCGCGAGATGCCTTGTCCTGCGCGATACAACGCCACGGCAAGAACAACAACAGTTCTGCACAAACAAACAATCTAGCCCCGACTTGACGAAGCAAGTCTCGAAAACCTGCACGTAAAGTTCCTAACATGCAGTGCAACACCAAAATCAAGCCCAAAACTATGGCCTAAATGGCCATTTCATTTCCAACCACGGAAGTCGAGAAAGTTAAAAAACTGACTAATTAGACCTAGGACTAGGAATTAAGAAAACCTTATTTTTGTGCCATCTATGTGCTAGCAGGTACCAAAAAGAAAGAAAAAATTGTCTGGGCCCACACGGCCAATATTTACAAATCTTCAGAAAACAAATGGGGAGAAAAGGGGGATCAAGCCATCAGGTCACCCGAGCCGCCGACACCTCCGCCTTCACCACCGTTGGGGCTGCCATCCCTCCTCGACCTCTTGGCTCCACAAGTCGGGGTCACCGCAGAGGCCACCGTCAAAGTCGCCAAAGATGCCTTCTGGAACAGCCGCTCGGACAGATCCGACACCAGGGACATCAATCCCGCCATCTTGCTCGCCCCACGGTTGTAATCAGCCGTGGACATAGTGATCTGACAACAAAAGGAAAGAGATGCTCAGATGAAGTCGGACATATACACTTATAAGTACGAATACGTGAAATAATATGAACAGAAACGTACCGAGGAGACATCAGGTGGAAGGCGGTAACCCTCGGGAATATGATCTGGGGTCGGGATGTGGCCCATCATCGGCATGCTCCCCATCATATACGTGTAGCTCAGAGGACCGAAATCTGGCCCGAAGGGAAGAGAACCGGCATACTGGGAAGAAGTGCTAGGGGCTGACGAGCCTGAGGCAGAGGCAGAGGAAGAACCACGAGCAAGCGATCGCCTAGCACCTACCGGAAGGGGACCCATCAGGCGAGGCAAGAACTCCGCATAGGAAGCTCCTCGGACAACACGAACCGTCGCCGAACAACCCTCCCAGAAAACAGAACAGATTCAGTACAAAATACAGAAAAAGCATATAGATAAAAGACAGAGACAGAATCAAGAGCATACCTCCCAAGCATAAGAATACCCCGATAGAGTATCCTTGGTGTTCCTACACGCCTCGTCCATGGCGTGATAGCAGAAGGCCAGCCCCGCTGAGCCCCAATCATAAGTCCTCATATCATCCAAATCAACTAATAAACCAAAGAGTGAGAGACGGGCCGTAGAAGAGTGATTCACAAAAATGGTCTCCGACACAATGTACCAAAGGGCGCCCCGCACCAACCGATCAGTGTCCGCATTCGGCTTCTCCGCATAAGTCTCAAGTTGACCCCGGAGAGGTGACAACTCAGTAGTAAATCCCTTAACCTTGTTAGGGGCGAAGCCAATCAACTGCCTCCACACAGCCGGGCTCGCAGGCTTATAACCCGCAGTCTTCGGAAGGGGCTCACCGGTGAACTCTAGCCCCGTAATAGCAAGAAATTCTGTCGGAGTCATAGTGGCTTCCCCGAAGCGCAGATGCACGGTGTGAGTAGTATCCCACCACCTCTCCCGGATTGCCTGAAGAACTTGGGGAGTACGTCTCATCCCTTGGAGGTTATCAACGAAGGTCAAAAGCCCTGTTTGAGCCATCCTAGCTCGAACCCCATTGAGGCCCTTGATCTTGTCCCACAAAGCTCGGGCCAAATTTGGACTCCCACGACAGTTTTTCGTCGGCCTTTACGACTGCAAAACAAAGGAAGAGCAAAACAGCAATGTTAGACAACATCCCATGGTAAAAATTCAAAGGAATAGAAGAAATTTCTCATTGAGGCATTTCATCGAACACTTGGCGTGAGCACAAGAAAAGCATGCCCAAAGATGCATTTGACTACCCGAATCAACCCCTCCTACAATCATGATATGTAGTGGACTCATACGCACACAATGCAACAACAAGCATCCAACAAAGTCAACAAAAACGAAGCATGCAAGGTAGAACCAAGTTCTAGACAAAAACAAAGAAAAACTACCATTGATGGAATGGGATTCAAAAAGCATGGATTCGAATGCAATGCAATACAAGAAACAAGAATTGAGAGAGAAGCTCTTACCAAACCTTCACGAACGGCGGTAGAAATGTGCACGTCCCTATCAAAAGTGAGGTCGTCGCGGGGATAATCTTTTTTGAACAAATAACTCCCCAAAATTAGATTTTTTCTTTCTTGAGCCATTGATTTTGGAAGGAGGAAGGATTGAAGGTTGATTGGGAGAAGGAAACAACAAGCAACACACGAAAAATCACAGAGGAAAATCGCCTTGGCTCGAGCTGAGAGAGAGAATTTGAAAACAAGTGTTTTCAAATTAAACAGCAGCTGCTGTTATATTACCCCGACAGTGGAAGTGTCGCACGAGACAAGATATCTCGTGCGAGATATACCTTCTGGAATTTTACAATTTTGTCCTTGACAATAAGCGTCTACACAACATCAAAATTCAAAATTTTGACACATTTACCCTTGGAAATGATACACTAGCAAGGAAACGTGGAAAAATCGGCACCGCAAGTCACGGAACGAGCCGAACGTGACACCCGCACGATCGCCCGGTACGGCACCAGTCGCCCGAAAGACAATTGATCAAGAGATCAACTCATTCCACATGATTCAGAGCCCAGACAGGTGGATCATCAAAAGAAAAGCCCGGTCCAATGCCCAGACAGGTGGATCGTCAACACAAAAGCCCGGTCCAACGCCCAGATAGGTGGATCTTCAACAGAATAGCCCGATCCAACGCCCAGACAGGTGGATCATCAACACAAAAGCCCGATCCAACGCACAGACAGGTGGATCGTCAACATAAAAGCCCGATCCAACGCCCTGACAGGTGGATCATCATCACAAAAGCCCGATTCAGCGCCCAAACAGGTGAATCGTCATCCTCAACAAGAAAAAGCCCGATTCGGAGCCCAGACAGGCGAATCATCACAAAACCGACAGGACTCAAAGGATCGGACAGGTTAGCCTTTGATTTCTAACATATTTCCCCGCAGGTTCGGAGCCCAGACAGGCAAATCTTTAGACAGACATGTATATTCAGAATTGGGTCTTGATTTGATTTCTCAGTATGAATTTACCTTTTCTAAAAAAAAATCTCCTCGATTTTCAAAATGATTTTCAAAATACCTAAAGCAGCCTTTTCGTGTTTTGGAGTCGAACTACGTTATGGTCTGATTCTCCGATAGAGATACGTAGGAAGCCGTGCGGCTCGACCATCCCGATGTTCAGAATGATGTCTTTTCTATCGTCGACATGACTTCTTTCATAAGACTTATCGACGAGGGGCTCTGTAGACACCCCATTCTGAACCCATCAGATTACATTTATATGAGATAACGAGGGAAGGGCAGAATTGTCCACAGACTGCAATATCTCGCGTGAAATTGCTTGTGTCGCGCGAGATAATGGAGTTCTACAGAATGCAAATAGCAGTTTCCTCGTCGATTTCAACCTCTTTTCGGGATAAAACTTCATCCAGCCGGCCAACTTGGAGTCTGGAACCTTCTCAAGGTGTTTGATCCCATCCTCAACACCTTTCTAACACCTATAAATACCTGAAGACTTACAGTATTTTTGATCCCTGAAATCCCTGACTTTTGAGGTCCACAATGCCCCTATATTTACTGGTTTCTCTCCTTGAAAGATTCCTGTAAATCACCCCTAAAATCACCTAAAAGTTTGTTTGTCAACCTTGTTGATAAACAAACATCAAGATCCGAGTCAAGGACTGAGGCGAAGCTCTGTCCGTGTCAAGATTCGACTCTAAACTTGAGTCGAAACTCTGCCCGAATCACCTCGCACAAGGTACCCCCTATTTCCTTTCTAATTGATTGTTAGAGTGGTATAAATACATAGAATCTAGGATCGGCCTAGAGCCTCCCTAAATCATGGGAATAGTCTCGAAGCAATCGATCCTACATTCCGTTTAACCCCGTTAAATGGATCTTTATTTTATTTTTATTTGAAATCTTCTTCTTTTTGAAAACCTCTCTTTTCTTTAGCAAGACCGATCTCCGGATTGGGTGGAATGGGTGCTCCTTGACCTTCCCATTCCATAACCTAAGCCCCGAACCCAAAAATCTCTTTCAAAATGGTTTTTCTATGTTTCCAAACGAATAATATAAGTGGCGACTCAAAAGATGTTAAATAAAAAGGGTAGAGAAATTCGCGTATCGCTACAACAACCCGAAGGTTTTGTATATCCACAAAATTCTAGTAAGGTGTGCAAGTTGCAAAGATCCATTTATGGATTGAAGCAAGCTTCTAGGAGTTGGAATCTTCGGTTCGATGAGAAAATCAAAGAGTTTGGTTTTATCAAGAACGAAGATGAACCTTGTGTATACATGAAATTCAGTGGGAGCGTTGTTCTATTTCTCTTGTTGTATGTCGATGATATCTTACTCATTGGAAATGACATTCCTGCACTTGAGACTGTCAAGTCTTGGTTAGGGAAGTGTTTTTCAACGAAAGATATGGGCGAAGCCGCTTACATCCTTGGTATCAAGATCTATAGAGATAGATCTAAGAGGATCATTGGTTTGAGTCAAAGTACCTACATTGACAAGGTTCTTAGAAGATTCAAGATGGAAAATTCTAAGAGAGGAAACATGCCAATAGGTCATGGTGTTACTCTTAGTAAGACTCAGTGTCCTAAGACAACTGATGAACGAAAGAGGATGAATGATATTCCATACGCTTCGGCTATTTGTTCTATCATGTACGCTATGATTTGTACTATACCCGACGTCTCGTATGCTTTGAGCATGACAAGTTGTTACCAATTTGATCAGGGTGAGAACCATTGGCTGGTAGTCAAGACGATCCTAAAGTACTTGCGAAGGACTAAGGATGCGTTCGGTATTTGGAGGGATGGAAGAAGATCTTGTTATAAGAGGTTTCACAAATGCTAGCTTCCAAACTGACAAGGATGATTTCCGATCGCAGTCGGGATTTGTGTTTATGCTTAACGGAGGTGTGATATGTTGGAAGAGTTCCAAGCAGAGTACTATTGTCGATTCTACTACTGAGGCCGAATATATAGCGGCATCCGATGCAGCTAAGGAGGCGGTTTGGATTAAGAAGTTCATTAGTGACTTGGAAGTTGTTCCAAGTATCACTAATCCGGTGGAACTTTATTGTGACAACAATGGTGCCATTGCGCAAGCAAAGGAACCAAGGTCACACCAGAGATCCAAATATATACTTAGACGTTTCCATCTCATTTGAGAGTTCATTGATTGGGTAGACGTTAAGATATGCAAAGTATCAACCGATGATAACATTGGGGATCCGCTTACAAAACCCCTTGCACAAGCGAAGCATGATGGTCATGTGAGGTCCATGGGTATTAGATACATAGATGGAGCCTAGTGCAAGTGGGAGATTGTTGGTGTAGTGCCCTAGACGTTTAGTTATATTTGACTTATTATCTAAACCACTATGTAATCATCTTTATCATTTATTATAGAGAAATTATTATTTGGTTCATTATATGTTTTGCATGTTTATTATATTGAACTGTGTCCCTATTTGTTGAGAACAACTAATATAAGTTGGTAGTGGATAATCATGGAGATGATTATATGCATATGATGCACATTACACTTATGGATACTTGCTAGAGAACAAGTATTGGACATGACCTACCAATGAGATTTATGACATGGTCAATAGTCATATGTGTCATGAATAAATCTCATGATAGTTGTGTTATTGAATCCTTACACCTGAGATTATCATCGTCTTCCACATGACGTAGATCGTGTTTAATATAGTCTAACATTGTCTTTAATCAGATAGCAATAAGGGCTATGTTAGCACGATTGGAATCATGTAGGGAAGAATGATAAATCAAGATGGGATTTGTCCCTCTTAAGAAGAGAGATGTTTGCTTCGGCCCCTCGATGAATGATGTTGATGAAATGTGTGGCCGCACTCAAGTGATTTGATAGAGATCAAATGCATTTGCATTATCAACATATTCAGAATCGAGAAAGCATTGAACGGAATGAGTTGACATAGACCATGACTCATATTCAATTGGACATCGTGGACAAAGGGATTATGACATTGGAACTATAAAGGAATCAAGCTTTGATGTTATATTAATTGGGTGGACATAACTTATGTCTTGTGAGGTCGATGTTTCGTGCCAGTGCAGTTTAAACGACTGCGTTTTGGCGTTTCAAGGAATTCGTTGACTTGGTTGAATTTTGAGGTGTAGCACGACTCGTGACAATTGTCACGACTCGTGATAAATCCCCGCACGAGTGCATCCATTGTCACGCCTCATGACACGACTGAAAAATGGCTTGGGATCACTCGTGATTGCCATGCACGACTCGTGACCAGAAACACGAGTCATGCCCGACGCGGTTTTTGGTCAAAACGTGATTTCCTTGGACAGATTGGAAAAGGTTTCTTAAGGACTTATAACCTATTTTGACTAGGGGTTATATGTGATATAAATATAAGTCCTATGCAGCCAAAAATACTCTCCTAGATCATTGTTCTAAAGTTTATGAAACCTTAGAGATTGATTTTGATTTTGAATCAAAAGTCTTCCCAAAATTATTCCATAATTTAGGCTTTGATTATTGAATATTGATTCAATAATCAAGAGGATCATCTAGCAATCCATCAAGAATGTGTTCTTGGATTCGTTCGCGTGTGGATTACCATTAGAGGGTGGTTACGTTATCACCTAAGGCTTGGATCAATTCATCACATTGAAGATCAAGGAGAAGTTTGAAGATCCGATTCGTTGTCAAAATTCAAGGCTTGGATTTTGAAGATCTATTTTGTTAAACTACATCGAATTTGAGGTATGTAATTCTATTTCATGACTTTCTAATCTCTTCATGCTAGACGGATCATAGGGCTAGGGTTTTGATGTTAAAATTAAATCTTCCGCTGCGTTTGTAACCCAAAACCCAACAGTGTTCCTGGCATCTGGCCCTGGCGGTGTTCCTGGCATCTACGACGCAATGTTCCTGGCACCTGGCCCTACAAGCCAGGTTGCATCTTCGGCGGAAACCTTCATTGCCTCTATCTTCAAGCTTTAATGGCAATCTATACTTGCCTCAATAGCTTTAGCGGCAATCTACACTTGCCTCCATCTTCAAGCTTTAGCGGCAATCTCTACTTGCCTCCATCTTCAAGCTTTAGCTTTGGGTCTTTTCGTCATTCCTATGCTCAATTATCGATCCTCGTCTTCGTCCATCCATCCATCGATCCATGAAACACAAAATTAACCTTGTTATAATGTTACAAGTATAGATTGAACATAGTACAAACATGTCGCTGAGAGATTCCCGCCATCTTTTCCATCATATGTACAATTTACATCTTTCTAGAATGACAAATTTTACATAACGTTTCCCTCAATGTGCGACCATCATAATGTTTAAATTACAAGAAAAGTTATATAACTTTTGCTATCTAGGACGACAATCAAAAGGTTGAATCACAAACAGGCGCGACAACTTCATTGATGACAACGCTTCAAGTGATCAACATTCCACGCATTCCTCAGCTCTTCACCATCTTGTTTCTTCAGCTTGTAAGTTACTTCATGAACAACTTTGGTCACCTGAAACAGCCCCTCCCACTTTTCATTCAGCTTAGTAAATCCTGGCTTGGTCCCTGTGGCTTCCACACTTCTAAGCACCCAATCTCCGACATTAAAGGATCTCTTGTTAACTCTCTTATCATACTGAGCCTTCATCTTCTGCTCATAATTTATCATCATCATTCTAGCCTGCAGCCTCTTCTCGTCATTAAGATCCAAATCGTTGCAACGCCTCTGGCCATTTCTCGCCTCATCATAATAAGTAACTCGATATGTCGGCAGAGCCATCTCAGCTGGTGCGATCCATAAGTCAACGCGAATGCTGTCTCTCCAGTTGAGCCTTTTATGGTGGTTCTGACATACCACAACGCCGTTGGCAATTCTTCCAACCAGGCACCGCCTCTTCCTTCTAAATTCTTTCAAAGGGCGGTAATGATTTGCTTATTTGCCGCCTCAGCCTGCCCAGTACACTGTGGCCTATACACTGCCGACATCCAGTGCTTTACATTCATCCTCGCACATTCCGCAGAAAACTTCTTCCCAAACTGTGTTCCCTGATCATAAACAATAGCTCTGGGCAGCCCATATCTACACCAAATATTTTCCTGAATAAACCTGATCACATTATCTTCACTGATTGTGGCCAATGCCTTCGCTTCAGTCCACTTCGTAAAATAATCAACGGCGACAACAACATGCTGACATCCTCCCTTGGCCTTTGGGAACGGTCCAATCAAGTCTATTCCCCACATGTCGAACGGCCATGTCGCTACGATCGGGGTCTGCTCAGTTGCGGGTTGCCGCAGAATATTGCCAAATCTTTGGCACTTCTCGCATTTCTTCACATAATCCTCAGCATCCTTCCTCAAACTGGGCCAGTAATACCCATGAAACAAGACTTTTTCCGCCAATGATCTTGCCCCTGGATGGCCTCCACACACGCCTTCATGAATTTCAAACAAAACTTTTGGCACCAGGCTTGGCTCTATACATCTCATCAACGGCTTCGAGAATGATTTTCTATATAAAATACCGTCCTGCACAGTAAACCGCGGTGAGGTCACCTTTACCAACTTAGCCCTTTCCTCATCAGGCGGCAATTCCCCATTATCCAAAAAATCTTTCATTTTCGTCACCCGATTCCTCTCAGCCTCCCCAATCTCCATCACTACGGGCCTATTGATCGCCAGCATGTCAACATATTCAATCATTGGCTCACTAGCCGCCTCATTCTTTTCGCCTCCAGCCGCCCTGCTTAAAGCATCTGCCTGGGAATTCTCGGCCATATCAATTTGCACCAGCTCCCAAAATTCAAACCCGTTCAAAATACTTCTCGCCAAGTAGTACTTTATCAAAACTGAGTTAACCACCCCATACTCGCCTCGAACTTGATTTACAATCAACTGAGAATCAGAATGAACCATAATCCTTTTCACCCCAATATTTCTTGTCAATTCAATTCCCGCCACCAAGGCCTCATACTCTGCCTGTTTTTTTGACACCGAGAACTTGAACCTGAACGCCTTCTCATATTTACACTCCTCATCAGGTGATACCAAAATTATTCCCGCACCTCCCCTATCCTTTGCTGACGAACCATCCACATGCAACACCCAACAATCCGCCGACCTCTCCTTCTCCTCAATCAAACTAGGCACCGTTTGTTTTGTCGCCTTTCTCTTCCCAGTTTCCTCAACCAATTCCGCCCGAGACTTGGTAAATGAAGTTTTGACAATAAAATCAGTCAACGCCTGCGCCTTTATCTCTCTGCGGGATTCATACCTTATATCAAACTCCGTCAACTCAATTGACCATTTCAACAATCTTCCGAGTCAGGCTGCTGCAAAATCTTTCTCAGTGGGGCATCAGACAGAACAACAATAGAGTGGACGACAAAATAAGCCCTCAACTTTCTCGCCACCACCATCAGAGCGTAAGCCAACTTCTCGGCATTAATATATCTCGATTCAATCTCGCTCAGAGCCTTCGAAACATAATAAACTGGCCTCTGAATACCTCCATTCTCTCTCACTAAAACTGCTGCAACTGCATAATCTGAAGCCGCTAGATATACAAAAAGCTCTTCCCCTTCAACTGGGCTTACCCAAATAAGCCTTCATCTCTTCAAATGCCACTCTTCATTCTTCATCCCATTCAAACTTTTTCTCTCCTTTCAACACCTTAAAAAAGGGCAAACATCTTTCCACAGATCTAGAAATAAACTGCCCCAATGCAATTATCTTCCCATTCAGCCGCTGGATCTCGCGGATAGACGTTAGAGGCGACATGTCCAGCAAGGCCTGAATTTTCTCAGGGTTGGCCTCAATCCCGTGCCTATTCACCAAAAATCCCAAAAATTTTCCCGCCGTGACTCCAAAAGTACACTTACTAGAATTCAGCTTCATGGAATTTCTCCTCAAATTCTCAAAAGTCTCGGCGAGATCTAACAAATGATTACTCTCCTTTGTCTTAATCACCATGTCATCAATGTACGCTTCAATATTCCGCCCAATCTGTGATTTAAACACCTTATTCACCATTCGTTGATATGTCGCCCCAGCATTCTTCAATCCGAATGACATCATCTTATAACAAAAATTTCCCTTTGGGGTCCTGAATGCAGTTTTCGCCCTGTCCTCCTCAGCCATCTTAATCTGATGGTACCCAGAATAAGCATCAATGAAACTGAAGACCTTGTGGCCGGCAATAGAATCAACTAATTTATCAATCTTTGGTAAATGATAGCAATCCTTGGGGCATGCCGTATTCAAGTCTGTAAAATCTATGCACATCCTCCATTTCTTGTTAGACTTTAAAACCATCACTAGACAGGCCAACCAAATAGGATATTGTATCTTCTCAATTATTCCCGCCTTCAATAGCTTGTCAACCTCCTCCAAAACTGCAATCTCCTTCTTAGGCGACAAATGCCTAACTTTCTGCTTGAACGACTCTACATTAGGATCCGTGTTCAAACAGTCCATAGCCACATTCTCGTCAATTCTCCTCATATCCTCCGGCCGCCAAGCAAATACATTCAAATTCTCCTTCAAAAACTCAATCAAGCATTCCCACTCATCTCGCGACAATTGTTTACCAATCTTTATTTTCTGTTCTTGAAAATAACTATTCACTTCCACCTCTTCCAACTCTTCTCCCACCTGAATGTCAGGCTCATCCCGCACTTGCAAAGTCTCCACTTCCATTCTTTTCCTTTTCTTTCCCTTGGCGAAAATCGCCTTCCTGGGATCAGCAAAAACGTTCCCAGTAGGCCTCCCCTCTGTATCCTCCACCTCAACGGTCTCACAATCCTCATCAGACTCATCAACAATTTCTTCAACAATTTCCTCAATCCTCGGCTCTGCTACATGTACCAACCTCACCACCCTTGCATAGCTCAAATTCTGGGCCACATTTCACTACTTCCATTGCAAAATTGTTCTCGCCATCAACATCCCGCTCAGCCACCTCAGGCTCGGGTTCCCGAATCTCTGCCACATCAACCTCCTGTTCAGGAGCATTGTCCTCAGGTTCTCGTAACTAAACCACTTCATTTCTAGGTTCTCGTACAACAACCATACTAGATTCTCGCACACCCAACTCCTCCACTTCCTGCACCTCCTCAACTTCAACTGTCATCACCTCTGGAATTTCCCTGGCCACTGCAACTACCATAGCTGTCCCATTTGTCATACTATCTGTCACTATCCAATCAGACTCATCATCCACAACCTCCACAATTTCAACCACATTTATCCTCAATGGGCGAGAATCAGACTTAGTGGTCATTTGCTCTCCGCCTTAGCCTTTTGCATTTCTTTCTTTTTCCTTATCACTGTGATCACCTCACTCTTCAAACAGCCTATCCCATTGGGAGTATGATATTTCACCCTATGGTGGGGAATTGATAAAACCATTTCAAAGCTCAACATGAACGGGATTCCCACTATAGCATTGTAAGGGGAAACAAGGTCAATCACCATGAATTCAATGTTTTCACTTCTCTCCAGCCTTCCCTCTCCAATCTCGACATCCAACATGATTGTCCCCTTCACTTTAACAGAATGGTTGGAAAAGCCTTCTAAATATCCCTTATATGGCACCAAATTGGTCTCCGTATAATTCATCCTTTTAAAAGCATCATAATACAACACATTCCTGCTTGACCCCAAATCCACCATGACACGTTGCACTATGTTGTTGCCTGGATACATCGTGATAATTATGGACTGATTCCCGTGACTCATAGTGATAGCCAATTCTCGCCGGGAAAAGCTGATCACTCTATCTTCGCTGGCGGGATACTGTGGGAACATCAAAAGTATGCGACAAAGTCATGATTTGGTTATTCAGCTGGGCCAAACTGGGCAACAGGTGGTCATGAATCACATCCACCATATTTCGCTCCTGCCTTCGCTGATCATCTCGCTCAACATTCTCCTCTAAATACTCCTTCAAATCGCCCCTGTCAATCTGCATCTGAATCACTCGCCTCAAGTTGTAACAATCATCAGTTAGATGCCCTCTATCTCTGTGACAATCACAATAACTGTTTTGATCCCTGGCTGATGAAGTCCATTCCTTGATGGGGTACGGCGCAGGCAGATTTACTCGCTTCAAGATCTCGCTGATTGGGGTGTCAATCTACTGTACTTGATAATTCTCCTTGGCTGATCACTTTGGCCACCATCACGGCTACCACCACGGCCTCCACCACGGCCCCCACTACCTCTTACCTGACATCCGCCATTGTTACCGCCAGATCCCCTCCTATCATCTCGCACCACCTCAACTCTATCCTTCACAACCTTCTTCGCCGCCGAACTTGTCGCATGAGTCCCTTTTACCTCATGATCCTTCGCACCACCACAAAATCCTCTGACTCTCTCATACAATTCTCCAGTGGTCTCTGGCAACCTCATGCCCAACTCTTGCTTAAAAAGACATGGAAACAAACTGGCATTGTATAACATGATTATCTGGCCCTGGTCAATATCAGAAATCTGGTTGGCAACGCTCATGAACCTATCCGTAAAGCTTGCAATCCCCTCTCCCTCTTTCTGCTTCAGGTTGCACAATTCCTGCTTTCGCACTGGCTGTGACCCAGACGCACTAAATCTCGCCAAGAATTTCCCTTTAAAATCCTGGTAACCCGTAATTGACTCCGGGGGTTGAGCCAAAAACCACTCCAAGGCATGATCCGCCAACGTGCTTACCAAGGCTCTACACAACACCGCCTCATTTTCAGTCAGCAAAGACATTGTCGCCTCAAACCCGCCTACATGGGTTCTCGCCTTAGAATCCCCAGAGTAACTTGAGAGATTAGGCATGCGGAAACTTGGATCTGGGGCAACACTCTTAATATTTTTCGCAAATGGGGCCAAAAAAGAACTATTTTCTTCCACCTTCTTAATTCCCGCCTCTAGCTCTTTAATCTTCTTGGCCATTTCTGCCATCTCGCTCTTCCATTTCTCCTCCTCCTCTTTCTTCGCTTTCTCAACCTCAGCAGCCTTAGCTAACTCTGCGACTTTCAAGGCTTCAGCAATTTTCTCGGCCTCTGCCGCTTTCTCCGCCTTAGCATCTCTCCTTTCTTTCTCCTTCTCATACTCCCTATCTTTCCTTTCTTGTCGCCTACACTCCCTATCCCGCGGCGACTCCTCATCTTGATGATGTCTTTCAGAATGTCGCGACTGATGCGACCTTTTCTCAGAGTGCTTGGATTGACTGGGCACATAATCCTTGTCGAAAATCGAACCACTGCCCGACTCATCGCTTTCATATTCATAGTAATAAGATTTATCCCTTGAATTGCCAGACTTGTGGTATATTTTCCTCTTCCTTCTTCCCGCTTCCAAATCCTCAGCCTTCCTCTTAGAAACATCCCCCTCTGATCTTGCCTTCTCCTGATCTCGCCTGCGCTCCCTGGTTTTATCTTTAGGCGGCGACATGTCCCTCGCCCGCCTTGGCTCCTTGGCCACACTCACACTGGCTTCTCGCTCCCCACCTGGGCCCTTTCCTGCTGCCCCAACCAATAATTCCTGCGGAACGTGAGAAGGCTCCATATCCATTTCCCTCAACTTTTGATTATTTACGAGAACTCGCAGCAACAATTCATTGTCTGCCCTCAACCTATCTTCCTTCGCCCTAGTATCGTCATTCTTGGATACTGGCTTCTCGCTCCCCACCTGGGCCCTTTCCTCCTGGCCCAACCAATAATTCCTGCGGAACGTGAGAAGGCTCCATATCCATTTCCCTCAACTTTTGATTATTTACGAGAACTCGCAGCAACAATTCATTGTCTGCCCTCAACCTATCTTCCTTCGCCCTAGTATCGTCATTCTTGGATACTGGCTTCTCGCTCCCCACCTGGGCCCTTTCCTCCTGGCCCAACCAATAATTCCTGCGGAACGTGAGAAGGCTCCATATCCATTTCCCTCAACTTTTGATTATTTACGAGAACTCGTAGCAACAATTCATTGTCTGCCCTCAACCTATCTTCCTTTGCCCTAGCATCGTCATTCTTAGATGGGGCGGGAATTTGCCCTTCAGCCACTGCCTTGGCCTTATCAGTTTTTGCCCTATCTTTCCGCCCTCTAGCCTGCCTGATGCTGGAGTCCGTCTGAGAAGTATGCACATCACCCTCCCTTTCAGACCCCCCGCCTCCGCGAACCTCCTTGGGATTTGGGGTCGCCAACGTCAAATTTTGAGCCGCCTTCGAATGGGTCGCTTTATCTTGACCCATTTTAACAACTTTTAGAGATTACAAACAAAGATTCAAACCAAACAACACCAAGACAAACAACACCTTTACAAACAGAACAACAACTGACAGCCTTCAACAGCACTTCGGACAGAAAACCACCTTACACAAACTACAAATCCACCACAAGCTTTAACAGACCAAACAAACTTACAACACCAGAAATACAACACTGACAGCTACTGACAAAGAAATCTCCTAACTTTCTGACCAAAACACGAACAGTGCATCACCTTCAAAACTAACCACCAAAAACCACCAAGCTCCACCGGACCAAACAAAGAAAAAGGTTCAGGTCCCGACAACGGAACCAACTGATGTTACACGAACAAATGTGTTGCACAGGAACTGAGTTGAACCGCTAATGGTGGATACTCCGGCTGGTCCTTCTTCGAATGGTCAAATACGTCACCTACACACAAGCAAGAATGTGAACTAAACCGGAGGTGGCTCCGGTAAAATCCCTCTGGTGTGAGAGTAAGTGACTGGTATCAAGGTGGATAACAATGGAACTTAGAGAGAGAGAGCTTAAAGAGAGTGAGAGAGACTTACAAATAGTGTTTTCTCAAAGGTTTATATACTCCCATGCAGCATATGACTTGCACATGGGGGGACACGTGTCAATCATCCCTTAAGGGTGCCAACCACCCCCAAGTTAGTGGGAAATCACTGTTCACCTTGTCAAATCACACTGTTTTGACGGTTTTAGTGGGTACCCACGTGACAGCACGTCAGTCACTTAACGTCACCAGTCATGATTGTCTCAAATGCGACAATCCTAAGGAAGGGGGAAATACTCATATTGTCGCCAATCTCATCGTCTAACCGCCATATACTTGTCGCCTACTAGTTTCACCCATCATGTCGTTAACTGCCACGGGTACTTCTCGCTTACCGCTTACTCTCACGCTTAGACCTGCTCATATCGCAACTACTCTTGTCGCCTCACTTGAATGTCACTTCACACTTATGAGCATACGTACAATACCCACTTTATTCCTTGGGTCTACTTGGCCCATCTCGCTATGTTGGGCCTAACTTACTATTCAGGCCCAAGTCCATATTTCACAATCACATCAGTTTGTATTTCATATCTAAACTAGTTTTTGATGCAAATACAGTACCTTATCTATTTTGAATTCTCGTTTAACGTATATAGTGTTAATGACATTCATTTTTTTTCGTTAAATTGACATGTGACGCAATTTTAAATGGTAAAATAGGAAACCATAATTTTCTAAGCTAAAATGAATTTTAGGAGTTCAAAATGTAAAATGTAAAACTATAATGTGAACTAAAACTAATAAAATATCTAAACTTAAGGGATTAAATTAAAAATAAAGAGAAAAACTAAAAACACTCATCTTCTTCCTTCTTACCCAGCCTCCCCATCTTCTTCTATCTCCACTTCAAACTGCCACTACCCTTCCCCTACCACTACTGCCCGCACCGCTGCACCTCCCCCCACCCCACCCTTTTCCTCCCCCCTCTCTATATCTATCTCATACCCCATGACTTCTCCCATCCCCATTCCTATACCAACTCTTCACCTGCTCATTCACCACTTCCAAACGACTCCTCTCCTTTTCTTCTCTTCTCGCTGTTTCACCCGCCTCTATTGGCCGCAGCATTAATTGCCTACCCTCGCCCACCCTTTTTATTATTACCCCTCGCAACTCTATGATGTCCAAATATGTGCTATTAAATGGTTTTTTTGGTTTCAGTTTTATGCCCAAATCTGGGTTGTTGATTTGTTTTTTTATTTGGATTTGAATTTGAATTGGAATATTGTTGATTTGTTTTATTCTTGTGAAATTTAGTGTGGAATATCATGGATGGGTTGTTTGGAGATGGTGGTGATGGGGAGGTGGATGGTGATGGGGTTGTGGATGGTGTTGAACTTCAATTGCTTCAATTTGGGGATTTATTTTTATTTTGGACGGAGCTGTTGTTGTAGTGTTGGCCGGAGTTGCTGGAAGGGTTGTCTAGAGTTAATAAAGAAGGGTGAGTGTGGGGGCAGTAGGGGGTGAAGGTGGGTGGGTGGCCGGAGGTGGGGATAGTGGTAGATGATGGAGAAGAAAGGAGAAGAAGACATATATCTGGGTTGGGAAGGGGGTTAATTGATAATTTTTTTAGATATTAATTTTTAGCCATTTAATTTTGGGTCATTGCCCCATAAGTTTCCTTTTTTTAAATCTATGTTTAATAAGTTCCTTTTAAATGAGTGTATCAATTTTTTGTCTTTTTGGACGAAAATACCCCCCAAAGAATGTTGTATTATATTTTCAATTTTTTTTTAATAATAAATAAAAAAAATCAGAATGTTGTATTATATTTTTTAGAATGTTGTACTATATTCAGAATGTTGTATTATATTTTTTAGAATGTTGTATTATATTTTCAATAAAAAAAATTTAAAAAAAAAATCAGAATGTTGTATTATATTTTCAGAATGTTGTATTATATTCAGAGTGTTGTATTATATTTTCAGAGTGTTGTATTATATTTTCAAAAAATTAAAAAAAAATTAAATTTTAAAAAAAATCAGAATGTTGTATTATATTTTCAAAATGTTGTATTATATTTTCAGAATGTTGTGAGGGCAAAATTGGAAGTTCACTTGTAAAAAGAACTTCCTGGTCATTTTAATACAATGAGAAACTTAATGGGAAGTGATTTATTCCAAAAGGAACTTATGGGGTAAATTCCCTTTAATTTTTTTTTTTAATTTTACATTTAAAACCTTTGTAGTTATGTTATTTTGATTTGAATTGATTTTCCTATATCCCCATTTAAAAAGTGGATCAAATACATTGCACATGTATATTTAACTGAAAAAATGGATGTCGTTAGTCCTATGTACTTTAAACGAGCAATCAAAACAGATGAGCTAGTGTGTTTTCGAAAATAGTTTAATTATGAAATGTAAACAAGCCCTTTAATTAAGATAATATTGTTGCATTTTTTTCTTGAAATTAATTAATGAAGGTCGTAGTCAAACGCAACCTAGATTTTTTTTGGTTGAAATAACACACATTATTTTGTAAGGGGTGCACAAATACAATATAAAACTTGGTGTGAAAAAATAATGTTTGATATAATACTCGAACTCACAAACTTCACCACAAAATCTCAACATCTTAAACACTAAATCATTAAATTATTTGATTAGCGGGTTTTACTACCAATTTATTTTTTTTACTGACATTGTGTCCGGCTGCTTAGAGAATGTGCCTTGTTGGTTATGATCACTCATGAAAAAATATTAAAAAAAACTATATGACCTGATGGATATTATTCTAAACTTTTTCTTTCTTCATATTTATTTAATGATATGGATGAATTCTCTACCATTAATATGCACACAATACGCGACTCATTCCAAGTTGAAGAAATTATTTTACAACGAAATCCATTAAAAAATATCGGGAGAATCGAATCGTGGAGAATTCACCAAATTTAGAATACTATTCCAGTAGTTCTTGTAATTTTCATCGTTATATGTACCTTGAAAGCCACTAGATCCACCATCATCACCTTCACCACGACCTTCACCACTCTCCGTTAATCCCCTACCACGATCACCGCCGTTACTATTATTATTCATCAAAAGGTCGGTAAAACTCTCCAAAAAATTACCACTTGGGACGTCGCGGTTACTATTGTTTTTTGTAATTGACTCCGCCGTGGTCCATCCATTTTCCATCGGCGACGGCATTCCGATTCCCGAGTTGAATGGGATTGAATCACCCCCTCCATCTTTGAATTCCGGGAACCTGGTAGCGCTTCCAAAGCTTTTCAATTCCTCTTCCCCCTCCTCACATGACCCAGATGAATTTCCGACAAATTCAATAAAATTCGCGGATAACGTCGACGACGGCGATTCCTGCTCTCCAAACCCATTCCCACTACCTTCAATTACTTTATCACCTTCCCACCTTCCATTCCACGCTTTGAGGATGTCAAGGCACCGCGGCGTCACAACCGGCTTACCGAGTGCCGCAAGCTGATCAGCAGAGCCGAGCTGTAGCTTTGATTGTTTAACCAATCTGGCTTCAGCTTCGAGCCGAGCACTCTCCCACTGAGCCATGTGGCTCAAATTAGCCGTGCTCTTGGACTGGCCGTCGGTTGATAAGAGAGTATCATTCTTTGGCTTGTGGCTCACCGGGTCGATCCCCATTTTGGCTAACCTTTTTTTGAGATGGGTATTCCAGTAATTTTTGATTTCGTTGTCCGTTCTTTTGGGCAAGTGAGTTGCTATAGCCGACCATCTGAAGAAGATGACAATTGAGCCAAGACATAATATTAGCTTAGTTCCTGATCATACAAACATACAAGAAAACAAAATAGAACCTAGGAACTGACAAGCACACTTACATTCTCTAGTTTTGATCTAAAGAGGACATGGAAAATGCAAATAATATGTTTGGAATTAAATTGTTTTTTTTTTTAAATGAAAAAATATCAAAATATTACTTCATCCGTCCCATAATAGATACTCTCAAAATAAAAATATGTTCAGCTCGTTATGTTTTATAATAAATATTGCACTGCTGTCTCAAATAAAGTGTGACGTTTCTAAATAATAAATTAATCTTAGAGCAAGTTTGCGATGGTACATATATAAGATACAAACAAGTAAAACACATCTCATAAATTTTTTGACAAGTTAACTGAGGTTGTACCGGTTGCCCAAGAGAGCATGAAGCTGAATGATGGTTTGTTCTTCCTGCTGACTAAACTTTCCTCTCTTAATATCTGGTCTTAGATAATTTGTCCATCGTAGCCTGCAACTTTTCCCACATCTTTGCAGCCCTGATTACAAGTAATTAAGAAACAACAGTATGCATATATATTGATGCGTAAACGATCAATCTTTGGATGAACAAATGGAAAATGTAAATACCGGCTTTGGAGGGAAGAGAGCGCCAGCTGCCATGGCCATGTTCATCGATATAAGCCAAGAGCTTTTGATCTTCTTCAGGAGTCCATGGCCCTTTCTTCAATCCTACCTTCTCGCAGCATGGTGATCTTCCCATTTTGACTTCTTTATAATTATACTCCCTAACTGTACACTAATAGCCAGTTCTCTCAATATGTTCCTTTTATGCAATTATATCTTTGATAATTGGGATAGCTCCAAAACTTTGTGACGCTCTTTCTTCCAATATATACACACTCCAAGATATGTTATGCTGAGTGTGTACTAGCTAGTCGTATATGCAGAGAGAGAGAGAGAGAGAGAGAGAGAGAGAGAGAGAGAGAGAGAGAGAGAGAGAGAGAGAGAGAGAGAGAGAGAGAGAGAGAGAGAGAGAGTCTTAAAGTCTGAGGTTACACCTTAAAACCAATTGATGTTAAGGGGAGTGCCTCAAGATCTTTATATATCATATGAAAGGTTTGTCATTTCCCGATGTGAGATAATATCTCTAACACGCCCCCTCACGTGTAGTAGACTTTGCCAAAACTTAAAACGTGGACTTATCAATCGGGTGACGCATATTAACATCGTGGACCGTTGGACCTGCACGTGTAATGAGCATGCTTTGATACCATCTTAAATTATGAGGTTCCCCCTTAAAACCAATTGTTATTAAGTGGAGTGACCCATAATCTTTATATATTATAGTATACTCCCTCCGTCCCACTATACTTGACACCCAAGGGGTGGGTTCAAAAACCAAGGAAAAAGAATAAAATAAAAAAAATGTGTGGTGGAAAATGAAGAGAGAGAATGAGTGGGGTAAATAGTAGTGTTGGTTGAATAAATATGTGGTAGAAAATGAAGAGAGAGAATGAGTGGTGGGGTAGAGTGAATATAAAAATATAAAAACTTGATTATTTTTGGAAGGTGTCAAGTATAGTGGGACGGCCCAAAATGGAAAGAAGTGTCAAGTATAGTGGAACGGAGGGAGTATTATAGACAAGATTTATTTATTTTTATTTTTTATTTATTTATTTATTTAATATCTCATATACCTACAGAGAGAGTGTAATTATATTAAGGAGAGAGATGGGCAGAGAAGAAAGGTCAGCTACGTAGATGGGATAAAAGATTTTGTGTGATCATTCCACCACAATATATAACCCATAATTTTTTAATGGTATGTCCACCAAAAGAGATCACCTATGAATAAAAAATTGGATCAAATATTATAAAAATAGGTATTGTGAATGAGTATAAAGTGTGGTAAAATATAAGTAAGTAAATAGTTGTTGTTAGTACAATAAATTGAATCCATAATGTATCTCAAAAGTTTGTACCAACAATGGTCATAATAATAATATATCTATCATTTTTTTAGGTAATACTAGCACTAAAATTTTGTTAGACACTATGTGAAATTCATTGAAAATATTTTTTTAGGTAATACTAGCACTAAAAATTTGTTAGACACTATGTGAAATGTATTGAAAATGTTTACTATATATATATTCTTGTTTTATTAGGGTTCGTCTGGTTTAGCAGTGTGTTTAAAATGCAAATATGCAGGGTGTTAGAATTTGTATAAGTTTAATTGACAAAGGAGTAAAAGAATGAATCAAAACTTGATTTGAATGAAAATCAAAAGAGGAGAAAAAAATTGAATACAATTTGGAGTAGGGCGCAGTTGGACTGCGCAGTTGAATCAGATAAAGGAACAAGGTGCTGGATTTTGTGATAGCCAAATGCCTATGAGAAATAGCCGAACGGAATTAACAACCAAAGTTCTGAAGAAAAGCTTCAGCTTTCTTATAAAAATTCAATAAACAAAGTCTCCATAATCCAAAACCATAAAGATGTTTAAATACTTCCTAATAACCCTAAATCGACTTAGAAACATAAGGACTAAAATAACCCCAACTATCGTTCAATAAAACAGCATCTAAAAATAAAGAAACAGCAAAATTCGTAAATAAGGAATTCAGGTCGACGCCAGGCGCCCGCCCCGAGCATGTGAGGCGTCCGCCTCCACCACCGTGCTTCATGGTCTGGTCGAAGCTGCTTGAGGCGGCCGCATGGCCACCTGTGAGGCGTGCGCCTCAAGCCCCGTAGGAAGGCCTCCATGTTCTGCAACCGGGGCGCCCGCCAGCTCCTGATTGAAGCGCCCGCCTGGCTCCACTCTGCTGTTGTTGCTCAATGCGTTGGTTGCCCCTTTGCCCATGCTTCCTTGAGTTGCTCCAACCATGCCTCCTTGGTTTGTTTGAGTATCATGTGGAACTATATCATCCTCCCCCTCTTGAGAAAAACTCGACCACGAGTTGCCATCATCGTCATTGTCTCCATGGTAGGCTGATAAATCCGCGACATTGAACGTGGCAGAGACGTTGTACTCACCGGGCAAGTCGATATTGTACGCATTGTCATTGATCCGCTCCACTACACGAAATGGACCATCCGCCCTTGGTTGTAACTTGCCAAAGCGACCAGCTGGGAATCTCTCCTTTCTCAAGTGCACCCACACTAAATCTCCAACCTGAAACACAACCCGTTTGCGATGCTTGTCCACCCGCTGCTTGTACATGCTGTTTTGACGTATAATGCGCTTGCGAACCTGTTCATGAAGCTCTTTAATCTGAGTTGCACGCGCCTCTGCATCCGAACTGTACTGACTGGTAACCGGAAGAGGAATGAGGTCCAATGGACTGACAGGGTTACGGCCATACACAACTTGGAAAGGGCTTTTGCCCGTAGTCTTTGTTCGAGAATTATTGTAAGCAAACTCGGCTTGTGCAAGTGTCAAGTCCCACTGGCGGGGATGGTCACCAACCAAACTGCGCAACAAATTACCCAAACTACGATTAGTTACCTCCGTTTGTCCATCCGTCTGTGGGTGATACGAGCTACTGAACTGTAAGCGCGAACCCATCTTCCTCCACAACGTGCGCCAAAAATGGCTAACGAACTTGACATCCCTGTCAGAGGTAAGTGATTTTGGAATGCCATGCAACTTCACAATCTCCTTGAAATACAAGTCTGCTACTTGTGTTGCATCAAATGTCTTACTGCAGGGAACAAAATGGGACATTTTTGAAAAACGATCTACCACCACCATAATGGAATCCTTCTGTCGCTGCGTACGAGGCAATCCCAACACAAAATCCAAGCTAATGTCCTCCCATGGAGCAGTAGGAACCGGCAAAGGAGTATAAAGGCCTGCGTTAGACTTGCGAGTCTTGGCTACATGACACACACGACATCTCTCCACAAAACGAGCAACATCATGCCCCAATTTTGGCCAAAAAAACTGCTCGCCTACAAGAGCCAATGTTTTATCTTTGCCAAAGTGTCCTGCAAGTCCCCCTTCATGACTCTCAGATATGATAAGGTCCCTCAACGAACAATAAGGGACACAAAGCTTGTTCCCCTTAAACAAGTAGCCATCATGGATCAAAAATTGCAGAAAATTACCCCGAGTACACTTATCCCAAACCTCCCCAAAATATGGATCATCACGGTATAAATCACGAAAATTGTCAAATCCGCATACCTCAACCTGCAATGTAGATAGTAAGGCATGTCGACGGCTCAAAGCATCAGCCACACGGTTCTGAACTCCCGCCTTATGTGTAATGACAAACGTAAAAATCTGAATGAACTCCACCCACTTGGCATGTCGCAGATTAAGCTTATGCTGCCCTTGGATGTATTTGAGTGCCTCATGATCAAAATATAACACAAACTCCCGTGACAATAGATAATGTTGCCAATGCTCCAAGGTGCGAACAATGGCATAGAATTCCTTATCATAAGTAGAGTACTTCTTCTTTGCATCGTTCAGTTTTTCACTAAAGAAGGCGACGGGCTTCTTATTCGACTCAACACACCACCAACGCCAACATTGGAGGCATCACAATGAACCTCGAAAACCTCATCAAAATCGGGCAAAATAAGAACGGGAGCTTGTGTCACCGCCTTTTTCAAAAGTGAAAAGCATCCTCCATTGCCTTGTTCCACACAAATACACTCCCCTTGATGCGATCAATAAGAGGGGCAATAATCTTTGCTAAAATCACGAATGAAACGGCCATAGAAGGAAGCCAAACCATGGAATCGCCTAACATCATGAACATTCGTCGGTGTAGGCCGAGTTAGTAATAGCTTCCACCTTCGAATCATCCATACGAATACCCTCCTTGGTAACAACATACCCCAAGAAAGTCACTTGCTCCGTCAAAAAGTGGCACTTCTTACGATTAGCATATAATTTACGCTCACGCGAACATCAAAAAGCTTGTCTCAAGTGTCCCAAGTGTTGTGCCACGCATTTACTATAAATCAAGATATCATCAAAGTAAACAACAACAAACGTACCAATGAAAGGTCTGAAAATGCGGTTCATGAGTCGCATGAAGCGTGCTAGGAGCATTAGAGAGCCCAAATGGCATCACCATCCACTCATACAAACCATCCCGAGTCTTGAAGGCCGTCTTCCACTCATCCCCCGGTCGACACGAATGCGGTGGTACCCGCTCCGCAAATCAATCTTGGAAAACACCACCGCACCATGTAAGCGGTCGAGCAAATCATCGATCCGAGGAATGGGAAACACTGTACTTGATGGTGATTTTATTGCTCGCTCGACTATCCATACACATACGCAATGTTCCTTCGCCTTGGGCACCATCAAAGCCGGAACCGCACATGGGCTCATACTTTCCCGAATGACACCCTTGTCAAGTAACTCCCTCACTGTCTCTCCAACTCTTCATGTTCCTTGGGTCTCAACCGATACGCGGCCTTGTTTGGAATAGAAGCACCGGAACAAGATCAATACAATGCTTTGAATATCTCGCGTGGGGGAAGTCCGGAGGAATCTCATCGGGAGTAACATCACCGTAATCCTCAAGTAATGGCGTACCTCTGCGGGTGTGGTCATACCCGACTCGTTCTCCTCAAGCACAACAAGAACATAGAACCCCTGCTCCACTGCGATTCTTTGAATCAAACTCTGCACGGCTAAGGAGTTGGTGAACAACGACGATTGTAGGTTTCTCACTAATAGTCTGGCTGCTGTCTCGGGTCCGTCGGACAAAGAGTAATAGAGACATCATTCATGCGGAAGGTGTACGTATTCTTGAACCCATCATGCTTAACCCGCTGTCAAACAACCACGGCCTACCCAACAAAATATGGCATGCATCCATTGGTACCACATCACACCACACCTCATCTCTATAACGCTTGCCAATAGAAAACGACACGAGGCACCGCTTATCCACCTTGAGCTCATGGCCCTTGATCAACCAAGACAACTTATATGGCTATGGGTGTACAACTGGCAAGTAGGCAAACTCGGCTTATCCACCATTGTAGTAGACACTACATTCTCACAACTACCACCATCAATAATAACCTTGCAAACCTTACCCTTGGCAGTGCACTTAGTATTGAAGATATTATGGCGAAGCCACTGATCATCATCCACAGCTGTTGCGTTCAACACACGTCTAACCACCAAGGCCGGACCCTTGTCTGCATAAACCACCTCGGACTCGACGTCGGACACCTCTTCTGCTTCATCATAGACCGGCAACTCTTCCTCAAGTAAGGCCACAACCTTCCTGTTGGGACACTCGGCTTGAAGGTGACCAATACCACGACATTTGAAGCATCTCGCAGTGCCTCCCCTAGTATTTGCTGCGGTGGTACCCGAATGTTTATGCTTGGTGTTTTCGGAGCGGTTGGGGGAACCCCTTTTGGTGTGCTAGAACTACCAACGCCCCTAGTGTTGGTAACATCCCTGCTCGGCCAATGATTCACCACTTTCTTTCGCTTCAACTGTTTCTCAACCTTCAAGGCAAGTCGACACACATCCGTATAGGTCCAATACTGCTGCAATTGAACCACCTCCGACACGTCAACACGTAGTCCCCCAAGGAAGCGATCAACGGTCTGTTCATCCTCTTCGGAAACATCACACCGCATCTGCAACTGATCAAACTCGTTGATGAACTCCTCAACGGTCATATCCCCCTGTTTCAAATTATGGTAATCAAGAAAAGCCTCCTGTCTATAGTGGTCCGGAAGGAATTTCCTTCGTAGCAGCTTTTTCATCTTATCCCAAGAGTGAATTTTCGATTTCCCCTCTCTCGCCCGTTGTTTCTTAACATGTTCCCACCATATAGAAGCATGTTTTTTTAATTTGATTGCCACAACCTTAACCTTATGACTATCGTCCATGGGTTTCAAATCAAACACACGTTTAATAGTATTTAGCCAATCAATGAACTCATCAGGGTGTGCCTTACCTTCAAACTCCGGGATGTCGATCTTCATGCCGATATCCTTCGAAGGATCAGCCCCAAGCCTCTGTCCACGATCATGACCACGAGCGAAGGGATTGCGCCCGTCTGCAAAGCCTCCCTCATCAGACGAGCCGTCTGAATCAGAGCCCACATCAGTGGGAGCCCTCATATCAGCAATCTGCTGTTGGAGCCGCTGAACTTGGTTTCGCAATTCGTTATTCTCAATATCGCGTAGGTCTCTCTCCCGATGGATTTCATCCGGCTGGGGGTTTGCACGCCGGCCTCTACCCTGTCCACGACGACCATCTCGAGCACCACGTCCGCGTTCGGCCATTGATAACCAGGATACTGATACCAAATGATAGCCAAATGCCTATGAGAAATAGCCGAACGGAATTAACAACCAAAGTTCTGAAGAAAAGCTTCAGCTTTCTTATAAAAATTCAATAAACAAAGTCTCCATAATCCAAGACCATAAAGATGTTTAAATACTTCCTAATAACCCTAAAATGACTTAGAAACATAAGGACTAAAATAACCCCAACTATCGTTCAATAAAACAGCATCTAAAAATAAAGAAACAACAAAATTCGTAAATAAGGAATTCAGGTCGACGCCAGGCGCCCGCCCCGAGCATGTGAGGCGTCCGCCTCCACCACCGTGCTTCATGGTCTGGTCGAAGCTGCTTGAGGCGGCCGCATGGCCACCTGTGAGGCGTGCGCCTCAAGCCCCGTAGGAAGGCCTCCATGTTACGCAGCGGGCGCCCGCTCTGATTGAAGCGCCCGCCTGGCTCCACTCTGCTGTTGTTGCTCAATGCGTTGGTTGCCCCTTTGCCCATGCTTCCTTGAGTTGCTCCAACCATGCCTCCTTGGTTTGTTTGAGTATCATGTGGAACTATATCATTTTGGGTGAGCACCTGAGGTGGCCACCCAAAATTCAAAAAACAGCAAAGCAGGCAACGGCCATTAGGCAAGCAGGGGGCGGCCAGGCATGCGGAGCTTCAGCCGGGTTAAGTAGGCTGAAGGTTGCCAAGTGGGGCTAGGAGCTGTGACTCAAGATTGTTTGGCCGAGTGTGTGCAAAGAGACTTGTGGAAGTGGTTTTCTTATCAGTTTTGGACTCCTTTTGAATTAGGGAATTGATTAGTATAAATGCTAATATTTCACTTACTGTTTTTCGTGATCTCTAATGTGATAGACATATCAATAATTCTATAATCCCAAACTAGTGATTTTTTTGGGATTCATAGATTTTCTAGTTCACTTTTCTCATCCGGATTTTCTAGACATAGGGTTTGCACAATTATGAATTTTGTGACCAAAATTCGTGCATTAGATTAGAACTTGTAATTGGTGATTCTCCATATTAAAAATATTGTTCTCCCTCTTCCCGTGTACATAGCCAAGTTAGTGAACCACGTAAATAATTGTGCTCGTGTGCGTGTTTATGTTGTGATTACCCATCTTCTCTACTATCTTTTATAACAAACTGGTATCCGTGCAAGACAAATTTCGTGCAGATATCGGTACAGGTAAAGATTTCTTGCAATGCGATGCAAATTTCGCTACATTCGGTACTGATCTGGTACAAATTTCGGTA
Organism: Adenophora triphylla var. japonica; assembly: GCA_022495995.1. Taxonomy (NCBI): domain Eukaryota; kingdom Viridiplantae; phylum Streptophyta; class Magnoliopsida; order Asterales; family Campanulaceae; genus Adenophora; species Adenophora triphylla. The sequence goes on from JAFEMH010001436.1 coordinate 446,260, forward strand.
CATTTGATACAAATTTCGATACGTTCGGTACAGATTCGGTGCAGATTTTGGTACGTTCGGTACATATCTGGTGCAGATTTTGGTACATTCGGTACGGATCTGGTACATATTTAGGTACGTTCCGTATAAATTTGGTATGTTCGGTACAAATTCGGTGTAGATTTTGGTACATGCAGTACATATTTTGAACATATTTTGGTGCATACCAAATTTCGGTAAATACCAGTTTTCGTGCGTAATTCGTGGGGTGTAGTTTTTGGTACATACCAGATTTCGTGCAGAATACGTGCGGTGCAATTTTTTGTGCAGAATAGAAGCGTTTGAGGTATTCCGCTGCGTGAGAGGATAATAGATTCAGACATAGAAGCAACGATCAACAAGTTTAATGGGAAGAATAATTTCGGTTTATGGCAGATCAAGATAAAGGCTTTGTTGAGAGACAAAGACTTGTGGGCTCCAGTGGCTGCTGCAATCAGGGATCAAAAGGGTGATCAAATTGGCAAGGTAGCGATCGTTTACACATCTGTAATTTTCGGAGAAGGAAGCAACATACCTAATTGATAATGGCAAAAACGTTCGGATCAGCCCAAATCCATCGGTAGGTTTTATCCTGTATGTTTGAATAGTCTGAAAAAGATGAACAAACACGTAAACTGAGCCGGGGGCTTCACCGGCGAAGACCCTCCGGCGTGAGAGTAAGTATTTGTATATTTGAGAGCAAATCAATTGACAAGAGTTTAGGGCCAAAAGAATGCGTGTGTGCGTACGTATCCGAATTGTGTGAGTTATGGCTTGTATTTATAGGTGTAGGATATAGAGTCCTGCCTTGGATAGGAAGTCATGTGAGATAAGGATTATAATCCCAGTTGGATCATAATTCCGCACAATCCATGTTGTAGGAGGACTATAAGTGTCTTCTATGCGTATGCCTAGGAGGCTTGCTACTCGGCATAAAATGTTGGTCGACATGTGTCAATGCTGTGTAAGGAGATAAAATAAGGGTGGGGAAGCCCATTCCCCTTGTCGCGATATTGGCCAGGGAGGCTATGGTCATCATTTGATGATGCCTAGGTCGGCATGTGAAGATGCCTTGGTCGGGGTCTGTGTATGCCTTGGTCGGCATATATCGTCATTGTTTCCTTAGTCATAAAATCATTCAGCTATGTCTAGGTCGACATAGTGGGAAAAGACGAGGAGACACTGAAATTACCCGATCCGGCGCTGCGGACGGCATCTCGCGTTGTTGAGGGGTGCGCTGTTTTTGTAGAGTCTCCACGCCATTTTGATTATGCCCAAAACATTGAGAAAATGCCTGTTTTTATTTGTTTTGTTGTGTGATGAGATTTTTGAGTTCGGAGATCAGGTTACACCTCGGAAAGAGATATTTTAAGCTCACCCGAGTCGCCTCGTATACACGAGTCTTTTGATACCTTTCTTTCTTTAAATGTTGTGTGTGTGTGTGTGCTTTTTAATAAAAAAGCATTAATTAAATAATTGAAAAAGACAGTGCGGGAATAGTAACAAACCGCTATCACCGTCAGACCTCCATAGTGCAATGGAAGGCCTTGTGGGATCGTTTGTACGGTTTGGGTCTGCGTGAATAGTAAATGTAGACTACATTGTAAGCAGTAAATGTAAAGCAGTAAAGTATTTAAAGACAGAAATTAAAGCAGTATTTAAATGTGCGGAAGGATATTATACCAATGTTGGTTTGTGTCTATCTTCCGCGGGGGAATATGTTTGATTTAGGATGACTAGGGTTTTGGAATGTCGGGAGGTCGATTAGGACGGACCGGGATTGACCGGGATCGACCGGAATCGCTTCGGAAGGACTTCGGAGCGCCTCGGGAGGGCTTTGGAGCACCTCGGGAAGGCTTGGGAGGCCTCGAGAAGGACTGGAAGAGGCCGGGATGGACCGGGGTTGCCTCGGGATGGCTCGGGATGCCTTGGGATGGACTGGGATTGACTCGGGACGGATCAAGATCGATCAGTATCGCTTCGGAAGGACTTTGGAGCGCCTTGGGAGGGCTTTGGAGCGCCTCGGCGCTCGTGAGGCCTCGGGAAGGACCAGAAGAGGTCGGGATGGCTTAGAAGTGTGCCTGAAGGCTGGGGGGAAATAGGAGAAGGTTGAGGTAGGAATGAAATGATAGGGGGAGCCTTCTATTTATAGGCCTCAAAATATTGCAAAAAGGTCCATATGGACTTTTATGTCATTACTGATTTTTTGGGTTTCCTGGATTTCAGGAAATATTTTGGACTTTGTGGGAATTTTGCAATGATGTTGGCGTGTTGACATAAGTGTCCATACGGACACTTCTTGCTTTGCAAAGTGGTCCATACGGACATGTTTGCAAGCTGGCCATTTTTTTATTATTCCTGCAAAGTCCTTAAATTCTCTTTTATCCCTAAAAGGTCCCTCTTTGGTTTGGTTGGTCTGTCTGGACCTTTTAGACGTTACGATCTTCATGATCACGAATGTGTGAGTCCTCGGTGTTTCCCGTGTGCTCTGATGGAGAGAGGTTCGGATTGGGGAACTTACAGAAGCCCCTCGGCGACGTCACTTATGGAGGAAGTGGGGTCGTCGATAAATATAAGGGTCCCGATCTGGACCGCTTATTGGGAGACAGAAGATGACCGTAGTGGTTGGATGGCTGAGGACGTGGTGGTGTCCTGAGGTGACCGCTAAGGTCGGATGGCTGGATCCTTTGGTAGGATTCCTACGTATCCCAAATGAGAATCAAGCCTGATCGTAGTTCGTGTGAGAGGTGACAGCTTGGGTCGGATGGCTGGACCCTTTGGTAGGATTCCTATGTATCCCGAATGGAAATCAAGCCTGATCGTAGTTTGTGTTTGAGGTAACCGCTTGGGTCGAATGGCTGAGGACGTGGTGGTGTCCTGGGGTGAAGTAGTGAGAACATGGTGGTGTCCTGAGATGAAGTAGTGAGGACGTGGTTGAAATTACCCAGATCTGGCTCGCGCGCGGGCCCCGTCATCTCACGGTTGGTCGGGAGGTGTCTCGCTGCGTTTTTGTTTGTAGAGTCGCCACGCCGTTTTGATTTAGCCCAAAACATTGAAAAAAGGCAACAATTTAAAAACTGTTGTTGTGAGATGAGATTTTTGAGTTCGGAGGTCAGTTTACGCCTCGGGAAGAGAATGTTAGAGCTCACCCGAGTCGCCTCGTAAAAACGAGTCTTTCGGTACCCCTTCTTTCTTTAAAAGTTTTGTGTGTGTGTGTGTATGTGCTTTTAAAAATGCATGTTGTATCTGATGTCTACATTGTACACTACGTATTGAAATGTATTGAAATAGTAATGGAAGTAAGCCTTACTGAAATTACCCGGGATTTTCACGCGGGGGCGCGAAAAGGCGGTTGTCTTTCGCGGAGGGTTGGTGTCTGAGACCTCGCTTTTCGGGAAGGAAGAGGAGTCGCCACGCGGTTTTTGTATTTTGAGCCCAAACGTTGAGAAACGACTATTGGTTGAAAATGGTGTCATTTTTATTGGTAGCAAAAACTTAGGAAAAGTCTTTGAAAACAGGGGATGTCATTTTATTAGTAGCAAAAACGAGTAAAAGGCTATTTGGTACCAGAGATTGTTGGGTTTGGAGGTCACGTTACGTTTCGGGAAGAGTATTACGAGATCACCCGAAATGCCTCGTATGACGAGTTTTTCTACCTTTCTCGAAAACGTGTGCGTGTGTGTTTGCATTTTGAAATGGGGGCTTGAATGACAAGCTTAATCTTGGTTTGAATGTCAAACGTTGATTATGGTTCTGTTTGAAAAGGCGAGCGTTTGAATGACAAACGTCGGTTTTGAAGTTTTAGGAAAAGTGGCTCGAATGCTGATTTTAACTGTTTATCTTAAGTGTCAAATGTTGACATTTAAGAAAAGAGCGTTTGAATGTCAAACGTCGGATTTTGAGTTTGAAGATGATCGTTTGGATGCCAAACGTCATTTCGCGCGTTTTGAAAGAGAGTTCGAAGGTCGAACTCCGGTTTTGAACCGGGCATTACATTGTTAACGATTTTTACGGGAAAAAATGTATTAAATGATTTTGAGTGTCAAATGGCGGCTTTTAAGTTTGAAGATGAGCGTTTGGATGCCAAACGTCATTTCGCTCGTTTTGAAAGAGAGTTCGAAGGACGAACTCCGGTTTTGAACCGGGCATTACATTATTAACGATTTTTACGGAAAAAAACGTATTAAATGACATGCAATCAACGAATTGGGTTGCGAATCGGACTTTGAAAAGTAAATACTATCACGATCCAAACAGTTCGAACTTTGTAAATGACAGTATTTAAAGTGCGGTATCAACGAAATCAAACGATCCGGAATTGTAAAGTACGATCGACGAGGCCAAACGGCTCGGAGTTGTAAGTTTGCGTAAAAGTAAATGACGTTCGACGGATCAAACGGTCCGGAATGGTAAATGACAGAAATTTAAATGACGATCGACGGATCAAACGATCCGGAATTGTAAATGACGGAAATTTAAACGGAACGGGGCCGGAACGCCGTTTTAACCCGAGATTACTTCTCTTACGGGAAGAGAAGAGGATCTAGGGGCTAAAACGTATCGGACCCCGTTAGACGGAGGCGTCTACATTTCAATAATGTTTGTCCGAAACGGTTATAGCGACTGGCGCGTAAACCGAGGCAGAACGAGAGATTAGGGAGAGGGAGTTGTACCTTATCGCTAGGGTCGACTCCTTTGGCTCGGGGGTGTATACGGGATACGGAAAGTGGTTTGGGATGGTGTTTTAAGGTGATGGGGGTCGTATTTGATCGAAATACGAAGGTTTCACGCGAATCGAGACGAAACGGGAGCTCGGGAAGGGGTGAAACAGGTTGGACCGTGGCTATGGTGAATTTGGAGAGTAATTTTGTTGTTATAAATGGCTTTGACAGCCCTTCTATTTATAGGTGAAATTTCAGCATGAGTCCGGCCGGACTGAACCTGAAATCCAGGGGTTTTTGTGAATTTTGGAAATTGGAGGGACTTGTTGGCAATTTCTGAGAGTCTGCAAATGAGTCCGGCCGGACTGAGACTGCATACCAGGGGTATTTTAGTCTTTTCACTCTGAAATTGATTGAAAGGTGATGGGAGGGCTGTGACATGCAAGCCACGTGTCCCATGACTCACCAGGCTTTGTGGGAGTTCGTGCTCGGGTCTCAGTTTTGTCCGTTTTTAAAATAACAGTCCGGAAAATGTCCGAAATGCCCCCGGAAAGTGCCAGAAAGTGCGTTTTTCTGGGAAAGCCGTACTTTTACGTGCGACGACGTGTATTGAGTATGTTTCGACGTTGGGATGCTCGGGGCAGTCCCGGGACGTCTCGTTGGCTTGCCAACGGGGAGCTTAACGGGTTTCGGTTAACCTGGAGCGGGCCAGTTAACGGATTCCGGTTAACTTCTAACGGATTTTGACGATCCGGATTTGGGTACTTACAGTTAGCCCCTCAGCGACGTCTCCTCCGAAGGAGGTAGGGTCGTTGAAAAAAGATAAGGATCCAAATCGGGATGCCTTACTTCGAAAGAGACCTGGGCAGTCAGCTGGCTGGACCCTTAGCGAAAGGATTCTTACGTATCCCGAGCGGAAATCAAGCCCGTAGTAGTTCGTAGGTGCAAGGGCCGCGCGTGGGGACCTTGTCCTGAGCGAGACTGTTGGGAGGCGTCTAAACCTGAATGGAGACCATTGCGAGGCACCTGTACCTGAATGGAGACTATTGTGAGGCGTCTGAACCTGGGATTTCTGAAACCTTCGAGGGCGTGTGGCGCCTCAGTCCAGAGCTAACGAACATACGAGGGCGCGTGGCGCCTCAAACCGGAGTTGCTGAAATATACGAGGGCGTGTGGCGCCTCAAACCGGAGTGACTGGAACATACGAGGGCCTGTGGCGCCTCAAACCGGAGTGACTGGAACATACGAGGGCGTGTGGCGCCTCAAACCGGAGTTGCTGAATCATACGAGGGCGTGTGGCGCCTCAAACCGGAGTTGCTGAAATATACGAGGGCGTGTGGCGCCTCAAACCGGAGTGAACGAGGATACGTTTATCCTGAGATGAAGGCGTTCGTGCCTTGGGTGCTGGACTTACGATGATGGCCAGGTTTATCCTGCTGGGGATAGGGTGGCAATGATGGGAATGGTTGTGTTAAACTGGCGTTATTAACAACTCGGAAGGATTGACGTTTCTTCTTTAGAATCCTGATGGGGATGAGCGTTCGGGCTTACCTTGATGGCCGAAGAGGGATTGTTGTGCGGGCTTACCTTGATGGCCGCTGAGGTGGAACGATCGGGCTTACGACTGGCGGCCGGGGAAGTGAACGTTGGTGAAAACCAATAGGAATTTTTGACGTCGGGAGACGGAATTGTAACTAGAATGTCCGGAGACAGGATTGAGCGTTTGAATGTCAAACGTCAACTGGGACGAAAGTGAGCGTTTGAATGTCAAACGTCAACTGGGGATTGAGAATTTTTAACGTCTGGAGACGAGCGTTAGTGAAAACTAACTGGGAATTTAACGTCTGGAGACGAGCGTTAGTGAAAACTAACTGGGAATTTAACGTCTGGCGACGAGCGTTAGTGAAAACTAACGGGAATTGACCTCGGGGGAGGGGGTGTTAGAAATGTCTAACTTGGGGGAAATTTTACACTTTTGGGGGCCTAAAGGGGTAAAATTGGAACTGCGAGAAGTTGAGGGGCTGAATTGGCAAGGACTCTTTTTGCTGCAGAAAGTGTCCGCCCGGACTGAACCTGAAGTTGACCAGGTTCATTCCAGCGCCGAGGCTGAAGCAAATTTGGCAATTTTCTTTCATTATTTCCGACGAGGAAGAGAGAAAGGAGGAGAGAAAAGCCAATCCAAATTGTGAGGTTTGCTCAAATTTGTGAAGAAAAATCAACATGGAGGGTGATTTGGAACCAATGGCTCGTCATGGAAGGTCCGATGACGAAAGAACGCGGTTGGTTCGGACCATTCGAACCACAATTCTTCCATTGAATTCGGCGGAGTTCTACCCGGTTAGGGAGAACCACAAATCCAAAGGAGGGATCGAGAGACAAGTAAGCTTCCTTCAAATTCCATTAATTTTAAGAATGTGCATTCTTTAAATATTAGAAATTTGACTAGGAATAAGTTAGGGATTTTGGTGTCCGAATTGGGGCTTTTGACTTTGCTATGCGCCTTTGTCGAAATTGACTAGAGTGTAGTTCAATTGACACCATGGGTAGATGACATAAAAAATTTGGTTGCAAAATTCCATGCCTAGATGTGTTTTCCGAATTTAAAGCATGTTTAAATCGGGACGGAGTAAATTTTCGAAAATGTTCGAAAGGATTTGAAAGTTCCGAATTCGACGGATTTTTCGAAGGGCTTTGAAAGTTCCGGATTCGACGGAGTTTTCGAAATGCTTTGAAAGTTTCGGATTCGACGGAGTTTTCGAAATGTTTTGAAAGTTCCGGATTCGACGGAGTTTTCGAAATGTTTAGAAATCTTGGACCGTCAATACTCCAACCGGGATGGAAATATTTTAGGAAAGAAATGAGAACTGTATCTGCATTGCATCATTTTGACATGCGTTCGTGCACTCTGTTGATGTCGCTTTTGTACTTAACGTATTCTTGCCGTGTTCACCTGCAGGGGCGAGGGACAGTTAATGTTCACACTCAGAAGAGCCGGGGAGCCTTTGAGGCAGTGAGAGCGCTGTGGGAGATATTCCCGGACGAGGCTCGATACGGAGAGAGGAGTCAGGGCAGCTTGTGGTTGACTCCGGATTGGCTGGATTTATCAGCGCGGTAGCCGCGGTGGCTGTGACGCAGAGGGCGAGGGCCATGTACGTAGCTCTGAGCGAGTACTGGTGGGATACGACCCACACTTTTCATTTCAGATGGGGGGAGGCGATGGTGACTCCTTCTGATTTTGCTGCTATCACTGGGTTGCCGACCTGGGGCAACGCGCTGGTGTGGGTGGATGGTTATACCCCGGGGCAGTTGTCTGAGCTGCTGGGTTTCGATATTACCGATGCCAGGGGCTTAGGTATTCGGTACAGGCCGATGGAGAGGCATCTGAGGACGGGTATTACTGATTATGGGGAGGGGTCCCTTAGGATGACTGCTGAGCGTCTGGCTTGAGGGTTCATATGGTTCGCATTGTCAGCGACTCTGTTCCCGACTTCTGACACGTCATGTCACTTCCCTTTGCTCGGGTCGCTGACAGACTTGGATGCCGTGAGGGGGTATGCATGGGGGGAGGATGGACTGGCCGAGCTCTACCATTCCTTGGACAGGTTCTCGTGGGGAGATGAGAACTCCTTGAGCTGTTTCTCATTTGCTTTGGATGTGAGTTCACGTCTTTTTCTTTTCCTTGTCTCATTTTTGTACTCGTATGTATCTGCTTTGTAGCTGACATAACTTTCCATTTGCTTGACAGGTCTGGTGCTATGAGGTGTTCAGCCCGCAGTGGTGGGAGATTAAGGAGGCGTACCGGTCCTTGTACCCTGCCATGCTGACTTGGCATAAGAAGGCGAAGAAGGCAGTGTCGTCGAGAGAGGGCACTCGACTGTCGTACGAGGAGGTGTCTCAGGCCCTGAGCCGGGATTTCTCCGAGCGGATCCATCTTACCTGGTGGAGTCGGATTCACACTGGCGCAATTCAGATTGCTAGTGAGGTCACGCGGCGGCGGAAGCTGCTGGTGGGACTTCATTGCGTTGCGATGTATCTGGGGGAGAGGGTGACCCGTCAGCATGGCCCAGGGTCTTTTACGATGGTGCCAGTGGATCCTCCTTTGCACATGCAACATCCTTTGTCGATGTCGATGGATGAGTTGGAGAGGTATAGACAGGGTGTGTTCTATACCTAGTATGTCATAGCGGGAGCCGACTACGACACTTTCTTGAGGATGAGGCTGAGGAGCCCGCAGGTGCAGCACAGGGAGGGCGAGGGCCCTGGATATCCCCGAGATCTTCCGCTCCCACGCGCTAGGCTGGCGTACGAGGGGCTGGACGGTTCGCGCAGGCGACTGGTGATCCCGATCCCGGAGGAGCCGAGATCTCAGTATAGGGTTGACCCCAATGCTTCGGTGAGCACTTTTGATTTTCTGCATTTGATAGTAGCATTCTGCAAATGTTGCATCTGTACTTTCTGCTTGTCTTCTGATGACTTTCCTGGTTTGCAGGTGTCTGGCCGTACGTACAATGAGGCGGTGAGACAGTTGGACGGGTGGGCCAACTATGCTAGGAGGCTCGTGGAGTTCCTGAGGTGCAGTTCCCGGAGGAGCGTGGATGTTCGTGCGCGGAGGCCGTCTAGGCCGAGAGGTTCGTCTGCTCCCACGGCTGGTGGAGAGGACTTTGCGCAGGGATTTAGCCAGTTCGCGAGTGGAACGACGGGGTTTGGAGCTCATCCTCCTTCGCACTCGGGGCACGAGAGGGGAGAGTCTTCGAGTTCGCAGGCGCAGAGGAGGCCTTTCGCGTATTCCCGCCTGGAGGAATTCGGGGATTTCCTATTCTCGACAGATCCGGCTGCTGCAGAGCAGTGCGTCGAGTGCTCAGATAACGAGCAGGACTCGGAGTAGTCATCTTTTACGCTTTTTAGATAAAATGTATGTATTGTCCAGAACAAATTGACTTGAACTGCATTTGAAAAGGCGCCCTTGAGGCGGAACCTGTACTTCGCACATCTATTTAGTGATTACCTTCTCTTTATTTTCGGCAAATAAGCAAGTAGGTTGATCAAAAATAAATAAAATGAAACATGCATAAAAAATTGAACGGGTCAAAAATTATGCCTATATGCACTGATATTTAATTATTTGCACTGTTGCACGAGCCCGGGGCGGAAGAGGTGTTGGCTTTGTTTAATTGAAACCAGGGGTAGCACGCAGATTCATAAAGGCATGAACAGGGCTTTATTTGGAATTGTTTCCAATTTAAGAGCAGCTGGCTGCAGAGTTGACCAAGTCAACTGCAGGAAGAGTCCGGCCGGACTGAGAATGAAATTCCAGAGTCTTTTAAATTGCAGTTTCAGCTTTGCAATTCGTAAGAAACTGCGCCTTTGCTTAGATCAGTTAGCTAAATTTCTTTCAAATTCCTAAGGCTTCTTTCACTTTCTTTCATGGCTCCCTTTCCTAAGCTATCGTCTCGGATGCAAGAGCGATACTTGGAGAATTTTCAGTCATGGGTACGAAACCACACGAGGCAAAATAAGGGGTTTTTCGAAGGCTGTTATGGGATGAAATCTGTTTGGGCATTGAAGGAGCTCATGCCAGATTGGGATCTTTTGAGAGCAGCGGCTCGTTTCTGGGATGTACGGAGGAATGTGTACAACTTTTCGTACAACGAAATCACTCCTACGTTCGAAGATTTCCGGGCCATTCTGGGAGGACCTGAGACGGAACAGCTAGTTCTTCCCTATGCTAGTGGCATGGCCACTGTTGAGAAGCTAGTGTCTCTGCTTGGTATCTCGGCTGGAGAAGCATACGGGATGCTGATATTGAATACTGATTATGTCGACATTTCGAGACTGCCTGATAAATTTGCTGGAGCTGAGGGGAGCATTTTTTCGTGGGATGCGTTTGCTCTGTGCGCGATTGCTACTCTGTTCAAATTCACGTCTCTGGGTGTGTGCCATCACAGCGTACTGGACCTTGTGAGGCAGTGCTGGAGCGGGGGAGACATTGTGCCTTTGGTCTTGGGCGAGACGTTCCTAGGCATAGGTCGGATGGCGATCGGCAGCCGATACATGTGGGGAGGGAGTCCCGCTATGCTTACCATGTAGTTGAGGGAGAGGTTGCAGATGATGCCCGAGGTGCCAATGTCTTGTGACGCTTGGTCCTTTTCTCGACGTCCTCTGGTGATAGGGGGCAATCAGGCTGAGCTGGAGCTCTGGATGGCCAAACTCCGCACGCATCACTTGCGATGGTGGGTTCCCCACTGGAAGTTACAGACTTGTCGGACCGCTCAGGAGGGTCTCTTGGTTGTTAGAGTGCCGGGGCTGTCCCAGACGGCTTTCTACATTCCATCGTTGGTTACTGCGGCTTGATGCGGTGCTGGAAGCGAGGTGCCGTGACGGAGCTTAGTTCATGCTTTGCTACCTTCGAGGTAGGATCTCTGGCGATGTAAGATCCTTCGACGCTATTGCTGCTCACACGGTTGTGGCAATACACGTCCTTTCCCCGGGGTTCTCTTTCACCGAGAGGGGGCACCTGTCTCGTCTACGCAGTATCTGAACTGGTATAAAGAGTGTATGGGGGAGACACAGATGTCTATCTTGTGGAGACGGAGTGAGCTGTTGGGTGCTGATCACCTTGACAGCTCGACCTTGAGGAGGACCGAAGCGGGGGCTAACCCTCAGAATCGTACTGGGAATGACATGGCTGACTATGAGGCCAATGCTGATCGGGAGGCCAATCAAAGCACGGTCATGATGGCTCGAAGCGAGGCAGCTCGAGACAGAGCTAGGGAAAGGGCTGCGTTGACAGCTACAGGCTTGATGAAGGCGTCGGGAAGGGTCCCTGAGCCAGGTAGAAGGACTACAGGAATATTCCCTGTGAAGGTGAAGAACACTCGCCGTGGGAAAGGAAAGGGGAAGAAGGATGAAGGACCAAGTACGGGAAACTAGGTTGACCTTGCTGTCCAGAATCCAACCATTGTCATTGCAGACACATTAACTGATTAATGTTTTATTGTAGTTTTGCTAGCGTGTAGCGAGTCAAGAGTTGACCGTGCTTGAACTCATCAAAGATTGTTTTAACCGTAATGAATTTGTAGGTTAATTGAAAAGAGTTTTTCGAAACACAAGCAATTGATGCATATATATATTTTTTGTTTTTGAGACCGAACCAATGATGGCTGCCTACGTTCCCCTTTTACAATTGGACTAAGGGGCTCAGGTCACCGTAGTTCGACACTTTAGGTGAATTTGAGAAAAACAAAGACAAAAGAAGTGTGACCCTGTTTTTTACCTGGATCATTAGCGGGAATGTATCCAGTTGGGTATTACTCTTTTAGCACTTTAATTTTACTGAGGGGTAGTGTATGGGGAAGGAGAGTTGACTCGTGCTCTTCCTCAAACGAAGTATCTGCGGAGCTTGCTTCCGTTCACGGGGTTAGCGAAAGGGTTCCCGTCCAAATCTGCTAACTTCATGGCTCCTCCGGAGAAGATTCTTTATACAACGAACGGTCCTATCCAGGTTGGCTCCCACTTTCCGAGGGGATTGGTCTGCGTAAGAGGCTTTTCCTTTAGCACCAAGTCGCCTTCTCTGATGTTTCAGATCTTGACTTTCTTGTCGAATGCTTGGGCCATTCTGCCTTGGTAGACTTGAGTGTGTTCCATGGCTTTCAATATGCGCTCGTCGAGTAGAGAGAGTTCGCCGTGACGGCTCTGTAGCCATTCGACTTCATTGATCCCATTTTCCAAGAGGACTCGGAGGGATGGAATTTCCAATTCCACAGGTAACATTGCTTCCATTCCATAGGTAAGTGCGAACAGAGTCTCCCCGGTGGCATTTCTGAATGATGTTCTGTATCCCCAGAGGGCTAGATGTAGCTTTTCGGGCCAGTCCCGACCTCTGGTGGTCATCTTTCTGATTATCATGGCGAGAGTCTTGTTTGTTGCCTCTACTGCACCATTGGTTTGTGGTCTCTAGGGAGAAGACTTGTGGCGTGTGACTCTGAATTCGGTCAGCAGTTGGTCACAATCTCCTTCGAAGGGAGTCCCATTGTCGGATATGATCTCGTTGGGCACCCCGTATCGGCACATGATGTTCTCTTTGATGAACTCGGCCACCTTCTTAGAATTCAGCACCTTGTACGATCTGGCTTCTACCCATTTGGTGAAGTAGTCGACTGCGACTAGAATGAACTCGTGACCATTGCTCCCTGGTGGAGTGATCTTGCCGATGACGTCGATTCCCCATGTGGCGAAAGGCCATGGTGTAGTCATGCAATAGAGTTCATGAGGAGGGATGTGATTGAGGTTGGAGAACCGTTGACATTTGTCGCAGCTTCGGACGAACTGGATGCAGTCTATTTCCATTGATATCCAATAGTATCCCATACGGAGAATGATCTGTGTCAATGCTCGGGCGTTCATGTGCGGACCGCAGGTTCCGTTGTGAACTTCGCTCATTAGCTCGCTGGCTTTTTCATTGTTTACACACGGAAGGAGTGGCCCTTGGTGGCGCTTCTTGTACAACATACCCCCAGAATGACGAAATGGGATCCCAGGCGTTTTAATGCCATCATGTTTTTTGCTTTAATCCCTTCTTTGTATTTTCCATCTTCATTTGTGAAGGAAGCTTCTCCGTTTTGGAGGTACTGGTATATTTGATTATACCAGGGTGTAAGTGCTCCAATTTGAGCTTGTTAGAATTTTCGTTATAAAATTAACGAAAGTTATAACAATTACTAACAATTCCTAACTATCCTAACATTTCTAACAAAGTGAGGGTAAAATGGGCATTGTTATTTAAGGTTAAACCTTAAAAAGAATCTCAAAAAAGAAAAACAAATGAAGAAAACCAAATATAGCAATGCTGGAAACAAAAACTGGCTGGTCAATTTGAATTTTGAAAAAGATTATTCTTCTTGTCCAAAGCTGAAGCTGCATTTAATGAACAGTGCACGCTGCCTGATCCTATCCGCGCGGACAAGTATGTAATTTTCAGAGGGCTATAAATTGAGCCCTCCAGTCACAGAAATAAAAAAAAAAGAACACAATAGCAACGAAGTTCTGGCGAAATATAGAGAGAAAACAGTGAGAATTCTCAAGAATTGTCACCTTTTTCTCTCCAATCTTTCCCAACTCATACTCATCCATTTACTCTCATATTAAACCCCTAAACACTTATACACTCAAGCCAAACACTCAAGAACACAAGGAAGATTGGTAAACCCTCCTCTTCCTAACCCTAAATCTCATCCATGCATGCATCTTCAAACTACAAAATGTAGTTCTTTCATCTTCTTGCTCTAGATCTAAGAAGATCACCATGGAAGACCATCTCCATGGATGATCTTCTACAAAGATCAACATTATTTTTAAGCTTTCTTACTTTATTGCAAAAATGCACTTTCAAAACCCTAAAAAACCATTTTCAAGCACTAAATCTTGATTTTAAAGGGTAAAATCCCCCTCCCCAAGCAAATGAAATGCTTAGTCCTAATGTACCCCAAGGATGGTTTGGTATAGTTGATTCACCACTAAAATGTCTAGTGATCACTAACCAAAACCTAGGGAAATGGGGACAAGCATGGATGCAAAACCCCCCCTTAAAATCATATTTTCTTTCTTGAGAAGTTGCTGTCCAGTAGCAATTTTCTCAGACCTCAGTCCATGGTCTTAATTTTTGGACACAGATGAACTTGGAATTTGGTGTTGACTACAAAACACTTTTTGTAGCCAACATCCAGAGCTTTCCAGAAATATTTTTACCTTATTTTTTGGGTGAGTAAAACTCCTCTTTTCAATTTTTCTTTCAGAGGCTAGTTCATCAGCTTCTGGGAATCCAGATCTCATATCTGAGGTTTCCAGAAGGTTTTGACCCCTCAAATATTCTCCAAAATGGAAATTTCTTTCACACAAAGTTTATTCAAGGAGTCTAGAGAAACTTTCATTCTCTGAGTTCATCCAGATTATGAAGTTTTAGGACCCTTGAATCCATTTCAAAATCAGGTGTCTGCTGCCATTTCCTTCTGGCAGAAGTGACTTCTCAACTTCAAAAGGTTTTTTGAGTACCAAATCTCAATCCAAAAATCTTCCAAAAAATCATGGGATCAGTTTAAAGTCTTAAAAAGACATCCCAATTTTTACTTTTTCCAGTTTCAACTTATTTTGGCCAAAAAACACACACACACACACACAAATGATTTTCAGCTTGGAAGACTCGTTTTTACGAGGCGCGTCGGGTGCACACTAACGTCCTTCCCGACGCGTAACATGACCTCCGAACCTAAATCTCTGATCTCGGGCTTTTTTCAAAGTTTTGGCCCTTCAAAATTAAAATGGCGTGGCGACTCCGTTTTTCCGGTTTTATTTGGTTTTTCAAAGAAACGCAAAAATCGAATTTTTCCCGCGAAAAAGGCAACACATCGTTACAGTGGCGACTCCGCTGGGGACTAAGCTTTTTAATAAAAAAAATGGTATTCGGTATATTGGTGGAAACCACTAAATTTCCCGTTATCGCCTCCTAACACGAGTCGGGGATAAATTGTGGTCTAACAATCCCACGTACCGGTATCACCGTTTTCAAAAAAAAAAAGCTTTTGAGGGTCAAGCTTCCGTCCCGGCTTTGAAAATCATTTTTGTGTGTGTGTTGATTTTTGCACAGTTTTCATGTTGTTTTGGCCGCCTCGGAGAAAGTCAAAATTTTGACTGTCGGAATAATGTCCCTAACTGTCGGAATTTTCGTGCTTATGTGCTCATTAAAATTTAAAAAAAAAAAAGTTCAAAAAAAAAAGATTTTCAAAAAAAAAGAAAATTTCCAAAAAAAAATCATGCATCATATTTTTAAGACACATAAAAAAAATTTTCTATTTTACTCAGAAAAAGAATATAGACTGCTTGCACACTACGCGCACGTGACCGTACACTGCACACTACGTCCTTAACCCGGGGAAATCCTTGTCGCGGTCCGTTTGGTCTTATTACGCCTCTCGGATGAGCACAGGACTACCCAAACATCCCATGGAGCCTCGTGTCGACCATGCACTTGTCCGTGACACACTTTGTCCGAGACCCGGTTGGTTTTTAGTCTGGTCTATGTCATGCCCTGTCCGTGTATAGACCTTTCCTTTCAAGCCTTTGTCGGCATACCGACTCAATATCTTTCGGGTCCCTAATCAGTCGAAGTTCTGCCGGTTTTCCGCCGCAGACTTTGACCAAGATATTGACCGGCGCCTTGACTTCGGTTGGCGCACAAATTATACACTGACTCCCAAAGCATTGACACTGAGTCATCAATGGATTAATGACTATTCCATGCCTAATTACGGCTTAACCGACGACAAGTCAAGATCAATCGTGGACGCTTATCAGTCCAAATCATGCCGACTTTTTGTCAAGCCCTCGGACATGATCTTGACTTTCGACGTCAGCTTTGTCCGTAATTTACATCGAATGCTCGTTAAGACTCGATTACCCGCCGACTTTTAGGAGCGTTTTTCTTTCGGTCGGTGGGACCCGCTTGCCCTATAGGACCCTCGCCCTGGCCGCCCACCCCGGGAGGTCGAAATACGGGTGGAATACGAGGGGCTTATAGACGTAGTGACGGGGCCCACCGATCCAGAATCGAGTAGTTTGCGAAAAGAAGAGCAATCTTTTCCAACCGATTAGGTTAATAAAACATGTTTTAAGTAAACGTGAACAAATAATCGCATGTTGCATGAGCCTAAAGCCCAAACACCTACCCTCCTTCCATTCCCGGACATTCGAACCTTCGTGTCCTTTCCCCGCGGCTCCGCACAAAGCTTGGTTTCGGGCACCGGGTCACCGTTTGATCAGTTGGGAAGAGTCAAGCGCGTCATCGGCTTCACCGTTTGCTCCGACTCCGGGTTTCGAATGTCCGCATCAGCCGGTAATGATGGGGATAACGTTGTCTCCGTCCTCCAAAATCCCTCGTACGGACGTGTGGATCCAGTTGGTAGAACAAATGAGACTTCGACATGAGGCTCAAATTGATGACCCTCTTTGGGGGTAGTCGCAAGTCATGGTTTGACTATCGGCCTCAATTCCGATGGCACCTTTACCGCAAAGACGAAGAAGGTTCTCCTCCTCTTCTTAATAGTCCCTGATACATCAAGATGCTACCACAAGATTCCTATGTTTCCACCGCCGGACTCCCCGCCCACGACTTACAGGGCAGCGGCCCCCAAACAAAGCAGCCGTGGACGAAAGAGTTCGATATCTGTCGGTTGTCCCCTCTCAAGGTGATGATCCCACAAATATCGGCTGAGTGATGAAAATCGGGAACGGTTAAAGAAATATGGTCGGCCATCAAATCCCTGAAGAACGCCGGAATGCAGGACAGCGGCCTGGATTGAAGAGGCCACACGCCACTTTGGGACCTTAACAATATCCCAACCGGACTGGGCTACCTTGAAGGACAAACATATGCCCGTTCCCCTGTGACCTCAATATCTCTCATTATCCGCGGAGTCCAATCACTCGCTACTGCACGAGCCCACAGCCAGATCCCCTGACCGGCCTCCACTCAAAGTCCTTCCAAAGACCGCTCAACCCGAGGTCCCAAATCCGCCACCAGTCGTAGAACACATTTGGTGGGATATTTGTGACTCGTCCCGATTGCCTTGAAAGTGGACTATCATGATTGGATACACGAGGACCGTCCTCCTAAGAAAAGAAAATTTCCTCCCAAAGAAAATTGAAGGAGAGATTCGAGGCCGGTGATAACAAGTGGGAACGCCTGGGAGCCATCTCGGGGATTTGATTATTATGTACTCTACTCCGCCGGTCTTCCCAAAGCAAAAAGGGATAAAAGAGCGTAAAAGCCTTGCCAACGACGGAATTGAGACCTTCGGATACCGTAGTACCGTGCAACGTAAGTCCAACCCCTGGGTCGCCCAAGGTTCGGCTTGTCCAGCCTCCCGAGTATCCACCGATGAAGAAAACCGACGCGCCTGGGCGCTCCCACTCAATCAACATGTTGACTGAGATGGCAACCGCCACAAAAGGCATCAAGATAACCCAGTGGGCTTCGCAAAGACTCGCCCGCAAGAAAAAGGCACGAAGTGACCGGCTTGATGACTCTCCATCCCGAGACAAGGACCAAATCTACGATCCTCACCTATATGGGAGTATGATCACCTTCGCGATGAAGATTTGCCAAGAGATGTCTCCCAACACAATGAAGCTTTGTACATCACTATTCGGCTCAACACCATGTCACTCCCTCGGGGTATTAGTGGACAATGGATCATCGGTAAATGTCCTTCCCCTCAAAGACATGACGAGGGCCCTCCGCATAAAATGAAAGGCGCGTGATCCCATCTACCCGGATCAGGGCCAAAGCCTACCACGGTTCGTCTCGCCCCATTCTGGGACAAAGACTCGGAACTCGGTACGAAACCCAAATGGTGCCCGCAAAGTTCCATGTAATGGATATCCCTCCGAGTTCACAGCCCTACTAGGGCGCCCTTGGTTGCATCACATGAAAGCCATAGCCTCCACTCTCCACCAATGCGTCAAATTCATCAACCGGCAGGAGACCTTGAAGTCATAAGGTGACAGCTTCCTCATAAGGAACGAAGCCGAAACACACCAAGAACGCCCACAGCCAAACACCGGGCTACATCCTTCAAGAGGCAAGTCTCGCCAAAGATCCTTTGGAATCCAAAGCAATGCCAACTATGTCGACACACTCAAGCTGAGCGGACTCCGAAGAAGTTCGATTCATCAAATTCAATTGCTATTTCCAACACTTGGAGGCGCATCGGAAGGAAATGCCGAACACCGCCATGATACATGTGCACACAAGTCCCCGGTCCTCAATCACGATTTGTCGCATTCCCGCAAACCCATTCTCGACCTCGCCGGCGAGGAGATTTTCATGATAAAAGTCAAGAAACACCGGCTGCACTCGGCTCGAATCTATGAACGTCGTGTGGGACGTCCTCCTTGCCGAACTACCCGCCAAGCCTTTCCGCTCGAGTATGGGACATGAGATTTTTCTAGCCGCTCACCGAGACGCAATGCGTCCTTACATCCGGATTGAGCGATCGATTGTGACGAAACGGAAGTCCCTGCACTGAGGAAGATCCCTACATCCACATGCTCGCCTTTCGATGCCAAACACAGCTGATTCTGGGTTCGACAAAGAGATGATAGCAACGATCAAGAGGGAGCACAGAGACCATGCCTTTCCCGAGTTGTGAAGCCACCAACAGCGATGCCGCTAAAGAATTGGGAAACTCTCTCAGCCCGTCCGCGACCAAAGAGGAAATGATCACCAAGCTTGGATTGGTCCCCCGTCCTTTCGTGTCAACCTCAGAAAGTCCTCCGAGTCTCTCATTGTTGAGTTCGAGTCTCGAGTCGTCCGATGGCCTCACGCCCGAAGACTACGAGTCTCGTAGCCAACGTTGTATTCCCCTTCGTCTTCAATGAAATGATGAACCTTTCGAGTATCCCTTAATTGCCACTTTAACTAATGATGAATTAACTAATAATCTAAAAACAAGCTAATAACGATTCACTAGATGAAGAGGCGTACACATTAAATGAACAATATATCAAAGAAATCTTTAAGCAAAGTTGTCCGGAAAGAGGAAAATCGAGCCCAAGCCGCCGAAGAGATTTTGACAAGTGTGAATTTGGGAACTGCGGAAGAGCCTAAAGAGACGCAGATTGGTAGTTTCTTCGAAGGGATCAAAGGGTTGCCCTAATCGAGCCGCTAAAAGAATTCGTGGATGTGTTCGCATGGTCCTATAAAGATATGCCGTGCCTCGATCCTTCCATAGTTGAGCACCGAATACCGCTCGACCCGTAAGTCAAGCCGCAAAGCGTAAGCTAAGAAGAATTAAGCCCGAATGGTCCTTACAAGTGAAAGAGGAAATAGAAAAGATGCTCAGTATGTGGTTCATCGTGGTCATTGAATACCCAACATGGCTGTCCAACATAGCGACGGTGACCAAGGCCAACGGAAAGATCCGATGCCGCGTAGACTTCAGAGACTTGAACAAAGCCACCCAAAGACGATTTCCGCCAAACATCGACATTTTGGTAGATTCCACGGCCAACCACGAAGTCAAATCTTTCGTCGATGGTTTTGCCGGCTACAACCAAATCAAAATGGCGTAAGAAGATCAAGCCAAAACAGCCTTCACAACCCCTCGGGGCACATACTGCTACACGGTCATGCCATTCGGACTAAAGAATGTCGGGCTACGTACTGCAGGGCGCCTACAAACTGCTCCATGACATGATCCACAAAGAAATTGAGGCTCTATGTGGACGACATGATAATACATTCCAGAGGATCGATGGCCAGCACTTTGTTGATTTGAGAAAATTCTTCGGCCGCCTCCGAGACCACAAAGATGAGACTCCGAATAGCCTAAGTGACCTTCGGTGTAAGACGAGGCAAGGTACTAGGATATATGGTGACAGAACGGGAATCGAAGTAGATCCCCGTAAAATCAAGGCGATAGTTGAAATGAAGCCACCACGGACACCGATGTAAGTGAAATCCTTCATGGGAAGACCGCAATACATAAGCCGCTTTGTAAATCACCGACCTCGATCTCGCGAGCCAATCTTCAAGTTGATGAAAAAGAATGCCTACACGTAATGGACCCCTGCATGTCGCTTGCCTTTCAACAAATTAAGGCATACCTTGTGAATCCCCGATTCTCTCGCCCACCACATCGGCAAAGCCACTCTTGCTATATCTAACCTGTCACGATACAAGAATTGGGGCTATGCTAGCTCAAGAGAAAAAGATTCCAAAGTCGAAAACGCCATCTATTTCGTAGCGTAAAGCTCCAAGGAAGCGAACTCAATTACTCGCTTTGCGAGAAGACTTGCGCAGTTTGGTCCGGGTAGCGGGAAAGTTGAAACACTACATGCGCCTCACCCGATACATCTTGTTTCAAGGATAGACCCCATCAAATATCTCTGTTCGACAAGCCTTCCATCTCCATGAGATTGGCAAAATGGTCGTTCTTTTGGCCGAATATGACATCGCTTATGTTTCAAGGAAATCCGTAAAAGGACGCATAATGGCGTAACATCCGGCCGATTTCCCAAGTGATGAGTCCCGAGGACTCGAACCTCAATTTCCCGATGATGGAATCTTCGCTCTAGAAGGAGAAAATCGCTGGCAACTCTTCTTCGACGGGGCGTCAAACAAAAGGGGGAACGGATAGGAATGCTTCTGGTCGATCCTACCGACGAACACACCCCCATAGCAAGCAAGGCCGAACTTCGAAGTCACCAACAACGCCGCCGAATATGAAGCTTGCATAGCCGGGTTGGAAGCCGCCCTTGAAAGAAATATCAAGGAATTGGAGGTGTACGGTGACTCGCCTCATCATCAATCGTGTCTCTAACAAATGGAAGACCGTGGATCCGGGTTTGCGTAAGTATCATGCTTACATGGAAGAGTTAGTAACTCAATTCAAAGAAATCACTTTCATTACCTCGCCAAGAGACCGAAACAGTTCGCAGATGCTCGCTACACTAGCCTCTCTTGTCGAAATACCCGAAGGAAAGTCTCGTTAAACCATTCGTAGCCTGGAGAAGAGAAAACCCCGCCTATTGCTTCAAATTGAAGCGGAAGCCGAACCGATCAATGATCCCCGGTACACTCGCATTTACCAAGATTCTAAGGATGGCGAGGCCTCTTTCAAAAACGAAGATGGGGAATATAAAGAAGGAATCAAAGCAAAAGTCTCTCACTCAAGCGGCTCGCCTCCCATTATGTTCTTTTCGGGGAAACATGTTATACAAAAACGTTATCAAGGCCCCTCCTCGCGATGTATCAAAGAAACAAGAGGCTACCGAACTCATGAAAGAAATACATGGTGGTACTGCGGCCCTCACTATGAATGCTCGAGCTCATGCAAATCATACTCGAGAATGGGGTATTTTTGGATCACCATGGAAGCCGACCGCATCCAGCTTTGTCAAAAGCCGCGACAAATGTCAGCCGATACTCAAATCTTAATCACTTGCCTCCTCACGAAGTTATACCGCATGACAACCCTCGCCTTTCGTCACTTGGGGAATTGATGTCATAGGCAAAATCACACCATCAGCAAGAACGGCCACGAGTTCGTCCCCGGTAGCCGTGGATTATTTCACCAAGTGGGTTGAAGCCAAGTCCTACAAAATCCTCAATTCAAAGAAAGTCGCCCTCTTCATCAAAGAAAACATCATGTGCCGATACGGGTTGCCGGCCGAAATCATTTCGTATAATGGATCCCACTTCAAGGGGAATGTGAAAAGTTGCTGGCGGAATTCCGAATAACCCGTCACAAGTCATCACCCTACAAGCCCCAAACCAACGGAGCCGTCAAGCAAAGAAACAAGACTCGGAAAATATCATCCGGAAAATGGCCGTCCAAGGCGTAGATTGGCCCGAGAAGTTACACTCGGCACTGCACTCGGGCGTAACATCGCCGAACGGCAACCGGGAAACACCTTGCCCTCACATACGGAATGGAAGCCGTACTCCCAATCGAGCCGGAAATACCTCGCTCCGTATACCGCCGGAAAGCCAAATCAACGAGGTCGAATGGCTCCGCAGTCGCCATGACGAATTGGCCCTACTAGACGAACGCCGATCAAGGCCATGGAACACATCCGGGCCTACCAAGGAAGAATGGCCAGAGCCTTCGACAAGAAAGTAAAGCATCGAGAGATCCGAGAAGGTGATCTCGTTCTAAAAGAAAAGCCCCTGCCCGTATCAACCCTCTCGCAAATGGGAGCCCGTATGGGTCGGGCCATATGTCGTCCGTAAGATCTTCTCCGGAGGAGCCATGCAACTCGCGGACCTCGACGGAATCCCTTTGTACACCCAAAGGAATGGTGACAAGCCGCGCAGATACTACGCGTAAAAAAAAAAAAAAAAACAAAAACAAAAAAAAAAAAAAGAGTGCTAAAAAGAGTAATACCCAACTAGGTTAGAAACCCGAAAAGGGCGGCCTAGGTAAAAACAGTGGTTGCACCAAAAAAAAAACAAAAAACAAAAAAAAAACAAAAAAAAAAAAGAGTGCTAAAAGAGTAATACCCAACTAGGTTAGAAACCCGAAAAGGGCGGCCTAGGTAAAAACAGTGGTTGCACCAAAAAAACAAAAAAAAAAAAAAAAAAACAAAAAAGAGTTCACCAAAGTTGAACTACGAAGACCCGAGCTCCTCAAAATGAGGGGAACGTAGGCAAATGGAAACGGTTCGGTCTAAAGCACAAATAAAAGCCATACTTTGGCATCAATACAATTGATCGACCATGAAAGCGTCTCGAAAACTCTAAAGCAATTCAAATATTCATTACAAGTTAAAAGCTCTTTGATGAGTCTAAGCCCGATTCATTCCTACAACCGGCAACCTCGCTAAAAGGAAAACTAAGATACATAATCAAACTAATGTGTCCGTCATGGCAAGAAAGGGATACTTGGAAACCTCGTAGTCACTCCAAGCCACTGCATCGTCTCTCCCTTCTTCTTCCCCTCCGAGTCTTTCTCTTCGAACCGGAAAATGTCGGTATTCCTCCTACCAAGCTCGGGTATAGGAACAGGGTCTATCAAACCGGCCTCCGTCAGTGGCCTTAGTAGCTCCTAGCGTCATCCCTCATCTCCCGTAACCTAGCCGGTAACATAGGAGCCCTCCTCTCCTCGTCTCGACGTAAGCCTCATAATCGGGCCACGGCGTCTCCGCTCCCCGTCATGAGGATTGGCCCTCGCCGCCCTCCTCCTCTCGTAAACACTGGTCCTCCGCACCCATAATGGCCTCACGCCGTCTCAAAATAGCCACCCGAGTCTCTCCTGCATGCCCCTCGTACTCAATCCAGTACCAAGTGGTCAAGAACACCGGTCTCTGACGCCCGAGAATGACCCGAGGAGGAAAGGCATCATACCTCCATACTGGAAAGAAATGGAAACACCGAGGGATCATCCATGGAAACAGGAGCCACCACCCCGTGGCTACATCATCAAAGCCCTCCAAAGGAACTCCGCTCCAAGCCAAACCGCCTCAGGACCAAAGCCGGAATGTAGAAACCGGACCGAGAAAGCCCCTAAGCATAACCACATGGGACCCGTCCCGAAGCACTCGCGAGTCTCCACCCGCCAATGAGGCACCAACCATCCGATATCTTCAGCCCGCGACTCCGCCATCCAACGCTCCCACGAGCCCCGATCATCAAAATCTACATCAACACCTCTCCCGGCAAAAGTCCAAGGCTCGATCATATCGTAGGTTTCCCGAAGAACCCCAAACGCTCCATCGCCCACTGTGGTCAAGAGAAACGGGTCCGCCCCTACGCATATACCGCCTCCCGGTAGCTAACTGCCGAGAGCATGAAAGGTCTCCCCAAGATCAAAGGAATGACATCTCTCGCCTGTGCGACAATGAACGACAACATCCAAAGAGATCGATGGCAAATCCCAAAGGAATAGACCACTGAACAAAGTGCCGAACATGCAAAGTGCAAAGGCATCCCAATAGGCGTCATCCACCAAGCCTAAGCCCCTAAATCTGCTTCTGGGAAGACCGGAAATATCAAAATGGTCGGGACCGCGGATCATGCCTCGTGCTTCCTCCGGAAAGATGAAGAAGGTTGCACAACTTGTCAACAAAAGAAGCTCCTCCCGACAAAGGAATTGCTATCTCCTCCACCTCCGACCTCCAAGCAAGGCCCGAAATTCTTCCACAATGGAACAATCTCGTTGAAGGAAAGGCAAAAGACATGCCTTCTAGTATCCCAAAACGAAGAAGAAGCCCTTAAGAGGTCATAATCCGGAACCAATTTTTCGAGAGACCACAAGCATCGTACCTTGTAAGCTCTTCAAAGAAAGACCTTCTCTCATGCATAATTTCCTGACCAATCCTTGAACTTGTTGAAAAATGACATTTGGGATTCTTGGGATAACTTTGAGGGAGCTTTTCTAAGGCTTTCCATGGTTTTTTCTCTTCCTCCCGAAAATGGTCCGTTTGGACCTGAGGTTGGAAGAGGATATTTGAATTTGAAATAAAGCAAAGCCAGATTTAAAGCAAAATCAAAGGACAAATGTCGATGCCGTCCCCATCCGCGCGGATGGGACGTTGCTTCCCATCGTAAAATCTGCAATACCCAAGCCGCTACACCAAAAGAGGAATATTCGTCCCGCTGCTCGAAACTTGTGCAAAAAAAAACCTCCCCAAACCAAACCATATACCAAACACCCTTGCAAAAAAAAAAACTAAGGCTCATGCAACACCGCATTCATATTGCATTGCATTCATAAAATAAAATCCTAAATTATTACATTCCAAAAAAAAAAAAGAGAGTGTGCATAAAAAAAAAAAACAACAAACAAACATAAATAAAATCCTAAATTATTACATCCAAAAAAATGTGCATAATCTCGTACTAAATCTCAATCTCAAATCTCAAAAAAAAAATCAATCGGAGTCTCCAAAGACACCGATGTCTCCCCGGCCCTCTTGCGACTCGGCCCGCCTCGTCAGAGCCCCGAAAGTCTCGGCTCGGGACCGTCCTCATCTCCGTAAAGAGGCTCGCCGGGACCAACCTAAGCACACTCCGATAGGGTAAACCTGCATCCTCGAAGAAATCGAATCCGAAGGTGAAGGCGTCCGACTCCCGAACATACCCTGGGACGACCCACCATGCCGCAGACGCATGTGTCCTCGCCCGTGCGGATCCCCAAGAATGACGTGATCCGGGCAAAGTGCCGCTGCGGTGATCAAATGAGAGGAGAGAGAGGGGTCTCGAAGAAGTCTCCGAGGGAATAGGAGAAGCCTCCCGTCTGGGACAGTGCGCCGGCCGTGGTCTCCTCGCCCTAGCCTCGAGGTGCCCTGCAAGCAACCATCCTCCGTATGAATCTTCTTAGCCCCGATCACTTGCTTCGTCGCCGTCTCGACGACCACCTCCGAAAACTGCACAAAAGCAAAAGCGTCAAAAAAAAAAAGAAGTGATGCTAGAGATGATGAAACAAAAGAAAGAAAAGAAGGGGAAAAGGTGAAGCCATACCTTCATACCCGGACGAGGCCGGAAAGCTCGCGGAAGCCGCTCGGCCGAGGGATCTCGCACCTCAATCGGACCCCATCCCGGATATAGGAAAAATCCGCCCGAGGGTACCGCGGGATCCCAAGCCCCTCCTCTCTCCAAAACCCGAGGCATCCTCAACCTCCTCAAGACGAACGTCGCATATGGCTCGATCGCCACGAAGTCCGAGAAGTGGCCGGCCTCGGCTTGTGAATCATCCCAGTCACTTGACCGATCGCCGGGTGCATCATATCGGCGGGAGGCTCCACCGTGTCCTCAAAGGCGAGTTCACGCCATGCCGGCGCGTCACCCTCTCTCCGATAATATGCATCTGCAAGTCAAACCCCCTCAAAATCCTCCGCCGCACCGTCTGCATCTCACCGCTCTTCACCGCGCTACCTCAAAGCGATCCTGTGGGAAGAATATCATCCCCTCATCCGTCTCGGCCTCCGTCAAAGGAAGGCAATCCGCGTACCCGAGAGTCGTACGCCCCGGAGCTTATCTTTTCCCGGCATGCTTGGACCAAGACCGCATGGCCGGATACGCCCGACGCACGCCTCAGCCGCTCCACACCGTGACGTGGAAAACTCCAACGCCCATACTCGCGAAAGGTAAAATCCAATCAATCCAGTGCAAATAAAAGTGCGTGCTCAAAAGGAAAGAGGGAAAGCAAAAAGAGAGCTTATACCTCCGCAGAGCAAACTCGAAGCAAGACAGGAGCCTCACAGCCTCTTCCGCCGTATCTATCAAGAGCGAAGCACTCACCACCCGGCCTCCCCCAGAAATATCTCCAACCGTCTCCATGTCTCTCCAAGGACCTCAAGAAGGCAAAGACCGCCGTCCCTCAAAGATGACCAAAGAGCGTGCTCGAGAGTAAACCAGGTGAAGGACCTAGCACCGCTTCTGCGCTTGAAACCTATCCTCCCCAAATCTCAGAACTCGCTATGGTCTCACAATCTTGCCGTAGACTCACGGCATACTCCATCCCCATCCCCTTCTTTGGGAATAGGAAAATCCAAGAAGAGCTCGCAGATCGGCGAAGACGCTCGTAGCTATCTTCTCCACTCAATGTCCGCTGGTCTTATCACATTTAAGCGACGCACCCGTGATCGCAAAGCATAGTCGTAAGGCGTAATGGGCCGCCTCGCCCCTGTAAGAAGTGGGAAGGTGTGGGTCGCGTCCCTACCAAATCGTCGCGCTAGAGACATAAACATCAAGCCCTTTTGCACTTAGTGGAACTTGACCACCCCTCAAGCACTCGACAAACTCCTGCAGCCCCCGTCTCGACAACGAACCGTCCCCTCTGACTCGGCAGAAGCTCCTCGGCCCGCATCCGAAGCCGGTCCCACAAGTCAATCACAGACTCCACCGATCCTCGGAGTCTTCTATTTTTGTCTCGCTGCTCCGTCACAAAACGGTTTCCGCCCGTAAAAAAAAAAAAAAAAAAAAGAAGAGAAAAATGTCAAAAAATTGCCTTTGCATTTACATTAAAAAAAAAAGAAATTTTCGACAAAGATAATGATGTAAAGCATACAAATTGAAAGCATAGCCCCATTTTTCCTCGCATGAAAGAAAACAATTTGCAAGTCCCAATGCATTCATCAAAAAAAAAAAAAAAAGAGGATGCATTCCCTACGGAAGTAAAAACTCCGTCCCATTTTCAAAAAAAATGCATACATGACATATCATCCATCTTTACATGCCACGGGAGGAAAAATCCGTCTCCACTTTTCAAAAAAAAAAAAAAAAAAAATCCTAAACATACATCTCATATTGGCAAAATGCCCATTCTTTCCAAACAAAATGTTGGAAGTGCATCGTGATCATCATTCATATCAAATATCACAATATTCAATTTCAAAAAAAAAAAAAATCATCATCAAGAACATGCAATATTCAATTTCAAAAAAAAAAAAAATCACAATTCTTCGAATTTTCACATGCAAATTTTCGAATTAAAAAAAAAAAATGTTGTGCGAAAATGCCAATTCTTTTCCCAAGCAAAATGCACATTTTTTGGGACACTCATATACTCATTACAGACATGCATAATCAAAAACTAAGTCCAAGAATATCATCATATCATCGATATTCAAAAAAAATTTTCAAAATTCTTAATTTCAAGCAAGAAATCGGACAAGAGGATCAAGAGGGATTCGAAATATACCGCTGCGGAGATGCGGATCCGAAGCTTCCACATGTTGCCAAGCGATCGGTAATGCTCCTCCGCAACCGATTGGCGGTAAAGATTGTAATGCCTCCTCATCCGGACGAGCTCCAATCGCCTCCGCCCGCTTATAGACTACGCTTCTTGGCCTTGAAAAGCGCCTTCCTGTTCCACGATTGCTCAAAA